>NC_069414.1:9880011-9897988 GCF_026875155.1 Cherax quadricarinatus
TGTGCTACTCTTATACCATGTGCTGCTCCTTATACCATGTGCTGCTCTTATACCATGTGCTGCTCTTATTCCATGTGCTGCTCTTATACCATGTACTGCTCTTACATCATGTGATGATCTTATACCATGTGCTGCTCTTATACCATGTGCTGCTCTTATACCATGTGCTGCTCTTATACCACGTGCTGTCCTTATACCATGTGCTGCTCTTATACCATGTGCTGCTCTTATACCATGTGCTGTTCTTATACCTATGTGCTCTTATACCATGTCCTGCTCTTATACTATGTGCTGCTCTTACACCATGTGCTGCTCTTATACCATGTGCTCTTATACCATGTGCTCTTATACCATGTGCTGTCCTTATACCACGTGCTGTCCTTATGCCATGCGCTGCTCTTATACCATGTGCTGCTCTTATACCATGTGCTCTTATACCATGTGCTACTCTTATACCATGTGCTCTTATACCATGTGCTGCTCTTATATCATGTGCTCCTCTTATACCATGTGCTGCTCTTATGCCATGTGCTGCTCTTATACCATGTGCTCTTATACCATGTGCTACTCTTATACCATGTGCTGCTCTTATACCATGTGCTGCTCTTATAAGAACATAAGAGAACATAAGAACATAAGAACGAAGGAACACTGCAGAAGGCCTACTGGCCCATGCGAGGCAGGTCCAAGTCTCCTACCGGCTTAAGCCAATGCACCCAACCTAGTCAGGTCAGGTCACATTGACTTAAGGGAGGAACACGGCAACCGACCTGGTAGCACAAGCTATCAGGTCTAACTCACACCCACCCACATCTACTCATGTATTTATCCAACCTATTTTTAAAGCTACACAACGTTCTGGCCTCTATAACGGTACTTGGGAGTTTGTTCCACTCATCCACAACTCTATTACCAAACCAGTACTTTCCTATATCCTTCCTGAATCTGAATTTTTCCAACTTAAAACCATTGCTGCGAGTCCTGTCTAGGCTAGATATTTTCAGCACACTTTTAACATCCCCTTTATTTATTCCTGTTTTTCCACTTATACACCTCAATCATATCCCCCCTAATTCTACGTTTTTCTAGAGAGTGCAGTTTCAGGGCCCTTAGTCTATCTCATAGGGAAGGTTTCTGATACATGGGATCATCTTTGTCATCCTCCTTTGTACATTTTCCAGAGAATTTATATCCATTCTGTAATACGGTGACCAAAACTGTGCAGCAAAAACTAAATGAGGCCTAACCAAGGATGTATAGATTGAAGAACAACCTGAGGACTCCTATTTTTTTTATGCTTCTTGATATGAAGCCAAGGATTCTATTAGCTTTATTGCGAACACTTATGCACTGTTGTCTTGGTTTCGATTACTGCTAACCAAACTCCTAATCTTTTTCGCAATCCGTAATTTTAAGATCTACATTATTTAGTTTATATGTGGCATGGTTATTGTCCTGTCCAACATTTAGAACTTTGCATTTGTCTATATTAAACTGCATCTGCCACTTCTCCGACCACTGCATCAGTCTATTCAAATTTTCCTGGATGCTCGAATGTCCTCGTCAGAATGAATTCGACGGCCTATTTTGGTGTCATCGGCAAACTTGCCGATGTCGCTCTTTATGCCCTCATCTATGTCGTTTATGTAGATTGTGAACACAGGGCCCAACACTGACCCCTGTGGAACACCGCTCGTGACGCTACCCCACTCTGAATTTCTCCCCATTTATGCAAACTCTCTGCTGCCTATTTGTCAACCATGCCTCTATCCAGGAAAAAATTTCTCCTCCTATTCCCATGTGCTTTAATTTCCTCAATAGTCCCCTGATGTGACCCTGTCAAAAGCCTTACTGAAGTCCATATTTCACAATATCATATTTCATTACCTGATTACCTCCTCAAATACCTTAGGAAAAAAGTTAATAAATTCGTAAGGCAGGAACGCCCCTTTGAAAAAACCATGCTGAGATTCGTTGATTAATTTAAGCTTTCAAGTGGCTACGAACTGCCTCGGCAATTATTGATTCCATAAATTTTCCCACTATGGAGGTTAGGCTTATTGGTCATAGTTCGAAGCTAAGGACCTGTCACCTGTTTTGAAAATAGGTATCACATTTGCCATTTTCCACTTATCGGCAACCAGCCATGATTGTAGTGATATGTTGAAGAGATTAGCCAAAGTTGCAAATAGGCTCCTTCTTTACATTCTTTAGAACCCGTGCAAACAGTTCATCAGGGCCTTGGGGATTTGTTAGGTTTTAATTTAGCTATTTTGCCCTTAGGACATGTCACTTGGACCCTAATAGTGCCAGTTTACTATCGTCCTGTTCTACATAATTATCAGTAAGGAATATCGCTGGTATCCCCTCCGTGTAAACTGAGAGAATAAGTTTAAAAATTCTACACATTTCCTTATCACTCTTTCCTTATCGCTCTTATACATGGCTCTTAAACCATGTGCTGCCTTATTACCACGTGCTGTTCTTATGCCATGGTGCTGCTCTTATACATGTGCTGCCAATATACCAAGTGCTACTCTTATAACCATGTGCTATTCTCTTATTTTCTGTTTGCTCTTGCTTTGTCTTGCTTTTTCTATTTTCCATGTCTACTATGCTTCTTCTTAGCTTTTTGCTTCTACTTTTTTAACATGTGCTCTCTTATTACCATGTCTGTTCTTATACCATGTGCTCTTATTATCATGTGCTCTTATACCATGTTGCTGTCCTTATACCACGAGCTGCCCTTTTACCATGTGCTGCTCTTATACCATGTGGGCCCTTTGCTCTTATACCATGTGCTCTATACACATGTGCTGCTCTTAACCATGTGCTGCACTTATTAACCATCTGCTCTCTTATACCATGTGCGCTCTTATTAACTTGTACTGCTCTAATACCATGTGACTTTTATAACTATTTGTTGCTCTTTAAACCATGTTGCTCTTATACATTGCTACTCATATACAGTACTGCTCTTATACACGCGCTGCTTATATACCATTACTTGCTCTTATACATGGCGGTTCTTATACCATGTGCTCTTATACCATGTGCTACTCTTATACCATGTACTGCTCTTATACCATGTGCTGTCCTTATACCATGTGCTGCTCTTATACCATGTGCTGTCCTTATACCATGTGCTCTTATACCATTTACTGCTCTTATACCATATGCTGCTCTTATACCATGTGCTGCTCTTATACCATGCACTCTTATACCATGTACTGCTCTTATACCCCATTCTTTTATACCATGTCGCTCTTATACCATGAGCTCTTATACCATTTGCTACTCTATACCATGTACTGCTCTTATACCAGTGCGTGCTTTTTATACCATGTACTGCTTCTTATACCATGTGCTGATTCTTTATACCAGGTGCTCTTAATACCATGTTGCACTCTTATACCATGTAACTGCTCATGTACATGTCTCTTATACCATGGTGATACTCTTAATTATCCATGTGCTGCTCTTATACCATGTCTCTTATACCTTTGCTGCTCATATACTATTGCGCTGTATTACCATGTGCTGCTCTTATACCATGTGCTCATTTACCATGTGCTGCTCTTATACAATGTGCTCCTATACCATTGCTACTCTTATACCATGTGCTTCTCTTATACCTGTGGCTCTATACCATGTGCTTGCTTTTATACCATGTCTCTTATACCATGTGCTACTCAATACCATGTCTGCTCTTTAGCCATTCTGACTTATACCAATGTTGCTGCGCCTCTTAACCATGTGCTCTTATACCATTTGCTGCTTTATAACCATGTGATCTTATACCATGTGCTCTCTTATACCATTCTCTATACCATGTCTGCTCTTATACCAATGTGCTCTCATACCATGTGCTACTCTTGTACCATGTGCTCTTATACCAATTACTGCTCTTAACCTATGTGCACTTATATACTATGTCCTGCTCCTTATACCATGTTCTGCTTCTTATACCATGTGCTCTTATACGCATTGCTACTGAATACCATTCTGTTACTTAGACCATGTTCTCTCATACCATTGCTGCTCTTAGACCTATGGGGTTGCTCTTAACCATGTGCTCTTATACCATTATGGTGCGGCTTCCTTACCCATGTGCTCTTAAAACCACGGAACTAACTCAATACCACGTGCTGTTCTTACACCATGTGCTCTCGCATACACCAGTGCGTTCTTATTACCATGTTGCTCTTTATCTATGTCCCTTCTCTCTTAACCATGTGCTGCACTTATACCATGTGCTCTTATACCTGTGCTAGCAATACCATGGTGCGTTCTATACCATGTGCTCTCATACATGTGATGCTCTTATACCATGTGCGCTCTTATACCATGTGCTGCTAACCGTCTGTGCTGCTCTATACCATGTGCCTTATACCATGTGTCTACTCTTAACCATGTGCCCTCTTAGACCATGTGCCTTTTATACCTTTGCTGGCTCTTTACCATGTGCTCTTATACTATGTGCTACTCTTAAACTATGAGCTGCGCTTTACCATGGCTACTCTTATACCATGCTACTCTTATAGCATGGCTGGTCTTATACCATGTGCTCTCTTATACCCGTGTGCTGCTATTATACCATGTGCTCCTTATAATCATTGCCTGCTCTTATACAGTGCTGCTCTTATACCCATGTTCTTATTACCAGTGCTATTCTTATTCATTGCTACCTCTATACCACGTGCTTGCTTTATAAACACCTGTGCTCTTATATCATGTTCTGCTCTAAATCCAAGTGCTCTTAACCATTCTGCGCTTATACAATGTGTTCTTATACAGTGCTGCTCTTTATACCATGTGCTACTCTATACCATGTGCTACTTTTATAACCATGTGCTCACCATTATACATGTTCTGCTCTTATACCATGTGCTCTTATACCATGTCCTGCTCTATACCAGGTCTGCTCTTATAACCATGTGCTGCTCCTATACCATTTGCTCCTTATAACCTATATGCTCTTATGGTCATGTGCTTGCTCTTATAACCATTGCTCTTATAGCCATGTGGCACTTATAACCATGGGTGCTACTCTATACCATGTGCGCTCTTAGACCATGTCTGGCACTTATACCATGTGCTGCCTTATACCTAGTGTCTGCTCTTATCCAAGTGCGCTTATACCATTGCTCTTATACCATTTGCTACTCTTATACAATGTGCTGCTCTTTATATCATGTGCTGCTCTTATACCATGTACTGCTCTTATACCATTGCTCTATACCATGTTCTGTCTCTTATACCATTGCCGTTCTTATACCATGTGTCTTGTATACCATGTCTTGCTCTTATACTATGTGCAGGCTCTTGATCACCATGTGCTGCTCTTATAACCATGTGCCTTATACCATGTGCTGCTCTATACAGGTGCTCTTAAACCATGTGCTGCTCTTATATCATTGCTGCTCTAACCATGTGCTGCTCTTATAACCATGTGCTCCTTATAACCAGTGCTGCTCTTATACCATGTGATCTTATAACCATGGCGGTCCTTATGCCATGTGCTGCTCCTTATACCATGTGCTGCTCTTATACCATGTCTCTTATACTTGTCGCTCTTATACCATGTGCTCTTATACCATGTGCGCTCTTATAATCATGTGCTTCTCTTATACCATGTGCTGCTCTTATGCCCATGGTGCTGCTCTTATACATGTGCTCTTATACCATGGCTACTCTTATACCATGTGCTGCTCTTAATCTTATGTGCCTGCTCTTATACCATGGCTCTTATACATGTGCTGTTCCTTATACCACGTGCTGTTCGTTAGCATGTGCTGCTCTATACCATTTGCTGCTCTTATACCATGTCTACTCTTTATACCATGTGCTCTTATACCAGTGCCTGCTCTTAACCATGTTTGCGTTCTATACCATGGTGCTCATTATATCCATGTGCTCTTATACCATGGTGCTGTCCTTATACCACTGCGTCCTTAATACCATTGCTGCTCTTTTAACCATTGCTGCTCTATACCAAGTCGCTTATTACCATTGGCTGCTCTTATTCCATGTGCTGCTCTTAAACCATGTCCTGCTCTTATACCATCGCTCTATACCATGTACTCTCTATACCATGTGCATTTTATACCATGTGCATCTCTTATACCATTTACTGCTCTTATACCACGTGCCTGCTTTTAATAACCATGTACTCTCTATACCCATGTGCTGTACTTATACCATGTGCTCTTATAAAATTGCTACTCTTATACATTACGCTCTTATAACCATGTGCGGTCCTTATACCAGGTGCTGCTCATATACCATGTGCTGTCCTTATACCATTGGTCTTATACCAAAAATTTTTTAACTGCTCTTTATACCCTTAAGCTCTCTTATACCATGTCTGCGTCTTATACCATGCACTCTTAAACCAAGTACTGTCTCTTATACCATGTGCTTTAATACCATGTGCTGTCTCTTATACCCATTGCTCTTATACATGTGCCACTCTTATACCATGTACTGCTCCTTATACCATGTGCTCTATACCTTGCTACTCTTATACCATGTGCAGCTCTTATCCATGTGCTCTTATACCATTTGCTGCTCTGTTATACTATTGCTCTTAACCATTGCTGCTCTTTATACCATTGCTCTTATACCATGTGCCTGCTCTTTTACAATGTGCTTCCTATACCATTGCTACTCTTATAACCATGTCTTCTCTATACCATGGTGCTTTATTTACCATTTGCTGCTTAATACAAGGTGCCTTATAACATGGTGCACTCAATACCAGGTGCTGGCTCGTATGCCATGTGCTGATCTTATAACCATGTGCTGCTCTTATACCAGTGCTCTATAACCATTTGCGCTCTTATGCCTGTGCTCTTTTTATACCATTTGCTGCTCGTAATACCATGTGCTCTTATACCAAGTGCTGCTCTTATACCATGTGCTCTTATACCATGTGCTACTCAATACCATGTGCTGTTCTTATACCATGCGCTCTCATACCACGTGCTACTCTTATACCATGTGCTCTTATACCATGTGCTGCTCTTATACCATGTGCTCTTATACTATGTCCTGCTCTTATACCATGTGCTGCTCTTATACCATGTGCTCTTATACCATGTGCTACTCAATACCATGTGCTGTTCTTATACCATGTGCTCTCATACCATGTGCTGCTCTTATACCATGGCTGCTCTTATTACCCATGTGCTCGTAACCATGTGCTCTCTTGTATACCATGTGCTCTTATTACCATGTGCTACTCAGTACCATGAACTGTTCTTATAACCAATAAAAATATGGGTTGCCTCATACATGTGCTGCTCTTATACCAATGTGCTCTATAACATTTCCAGCCTCTTTATACCATGTGCTGCATCTTATACCATGTGCTTGCTCTTATATCATGTTCGCTATACCATAGTTCTGCTCTTTATACCATGTGCTTTATACCATGTGCTACTGTTTACCATGTGCCCTCTTATGCCAATGCTCTATACCATGTTGCGCTCTTATACCATGTGCCTTATTACTATGTGCTACTCTTATTAACTATGTGCTGCTCTTGTACATGTGCTCTCTTATAGCATGTTGCTGGTTCTTATAATACCAGGTGCTGCGCTTATACCGTGTGCTGCTATTATAGCATGTGCTGCTCTGATAAAAACCATTTTGGTCTGCTCTTATACTATGTTCTGCTCTTATACCATGTGCTTCTTATACCATGTGCTTACGCTTATTCCATGTGCTACTCTTATACCATGTGCTACTTTTATACCATGTGCTGCTCTTAATACCATGTGCTCTCTTTACATGTGCTCCTTTATACCATGTCCCTGCTATTATAACCATGTCCTGCTCTTATATCATGTGCTGCTCTTATACATGGTCTTATACCTATGCGCTGCTCTTATAACCATGTGCTGCTTATATACCATGCCTGCTCTTATACCTGTCTACTCTTATACCATGTGCTACATTTATACCATGTGCTGCCTTATACCATGTGCGCTCTTCTACACCATTGCTCTTATTCCATTTCCTGCTCTATATCCATGTCTGCTCTATACCAATGTGTCTTCTTATACCATGTGCTGCTCTTATTACCAAATACGCTCTTATATCATGTGCTGCTCTTATACCATGTGCTCTTATAACAATGCGCTTATACCATGTGCTACTCTTATACCATGTGCTGCACTTATACCATTCTGCTCTTATACCATGTGCTGCTCTTATACCATTGCTGCACTTATACATGTGCTCTTATACAATGTCTCTTATACCATTTGCTACTCTTTATACCAGTGCTGCTCTTTATATCATGTTCCTGCTCTTATTACCATTACTGCTCTTATACCAGTGCTTGCTCTTATACCATGTGCTCTTATACCATTGCATGCCTCTTATATCATGTGCTGCTCTTATACCATGTGCTCTTATACCATGTCCCCTGCTCTTATAAACCCATGTCCTGCTCTTATACCATGTGCTGCTCTTATACCATGTGCTGCTCTTATACCATATACTGCTCTTTAGATCATCATGGCTGCTCTTATACCATGTGCTTCTTATACCATGGCTCGTATACCATGTGCTAACTCTTATACCATGGCTGCTCCTTATACCATGTGCTTGCTCTTAAAACCAATGTTCTGCTCTTATACCATGTGCTCCTTATACCATGTGCTCTTATACCATGTGCTCTTATACATGTGCTATCTTATACTCATGTGCTGCTCTTATATCATGTCTGTCTTATACCATGTACTGCTCTTTATAACCATGTGCTGCTCCTTAACCATGTGCTCTTATCCATGTGCGCTCTTATACCATGTGCTGCTAAATTATACCCATTGCAGCTATTATACCATGTACTGCTCTTATATCATGTGCTGCTCTTATACCATGTACTGCTCTTATACCATGTGCTGCTCTTATACCATGTGCTGCTATTATACCATGTGCTGCTCTTATACCATGTGCTGCTCTTATTCCAATGGCTGCTCTGATACCAGTGCTGCTCTTATACCGGATGTGCTGCTATTATACCATGTGCTGCTCTATACCATGTGCTGCGGCCTTATAACCATGTGCTCCTATTATACCATTGCAGCTCTTATACCATGTGCTGCTCTTAAACCATGTGCTTGCCCTTATACCATATGCTCTTTATACCATGTGCTTCTCTTATACCTTGTGTTTGTATTATATCCATGTGCGCTCTTATACCATGTGCTGCTGCTTTATACCATGTCTGCATTATACCATGTACTGCCGCTTATACCAAGTGCTGCTCTTATACCATGACTGCTCTTATACCATGTGCTGCTCTTATACCATGTGCTCTTATTCCATGTGCTGCTCTTATACCATGTACTGCTCTTATATCATGTGCTGCTCTTATACCATGTGCTGCACTTATACATGTGCTGCTCTTATACCATGTGGCTCTCTTATACCAGTATGTCTTATATCATGTGCTGCTCTTATAAACCCATTGCTGCTCTTATACCAGTGCTGCTCTATACATGTGCTGCTCTAATACCATGTGCTGCTCATAATACCATGTGCTGCACATATACCATTGATGCTCTTATACATGTGCGCCTTATACCTTGTCCTGCTCTATCCAAGGTGCTGCTATTAACCATGGTGCTGCCTTATACCATGTGCTGCTCTTATACCATGTACTGCTCTTTTATCATGTGCTGCTCTTATACCATGTGCTGCTCTTATACCATGTGCTGCTCTTATACCATGTACTGCTCTTATACCATGTGCTGCTCTTATACCATGTGCTGCTATTATACCATGTGCTGCTCTTATACCATGTGCTGCTCTTATACCATGTACTGCTCTTTATCATGTGCTGCTCTTTAAACCATGTGCTCGCATTATAACATTGCTGCTCTTATACATTGCTGCTATTATACCATGTGCTGCTCTTATACCATGTGCTGCTCTTATACCATGTACTGCTCTTTTATCATGTGCTGCTCTTATACCATGTACTGCTCTTTTTATCATGTGCTGGCTTCTTTTATACCGATGTGCTGCTATTATACCATGTGCTGCTCTTATACCATGTGCTGCTATTATACCATGTGCTGCTATTATACCATGTGCTGCTCTTATACCATTGCTGCATTATACATGGTACTGGCTTCTTATACCATGGTAATGCTCATATACCAGGTACTGCTCTTATACATTGCTGCTATTATACCATGGGTTTCTGCTCTTATACCATGTACTCTCTTATAAACGATGTACTGCTCTTTATACCATGTGCTGCATGTATAACCATGTGCTGCTCTTATACCATGTACTGCTCCTTATACCATGTACTGCTCTATACATGTTGGCTGCAATTATACCATGTGATTTGCGCTCTAATACCTGTGGCGTGCTATTATACCATGTACTGCTCTTTTATTAGTGCTGCCGTATACCATGTACGCTCTTTATTATGTGCTGCTCTTATACATGTCTGCTCTTATACCATGTGCTGCTCTATACCATGTACTGCTCTTTATCATGAGCTGCTCTTCTACCTATGTGCTGCTTCTTATACCATGTGCTGGCTCTTATACCATGTACGCTCTTTTAATTATGTGCTGCTCTTATATACCAATTATTCTGCTCTTATAATACCATGTGCTGCTCTTTAATCCATGTGCTGTTCTTATACCATGTGCTGCTCTTATACCATGTACTGCTCTTTTATCATGTGCTGCTCTTATACCATGTGCTGCTCTTATACCATGTACTGCTCTTTTATCATGTGCTGCTCTTATACCATGTACTGCTCTTATACCATGTGCTGTTCTTATACCATGTGCTGCTCTTATACCATGTACTGCTCTTTTATCATGTGCTGCTCTTATACCATGTGCTGCTCTTATACCATGTACTGCTCTTTTATCATGTGCTGCTCTTATACCATGTCGGCCACTTTACCATGTACTCTCTTTTATCAGGTGCTGCCTTATACCATGTACTGCTCTTATACCATGTGCTGTTCTTATACCATGTACTGCTCTTTTATCATGTGCTGCTCTTATACCATGTGCTGCTCTTATACCATGTGCTGCTCTTATACCATGTGCTGCTCTTAAACCATGTGCTGCTCTTTTATCATGTGCTGCTCTTAAACCATTGCTGCTCTTTTATCATGTGCTGGCTTCTTATACCTAGTGCTGTTCTATACCATGTATACTGCTCTTTTAATCATTGATGCTCTTATACCATGTGCTGTTCTTATACCATGTGCTGCTCTTATACCATGTGCTGTTCTTATACCATGTACTGCTCTTTTATCATGTGATGCTCTTATACCATGTGCTGCTCTTATACCATGTACTGCTCTTTTATCATGTGATGCTCTTATACCATGTGCTGCTCTTATACCATGTACTGCTCTTTTATCATGTGATGCTCTTATAAAATTGATGGTGCACTTTCTGGAAATCTAGATATATTCATGAACTGAGACGTTTGTATTCTAGATTTTGTAAATATTTTGTTGAAAATTTTGAGATAGTCCTGCATGATTTTTGTTGAGGAATCGATGTTGTTTTTCTTCATTTGGTTAATAAATTTCCAGAAAAATAACTAACAAGAAGTCCTCACTTAACGCCATTTTTCAGCGTCGTTTCGTTTATAACGTTGACGATGATAAACAATCGATTCCCTGCCGTGAAAGGAAAATATAGAAAGACTTTTAAATATCTGGATAGACGTCATGCATCAGCCTCACTCTCCATGATCATGCAAATGTAATCTTTAAGTTTATTTTAAGATCTAAAGAAAAAAAAAAACAGTGTTCTAGTGGTGAAACCTTCGTGGCAAGTCGTGGTTGACCTGAACGTTTAAAGCTGGATAACACACAAATAACAGATGAGTCTGAAAGTGCCGACACAGAAGCCGCAGCTGCTTGCCCAGCTTGGCTATTATGTCAACTTCCTCCCTCATGACTGTTTGTATTCGATTTTTATATGTATCGTGTTTCTTATATAATTCTGAAAAACATGTGATAATAAAATAATGTCAATAATAGAGTAAATAAATGACTTAATAGCGTTCCGGAGCGACATACTTCGTAGTCATGGCGTCTGCAGCACTGCTGCCCTCCCTCTCAGTTCTCCCTTGCCGTAGGAACTCAACTCTTATTTACATCAGTTAACCTATGGTAAAATTGGTTTTTCGTTATACGTCGTTTTGCTTTAAGAAGTCAATTTTCCAAAAACCAAATGACGACGTAAGTGATCACATCATACGGTTACTTTATTAAATGACGTTAAGCTGATGGAACCTTACTTGTTGGCACCAGTCTTCTCATTTTTAAATATTGGCACAATATTTACTAGTTTTCAGGCTATTGACACCTTATCTTCTTGTAGCAACTTGTTAAACTTTACAGTTAGTGGGTAAGCAATTTATCATTTACATTCTTTCATAACTCTGGCAGGTAGTTCCACTTGATTTCTCAATATTCAGCTTCTCCAAGTATTTGTTGTGCTTGACTTGTTAATTTGTTAATATTTAGTCTGTCAGTGTTATGCCCTAAAAACAAATTTCGGGGCCTGGGAACGTTGGTGTCAAGTTCACTTGTAAACAATAAGGAGACGAGGCTGTGATGACTACTAAAGCAATATATCTCCTGTTTGTTATTCTGCTGTTATAGCTTGTTACATGTTCTTTCGTTGCTTTAACTTTTTTTTTTTTTTATCCCTTGTATTCGAAAAATCTTTTTGAAAATTATTTGAACGTGTGCAATTCATCTGTCAAATTCTTGTTTAGCATTTCTGAGCTTTTATTTTTTATATGTACTGCTTTTTTTTTTACTTAAGATTTCATTTCGTTGTCTCCTCATCCAACTTGACTTTGTTTCTTGTTTTTTTTTTACTTTATTATCTTTCTTGTGTTATCCTTCTCGATACTTTTATTTTTTTTAAATCTGCTCCAAAATTTTTCTATATTGGCTGTATCAAGTAGGTGGATCCAGTCAACGTTACTTACGTCTCGACGCATCTTACGTCTCGACGCATCTTATCAAAGTTAACTGATATATAATCAGGAATCATCACAGTGGTAGTGTTTAGGGCCCCAAAGTTTGTGTTTATTTTGGCTCGAATTATGTTGTGATCACTGTTTCCTAGTCTCCTACGTCGCATGTTTGTACAAGATCACAGTCTGTGGTCAGAACTACATCTGAAATGTGGTTTTCACAAGTATCTGATGAGAAAACTTGAGTTAGAAAGTTGTTCTCAATAATGCTGAGGAGTGTGGCGGCCTCCTGGTTCCCTGTTAGAGAACTTCAGTCTATGTTAGACACGTTAAAATAACCAACTAATATTTCCTCATTCGCCATACACATTGTTTTAATTTAGTCTTACAAACGGGTGTCATTCTCCTGGCTTTAGGTGGAGGGAAAAAGGTTGACGATGAACTACAATGAATATATGTAATAAATGGTTTTGAAAACCGACAAGTTGAAGAATTGAGACACATATACAACATATGGAAATCTTTACTGAAGAAACGTTTCGCCACACAGTGGCTTCATCAGTCTTATATAAAGCAGGAAGGTTTGTATTGGACTGATGAAGCCACTGTGTGGCGAAACGTTTCTTCAATAAATATTTCCATATGTTGCATAAGTGTCTCAATTCTTCTACATGAATATAACTTTTTTGCTTCCATTAGCTAGGATTTCTATATACATAATAATATTCTACTACTTGCGAGTGTGAGCCTTGTTAAAAGTATTGTACCTAGTCAAGGTTACTTTTGCTATCTGGATCCCCCTGGATCCCCCTGGATCCCCCTGGATACCCCTGGATACCCCTGGAATACTGACTGCACCATCTGGGGGTTTCTCTCTGGGTACCTGGTGGGGTTATTTCAGAGTGTGACTCAACTAGGACGTCAGGTCTGCTGGATAATGTGTTTACTGCTGCAACTCTCTGGTTTTATTCCCGTATTTTGGGTATTGTTAAGCTGAAGACTATGACATATGTGCAACATCTGGGACATAATGTAAAGCATAAAGAACTATATACAAAAAATGTGGTAATCAGTCTCTCAGTGTTAAAGTTAAAGAGCACTGTAGTCTTGAAAATGTTAAGCACAGGCAGTAAGACTCGCTTATATAGTGGCGTCAGGCGAGGGACGTGAAGCAGACGAAGGCATTGTCACTGGTGGGAGGGATTCCCCAGTGGAAGTAGATCATACCCAAGGGATGGGCCAGAGTAAGAAAGAAGGTTGTGGAGATCTCCTCTGTATCAAGTTTCCATGATATTGCTGTGTCTGACAAGTTGTACATGAATGATATATAACACCGACAGATGAAGATTCAGACCTGTGTCTAAGTCTTCATGTTGTCGATATTATATGACATTAATATGCTAGGAGTTTCTGTTGCACAAACTGTATGCTCAATAATTCTGGTCTCTAATTCACCAGATACCTGAGAGTCAGCCGCCTCATTCACTAAGGTTGACTGCGTCTGGATCTCACTAAAGACTGCCTTCAGTACCGCTACCCTGCCAAATACATCATATCTTACCTTTTACCCTATTCTCTTTACAAATAGGACACCATGAAAAAGGCACTTTTAATGAATATCGGCGTCCACAGAAATAAAGAAGTCTTTTATAAAGGAATACCAACAGGAGGGGCAGTCTCATTGCTTTGCCGAAGCCAATGCGGAGGTTTGCGCACGATATCTCATAATCACTGGAAGCTAAGTACAAGCATGTCGTTCACTACTAAGGTAGCAATCAAACTATGTAGAATTGATAGCAAAACACTGTTGCTACATCCAAATTTTACTAAATAAAAAAAAATTGCAGCCATCCGTCTATCCATCCCTCTCTCCCTTTTCTTTACCCTTCCCTGTTTGACTTACCTACCACCTTGAGAGTGAAGAAGAGCGAGGTTGGTGGATGTGTGGTCACCTGACACTCGTACAACCCAGCGTCTGACCGTCTCACGTCCCGCAGGGATAGTTCCCACATTGGGGATAGACAGCTCTTGTGTCACCCCCTGGGGATAGACAGCATCTTAGTGAAAACTCTTGGATAAACTATTTGTGATCAACCTGTATAGAAAACTCTAAGGGTGAACATAAGGGGACAATCTCTTTTTTTAGTGCTATCCTGGGTACAAACGTTTTTGTACTCGGGGTTTTTGGGAAACATCGTGATACGGTCACATAGAAAATAGAATTTGCGTTAGGGGCCCCAGAAGATAACAGGGCGGTAAATGAAAAGCTCTTTGCCGTATTATTGTATATAGGGATACGATACGATGGCCACTATGCCGTGCTTGTCAACTAAAACAATGCCTTTGGCTTGTAATTCAACTATATTTTCCCAAAACAAGTTGAGTGTTCATTCAAAATTTAAATACATAAATTTTAGCATCACCAAATAAACCCCAAACTTATAAAATATTAATTATTTTAGGCAAAAAAAAGCAAGGGTTACAGAAGTTTTAACAAGGGTAGATTACCCAAATTATTTTTTTTACAAATTAAACTTTGTATTCATGTTATTTTTACATAAAAAAATCGAAAATAAACCTTTCTAAAAAACTAATAAATTTTTTGACCTTTTTTTTTCTCTCTCCTTCTCCCCCTCCCCCCTCTCTCTCCCCTCTCTCTTTCTTTCTCCTCTCTCTCCTTTTCCCTCTCTCTCTTTCTCTCTCTCTCCTCTCTCTCTCTCTCTCCCTCTCTCTCTTTTCCCCTCTCTCTCTCTCCTCTCCTCTCCTCTCCTCCCCCTCTCTCCCTCTCTCTCTTTTTCTCCTTTCTTTTTTCTTCTCCTTCCTCCCCTTTTCCTCTCTTCTCTCTCTCTCCTCTCTCCCCCCCTCTTCTCTCTCCCCTCCTTCTCTCTCTCTCTCTCCCCTCCCCCTTTTTTCTCTCCTCTCCTCCCCCCCTTCCTCTCCCCTTCCCCCCTCTCTCCCCCCCCCCCCCCCCCCCCTCCTCTCTCTCTCTCTCTCTTCTCTCCGCGTGTGTTGTGCGTGTGGTGTGTGTAGCTGTGTGTATTCTGTGATGTTTGTGTGTGTAGAGCAGGAAATATACACAAACCTGACTTGGTGAGGTTCTGTATATTTCGCCTGCTCTTGCAATTCCTTGCATTGTTAAAAACCTAGTAAGGCTGATGCATGAGGGGATGAGATGAAAAGCTGTAAGCCTTCTCCCGAAAAACTGGCGCCTTGGATCAAAGGGCTGCGCAAACTGGACTCCCGGTATTTGGGCCCGTGTGGTGATTTGGTTAGCACTGCGTACCTTGTTATAAGGGTTTGTAGGTTCGAGTCTCCCCTTTAGCCGAGAAAACGTGTTTGTGAATTTCGCCTGTTCGCGAATTCCGCAAAAATATAATTATATAATTTTTTTTTTTTTTTTTTTTTTTTTTTTTTTTAACAATCGGCCGTCTCCCCCCGGGCAGGGGACCCAAAAAAAAAAAAAAGAAAAAACCCCAAAAAGAAAATACTTTCATCATCATTAAACACTTTCACCACACTCACACATTATCACTGCTTTTGCAGAGGTCTCAGAATACAACAGTTTAGAAGCATATATGTTAGAGATACACAACATATCCCTCCAAACTGCCAATATCCCAAACCCCTCCTTTAAAAGTGCAGGCATTGTACCCCCCATTTCCAGGACTCAAGTCCGACTATATGAAAATAACCGGTTTCCCTGAATCCCTTCACTAAATATTACCCGCTCACACTCCAACAGATCGTCGGGTCCAAGTATCATTCGTCTCCATTCACTCCTATCTAACACGCTCACGCACGCTTGCTGGAAGTCCAAGCCCCTCCCACAAAACCTCCTTTACCCCCTCTTTCCAACCCTTTCGAGGACGACCCTACCCCTCTTTCCTTCCCCAAATAGATTTATATGCTTTCCATGTCATTCTACTTTGATCCATTCTCTCTAAATGACCAAACCACCTCAACAACCCCTCTTCTGCCCTCTGACTAATGCTTTTATTAACTCCACACCTTCTCTAATTTCCACACTCCGAATTTTCTGCATAATATTTACCCCCACACATTGCCCTTAGCAGGACATCTCCACTGCCTCCACCGTCTCCTCGCTGCTGCATTTACCACCCAAGCTTCACATCCATTAAAAAGTGTTGGTACTACTATACTTTCATACATTCCCTTCTTTGCCTCTAGATAACGTTTTTTGACTCCACAAACCTCAACGCACCACTCACCTTTTTTCCCTCATCAATTCTATGATTAACCTCATCCTTCATAAATCCATCCGCCGACACGTCAACTCCCAAGTATCTGAAAACATTCACTTCTTCCATACTCCTCCTCCCCAATTTGATATTTCCAATTTTTTTTTTATCTAAATCATTTGATACCACTCATCACCACTCTTTTCTATGTTCACTTTCAACTTTCTACCTTTACACACATTCCAAACTCATCCACTAACCTTTGTAATTTTTCTTTAGAAACTCCCATAAGCACAGTATCATCAGCAAAAAGTAACTGTGTCAATTCCCCTTTTGAATTTTATTTTCCCCCTAATTAATCCCACCCCCTCCCGAACACCCTAGCATTTACTTCTTTTACAACCCCAAACTAAAAAATATATTAAACAACCATGGTGACATTACACATCCCTGTCTAAGACCTACTTTTACCGGGAAGTATTCTCCCTCTCTTCTACACACCCTAACCTGAGCCTCACTATCCTCATAAAAGCTCTTTACACATTTAGTAACTTTCCACCTATTCCATATACTTTTCAACATCGCCACATTGCTCCTCTATCCACTCTATCATATGCCCTTTTTTAATCCATAAATGCATAAAAACTTCCCTACCTTTATCTAAAAAACTGTTCACATATTATTTCAATGTAAACACTTGATTCTACACATCCCCTACCCACTCTGAAGCCTCCTTGCTCGTCCGCAATTCTACATTCGTCTTACCTCTAATTCTTTTTAATTTA
>NC_069414.1:9898488-9916697 GCF_026875155.1 Cherax quadricarinatus
GAAGGAGGATGTTGGATGGAGGGAGTGTAGGGGATGGTGGAGAGTGTAGGGAAGGAAGGAGTGTTGTGGATGGCAGGGAGTGTAGGGGATGGTGCAGGAGAGTGTAGGGAAAGGATGGAGTTTGTGGGGATGCAGGGAGTGTATGGGGATGGCAGGGAGTGTAGGGGATGGCAGGAGTGAGGTGATGGAAGGGAGTGTAGGGGATGGCAGGGAGTGTAGGGGATGGCAGGGAGTGTAGGGGATGGCAGGGAGTGTAGGGGATGGCAGGGAGTGTAGGAGATTGCAGGGAGTGTAGGGGATGGCAGGGAGTGTAGGGGATTGCAGGGAGTGTAGGGGATGGCAGGGAGTGTAGGGGATGGTGGACAAGCCAACTACAGACTGCATTAACTCTATTTATCCACTAACTGTTCATGTAAAATTGTAGGAAGGGAGGGAGGGAAGGCGAGAGTGAGGGAGAGAGAGGGACTGAAGGAGGAAGAGAGGGAGGAAGTAGGTTAGGGATGATGGAAGGGATGGAGGGAAGGCAGAAGGGAGGGAAGGAGGGAGGGAGGGAGGAGGACGGAGGGAGTGAGGGAGGGGGGAGGGAGCGAGGGACAAGATTTAGGGTAGGAGGGACTGATATGATAAATAACGAAAACAATATCAGCTGTGTTTCTCCACCTCAGTAACACAACAACAACAACAACAAACAACATGGTAGCAGGTGGCAAGACTCGCCTTTTCTAAGAAGAAGAATTGAAGTAATGTAATACTCCCAAGTGTACTTCTTCCCACCCGCCATGCAGCATTATTCTTGAAGTTCAGTCATCTTTACAGACACAAGTTCGGTATGACAATGGCGTCACCCATAAGTGGTCCCACATAACTGCAATACTTACAGTGGTCCCTTATGAGTGCCTTACAAGTCTCATCATGGAGTCCCCTGAGGCACAACATTTCTCTGGCCTCGTACCATCAAACATCACCTGGCTAAGTACCTGGAATATGTAATCAATATTATCCCTAGAAGCTCCAACCTTCAAAACCTCTGGAAGTGTCTTAACTGTGTGTGTAAACTCCACACACTTAACTGTTGCAAGAAGAGAGGCAGCTCATTTCCTTGCCAGATGTGTAACCTCTTAAAATGAATCAACAGGTGAAATTTAAAATATACTTGTAAACACAGTGGTTCGTACTTTGGATTGCTTGCGGCCAGCAGTAACAGCCTCGTTGATCAGGCCCTGTTCAACTGGGAGGCCTGGTCGTGGACCGGGCCGCGGGCGGCGTTGAGCCCCGGAATGCCCTCAAGGTAGACTCCAGGTGACTACAAACTATCTGACATATATCGTCCATTAAGACAAACATACACAACGAGGGATGAAGAATTAGACACTTGTGCAACATTTGGGAACATTTATTGTGGAAATATCTGGCCAGCCAGTGGTTTCTTCAGTCCGTTAAAGAAAAGAACGGTGGAAGGTGAGGAGGCATTTGAGGTAATCAGTCCCTCAGCCTGGAGTAGATGTCTTCAGTCCATCAGTCTTGAATGATGGACAGTGATAGTGACCAGGGAGGACAGATAGTGACCAGTGAGAGGAGAGACAGTGACAGTGACCAGAAAGGAGAGAGACAGTGATAATGACCAGGGAGGAGAGAGACAGTGATAGTGACCAGAGAGGAGAGAGACAGTGGTAGTGACCAGGGAGGAGAGAGACAATGATAATGACCAGTGAGAAGAGAGACAGTGATAGTGACCAGAAAGGAGAGAGACAGTGATAGTGACCAGAAAGGAGAGAGACAGTGATAGTGACCAGAAAGGAGAGAGACAGTGATAGTGACCTGGTTACCTGGAAGTTATTCAGGGGATCAACGCCCCCGCGGCCCAGTCCATGACCAGGCCTCCCGGTGGATCAGGGCCTGATCAACCAGGCTGTTACTGCTGGCCGCACGCAGTCCAACGTACGAGCCACAGCCCGGCTGATCCGGCACTGACTTTAGGTATCTGTTCAGCTCTCTCTTGAAGGCAGCCAGGGGTTTATTGGTAATTCCCCTAATGCTTGATGGGAGGCTGTTGAACAGTCTTGGGCCCTGGACACTTATGGTGTTTTCTCTTAGTGTACCAATGGCGCCCCTACTTTTAATTGGGGGCATTTTGCATCGCCTGCCGTGGAGTGATTTCTGTGTGCAGATTTGGGACCATTCCTTCCAGGATTTTCCAAGTGTAGATTATGATATATTTCTCCCTCCTGCGTTCCAACGAGTACAAGTCAAGTGCTTCCAAGCGTTCCCAGTAGTTAAGGTGCTTGACAGAACTTATACTTGCAGTAAAGAATCTCTGTACACTCTCTAGATCTACAATTTCACCTGCTTTGAATGGAGATATTAATGTACAGCAGTACTCCAGCCTAGAGAGAACAAGTGATTTTAAAAGGATCATCACTGGCTTGGCATCTCTCGTTTTGAACGTTCTCATTATCCATCCTATCATTTTCTTTGCACTTGTGATCGTGGCACTGTTGTGATCCTAGAAAGTGAGATCCTCAGACATTACTACTCCCAGGTCCCTTATATTATTTTTCTCCTCTGTTGTATAGCCAGAATTTGTAGTATACTCTGTTCTAGTTATTATCTCCTCCAGTTTTCCATAACGGAGTAGTTGGAATTTGTCCTCATTGAACATCATATTGTTTTCCTTTGCCCACTGGAAAACTTTTCTTCCAGTGCATCCAAGGCCATATCATTGTGATCCAGTAGTTGTGAGAGGCAGGAGAGACCTGCCCTGAACCCATGTTGCCCTGCATTGTGCAGATTTTGGGAATCCAGGTGATTTGCAATCCTGCTTCTCAGCACTCTTTCAAAGATTTTTATGATGTGCGACGTCAGAGCTATTGGTCTATAGTTCTTAGCTAATGCTTTGCTGCCACATTTATGGAGTGGGGCTATATCCATTGTTTTAAGTGACTGTGAAATTTCACCTATGTCCAAGCTCCTCCTCCATAGTGTACTTAGGGCACGCGAGAGGGGTTTCTTGCAGTTCTTAATGAATACAGAGTTCCAAGAGTCTGCGCCCAGGGCTGAGTGCATGGGCATGTTGTCAATGGCTTTTTCGAAGTCTATCGTAGTTAGGGTAATGACGGAAATCTGGCATACATTTATGGAGTTTTGAGGCTCATTCATGAAGAAATCATTTGGGTCGTCGATCCTCAGACTGATTAGTGGCTCACTAAACGCAGAGTCATACTGGGATTTCAGTATTTCTTTCATTTCCTTGTTGTCATCTGTGTAAATCCCATCCTGTCTGAGTAAGGGCCCGATAATAGATGTGGTATTTGCCTTGTTTTTGGCATATGAAAAGAAATATTTCGAATTTATTTCAATTTCACTAATAGCTTTAAGCTCTTCCTGCCTCTCCGGTTCCTGTAAGAGTCATTTAACTTAAGTTCGATAGTTTCCACTTTCCTGGTCAGCGCCTCCTTTCGTGTATCAGATATTCTAGCACTCCTGAGGAGCTCAGTGACTCTTCGTCTTCTGTAGAGGGAGCGTCTTTCTCTCTCCAGTTTACTCCTGCTCTTCTTCTTTCTTAAGGGAATATACCTAAAACATGCTTCAGCTGCCAGGAAGTTGATCCTTTCAAGGCACTGGTTTGGATCCATGTCATTTAAGATATCTTCCCAACATGTTTCATTTAGGACATGATTTATCTGGTCCCAGTTGATGTTCTTGTTGTTGAAGTTGTATTTTGTGAAGACACTTTCACAGGTACATGCATTCTGCTGATCAGGACCCCTATGCATGTACGTCTGGACTTCGATTAGGTTGTGATTGGAATTAGTTGTTTTTGATATTCTTATGTCTCTTATCAGGTCCTCATTATTTGTGAAGATAAGGTCAGGAGGAGAGAGACAGTGATAGTGACCAGGGAGGAGAGAGACAGTGACAGTGACCAGAAAGGATAGAGACAGTGATAGTGACCAGGGAGGAGAGAGACAGTGATAGTGACCAGGGAGGAGAGAGTGATAGTGACCAGGAGAGAGAGACAGTGATAGTGACCAGGGAGGAGAGAGACAGTGATAGTGACCAGGGAGGAGAGAGTGATAGTGACCAGCGAGGAGAGAGACAGTGATAGTGACCAGGGAGGAGAGAGACAGTGATAGTGACCAGGGAGGAAGGTCGCTAAGTAACAGGATATGAAGAATAATTGGGAGGAGTTGGCGTAGGTGAAGGACTACGAGGAGGAGGTAGTGGAGGAGGAGGAGAAGGAAAAGGAGAAGTAGCACTATGGTGAGATAGATGAGCTGTAGGACTATGGCGAATAGATAGTGGAGGAGCAGAAGGCATAACAAAAGAAAGAGAATATGGCAGAGAAGAGGAGGAGAAAACGCAGAGAAGTACATAGAATGACAAGTAACAGATGAGTTCTTGGAAATGGTATAAAATACCAACAACGTGATTATTAAGGCACGTGTGCAGCAGTTAGGTATCTTTATTGTTGAAATGTGTCACCTACCTCGACACTGCTCCTGCTGCATACGTACATTTGACGGATGAACCCTTTCCATGTAGGCGAAACGTTTCAACAAGACATATCCAACTGTTGCACATTTGTCGGAATCGTCAATAAATGAGTTTTTGGCTTATAGCAAGTTATGTGTCGAGCTCCGGTGAACTACAGTTTAGTTACGTCTACTGCTGTCTGAGCTCAGGAAAGTATAACAGGTTCTCTCCCCCACCCTCCACTCTCTGGGTATAATGCTTTTTTTTTTTTTTTTTTTTTTTTATTCGCCGGTATTCTCCCGGCCCGGGTCTTTTCCAAGTAGTGGTGACCCGGCCTTGGCTCCCTATCTGGGGAGTGTCTCGAAACTTAAGTCTCCCATGGGAGGAGGTACAAGTACCCCCTCATCTTTGGGACCAACTGTCCCCAGGCCTAGCCACATTCCCCGCCCTCACGGGGCTCAAAATAATGCTGTTTTAGAAATATTTAAAATAGCTATCACGAAATACTGATAAAGAATTGCATCGATAATGGGAAGGTGGAAGATATTTTCAAGGTTTTTAAGACACTATTATTGCTGCTGCTGCTGCTGCTGCTGCTGCTGCTGCTGCTGCTGCTGCTGCTCAGGCTAGCACCTCTGCTCTTGGGCCTGGGTTTCATTCACTACTCTCACTAGTGTAAAGGGCTGCCCGGGGGAAGGGGTATTCCAAGAACTACCCTTAGGGGTCAGGTGACCACTGGAAAATACTCTGTGGGATTTAATTTTGACAGTCCCACCACAAGTAGCCCTGGGGAGGAGGAGCTGTGTTCAGCGAGACCACCGCTTACTGCTGAGTTAGGTTACATAACAGCAGAATGATTGTCCAACTGTTTATCAAAAGAATCTTATTTGTGTGTTTGTGGTGCACTTGTAATATTAGAAGGCAGCATGTTCCAGGCTTTCATGACTCTGCTGACAAAAATACCTTTACCTTCATTGCATCTCTTACGACATTTCGTGTCATGACCTTGTACCTTGTACAGCTCTCTTGTGATAATAATAATAATAATAATAATAATAATAATAATAATAATAATAATAATAATAATAATAATAATAATAATAATAATAATAATAACCTTTATTTCTACATGTACATGTACAAGGTATACAGGTCTAGCTGACATCAGTGACATACTACTATACAGAATGCCGCTTGTTATGCAGAGCATTTCGGGCAAATTAGGTCAATTTTCTCCCGGGATGCGACCCACACCAGTCAACTAACACCCTATGTTACTGATTGGTGAACATGAATAGCAGATGTCTTAAACACGTTCTTATGTGTCTAGCACATATGTCTTGGAGCCTTAACAGACTCGGGTAAAAAATATATTGTCTAACATAATAAATTAGTCTATTGGTTTCGTGATATATGATAAATTGTTCCATCTATGTTGAGAGCAGCTGATAGACTGTTCCAGCTATGCTGAGAGCAAATGATAGACTGCTCCAGGTATGTTGTGAGCTATGCTGGAGGCCTGATCACAGACCGGGCCGCAGGGGAGTTGACCTCCAAAACCCTCTCCAGGAATACTCCAGGTCTCCGGCAACTGACAGCAACTAATAGGTTGTTCCAGCAGTGCTGACATCAACTAATATTGTTCCAGCAGTGCTGACATCAACTAATATTGTTCCAGCAGTGCTGACAGTAACTCAAAGAATAAAAAGTAATTATTAGCAGTCACGGGGTGGGCGCAAAACTCGTAGAGGAATGGGGGCAATTAGATTCGATCCAGGGGAGGGAGTAACTCCAATTCCTGGGATCAAGAATCCTTTGCGGGCCTCGAGGAACCTCCCTCAAGGTCAGATTAATACGTTCTTTTCACAGTTTCAACATAGTGTGTCAACATAGTGTTTTAATATAGTGTTTCAACATAGTGTGTGTAGCTAGTAAGCCTACATGCCTAGTTCCCATAGCATCCCCCAGAGGGCAAGCCTGGTGGGCTTGAAACGGCATCACCCTGCCTCTTCCTCACTCCACGCCAATGCAACCTAGAGTCAACAAAGCCTACTCCTCTCTCCCTCGCTGGCATGGCCCTTGGGGCCATGGGCACACACTGCCTGTGTACCCAGATATCGCAAATAAAGTAGCCTCCGAAGCCTTATCATTGAACCCCGCCTGCAAGAGCGACATGATAACCTTTCCGTAAACATTGGTGAAAGCGGTGGTCGCAGCAGGTGTTTGCCGGAGGGAAGGAAGAGGAATGAAGTTGTCTTCACTTCATCACCCTACACAAGAAGCATCCATCTCTCAACGAGTTATTTTGATGTGGTGTCTGCAAGTCTCAGCATCCAGACACAGGTACAAGCAGGATCCAGGCCGAAATTTGTCAAATTTCTCCGAGAAATATAAGTGGTGTCCCTACCACTCCTCTCCACAGCATCCCATCCTGTTTCAGATCATATGTTCAGTCTCATTTGTATGTTGCTGCTCAGCACGGTTATTTCAGCGAGTCAGAGATGAGTTTTGTGGTGATTTCTGTGTCCAGTGTGAGTGTTTCTCTCCATGTTTGGGGTGGGAGAGGAGGAAATGGCAGTTCCTTGCCTCACCTGCTCACCCACGCTCGCCCTAGCCTAGCCTGGTTACCTGGAGGTCATTCCGGGGATCAACGCCCCCGCGGCCCGGTCCATGACCAGGCCTCCCGATGGATCAGGGCTTGATCAACTAGGCTGTTACTGCTGGCTGCACGCAGTCCAACGTACGAGCCACAGCCCGGCTGATCCGGCACTGACTTTAGGTATCTGTCCAGCTCTCTCTTGAAGGCAACCAGGGGTTTATTAGCAATTCCCCTAATACTTGATGGGAGGCTGTTGAACAGTCTTGGGCCCCGGACACTTATGGTGTTTTCCCTTAGTGTACCAATGGCGCCCCTACTTTTAATTGGGGACATTTTGCATCGCCTGCCCAGTCTTTTACTTTCGTAGGGAGTGATTTCTGTGTGCAGATTTGGGACCATTCCTTCCAGGATTTTCCAAGTGTAGATTATGATATATCTCTCCCGCCTGCGTTCTAACGAGTACAAGTCAAGTGCTTCCAAGCGTTCCCAGTAGTTAAGGTGCTTGATAGATCTTACATGTGCAGTAAAGGATCTCTGTACACTCTCTAGATCTGCAATTTCACCTGCTTTGAATGGAGATGTTAATGTAGAGCAGTATTCCAGCGTAGAGAGAACAAGTGATTTGAAAAGGATCATCATTGGCTTGGCATCTCTCGTTTTGAACGTTCTCATTATCCATCCTATCATTTTCTTTGCACGTGCGACCGTGGCACTGTTGTGATCCTTGAAAGTGAGATCCTCAGACATTACTACTCCCAGGTCCCTTACATTATTTTTCCGCTCTATTGTATGGCCAGAGTCTGTAGTATACTCTGTTCTAGTTATTATCTCCTCCAGTTTTCCATAACGGAGTAGTTGGAATTTGTCCTCATTTGAACATCATATTGTTTACCGTTGCCCACTGGAAAACTTTGTTTATATCTTCTTGGAGGTTAACCGCGTCCTCAGCAGAAGACAGCCTCATGCAGATCCTAGTATCATCTGCAAAGGATGATACGGTGCTGTGATGTATATCTCTGTCTATGTTTGATATGAGGATGAGGAATAAGATGGGGCAAGTACTGTGCCTTGCGGAACAGAGCTCTTCACTATGGCAGCCTCCTATTTAACTCTGTTGACCACTACTCTTTGTGTTTGATTTGTTAGGAAGTTGAAGATCCATCTCCCCACTTTCCCAGTTATTCCTTTAGCACATATTTTATGGGCTATTACGCCATGATCGCATTTGTCTAATGCTTTTGCAAAGCCTGTGTATATTACATCTGCATTCTGATTTTCTTCCAGTGCATCCGAGGCCATATCATTGTGATCCAGTAGTTGTGAGAGGCAGGAGCGACCTGCTCTGAACCCATGTTGCCCTGGATTGTGCAGATTTTGGGAATCCAGGTGACTTGCAATCCTGTTTCTTAGCACTCTTTCAAAGATTTTTATGATGTGCGACGTCAGAGCTATTGGTCTATAGTTCTTAGCTAATGCTTTGCTGCCACCTTTATGGAGTGGGGCTATATCCGTTGTTTTAAGTGACTGTGGAATTTCACCCATGTCCAAGCTCCTCCCTCTCTGCTGTTTCTCTGTGAATTCTCTGAATTCTTGGCTAGAGTTGTGTATCTGAGTGACTGATGTCACTCGAAGCCACATGGATCATGAAGATACGTGGATCACAAAGCCACGTGGATCTACAAGTCACGTGGGTTAAGCCAGATCGCAAGCCATGTTGTGATCTGCTGCCCAACTTCACGACGTCACCCACGATGCTGCCCGACTTCACGACGCCACGATGTCTGCCTGACGTCACCTCGCGATGTCACCCATGACCTTCACGACGTCACTCCAGGACGTCACCTCGAGACGTCTGCTGACGTCATCTCACTATGACTGATGTCACCATGCTGCTGATTTCATGCTGCCGACTTCACGATGTCACTCCGTGACATCACCTCGCGACGTCTGCTGACGTCACTATGCTGCTGACGTCACCTCGCGATGTCACCCCATGATATCACCTCTCGACGTCACGCTTGACATCACATGATGTTACATCGAGTGACATCACATTCAGCATTTTGTATAAGTAATGTCGATAAGATTGAGAGAAGATATGTCATGTGTTAATTAATTCCTCTCAGTCAGTGTTCTCACATGTTCATGTATAGCTTAGTGTCGATTTTTGCACAGAAAAGCGTCATTTGCTAGTTAAGCCATGTTGTATCACATGTGCAGTGACGTCTGAGGCCCTTGTACAGAAAGATCTTATTGTTCACCGCTCGTGATGCCCTGCAGAATCATACCTCCTGACCTTCAGGAGGTATGATTAACCTCCTGACCTTCAGAGCAGTTATATGTAGAAAACCAGTCTGGGGACTCTTAGACTAACCTCTGCTATAACTCCAACTGCCGAGAGAATGATGCTCGTCAAGCCGCAGTTAGACCCTGTTGGCAGGCAGTGTATGATGTTATGACTTCCAAATGTTTTGCCGAGTCGTCCCTGCCACGACTCGCTCCACACTCCCCAGCAGTGACAGCCCCAGCAACAGCACCAGTTGAGAAATGTCCTCCTGAGTCGCTTGCCAGTAGAAGTCCTGCCCAGTTGATGAGTACTGACGATGCTTCACACTAGGGTACCAGCAGGTTGTGCCCCAGGTTGAGTGAATCCTGCAGCGACTACTACGACGACTGCTTCACCATTCCAGAGGAGGGCGTAGCCTGTTACGTCACAGCTTAGCGGCAGCGATGTCTCCTGTGTTGCAGTATCTGTCCAGACGCAGGAAGGCGTGCAGTGATGCCCATCGAGGCTCACTGCCTTAAACCGCGATGTTTAGCACACCACATTTTATTTCTTGTTTCCCTGTAGGAAGGTTTTTTCATATCGATATGTATTTACATATGTATTTACATCTGTGCCCTGTTCGTGCGAGAGAGACACTGAGTTTTTTTGTACCGCCAGTCATGGTTGAGGACGACCATGGTGGTGGTGGCCGAGCGAAATGTAGCCAGTAAGCCTACATGCCTAGTTCCCATAGCTTCCCCCAGAGGGCAAGCCTGGTGGGCATGTCATTTCAAACGGCATCACCCTGCCTCTTCCTCACTCCACGCCAACGCAACCTAGAGTCAACAAGGCCTACTCCTCTCCCTCGCTGGTATGGCCCCTTGGGGCCATGGACACAAACACACTGCCTGTGTACCCACTATCTCGCAAATAAAGTAAGAAGCTCCCGAAGACTTATCATTATTCCCAGTTACTAAGAACGACACAAATAATCATTTTTGTAAACATGTGTCAACAAAGTGTTTCAACAGTGTCAACATAGTGTGTCAACATAGTGTGTCAACATAGTGTGTCAACATAGTGTGTCAACATAGTGTGTCAACACAGTGTGTCAACATTGTGTCAACATAGTGTGTCAACATAGTGTGTCAACATTGTCTCAACATTGTGTGTCAACATAGTGTGTCAACATTGTGTCAACATAGTGTGTCAACATAGTGTGTCAACATAGTGTGTCAACATAGTGTCAACATAGTTGTCAACATAGTGTGTCAACATAGTGTGTCAACATTGGTGTCAACATAGTGTGTCAACATAGTGTGTCAACATTGTGTGTCAACATAGTGTGTCAACATAGTGTGTCAACATTGTGTCAACATAGTGTGTCAACATAGTGTGTCAACATAGTGTGTCAACATAGTGTGTCAACATAGTGTGTCAACATAGTGTGTCAACATAGTGTCAACATAGTGTGTCAACATAGTGTGCAACATAGTGTGTCAACATTGTGTCAACATAGTGTGTTCAACATAGTGTGTCAACATAGTGTGTCAACATAGTGTGTCAACATAGTGTGTCAACATGTGTGTCAACATAGTGTGTCAACATTGTGGTGTCAACATAGTGTGTCAACATAGTGTGTCACCATAGTGTGTCAACATAGTGTGTCAACATAGTGTGTCAACATAGTGTGTCAACATAGTGTGTCAACATAGTGTGTCAACATTGTGTCAACATAGTGTGTCAACATAGTGTGTCAACATAGTGTGTCAACATAGTGTGTCAACATAGTGTGTCAACATAGTGTGTCAACATTGTGTCAACATAGTGTGTCAACATAGTGTGTCACATAGGTGTCAACATAGTGTGTCAACATAGTGTGTCAACATTGTGTGTCAACATAGTGTGTCAACATTGTGTCAACATAGTGTGTCAACATAGTGTGTCAACATAGTGTGTCAACATAGTGTGTCAACATAGTGTGTCAACATAGTGTGTCAACATAGTGTGTCAACATTGTGTGTCAACATAGTGTGTCAACATAGTGTGTCAACATAGTGTGTCAACATAGTGTGTCACACAGTAGTGTGTCAACATAGTGTGTCAACATTGTGTCAACATAGTGTGTCAACCATAGTGTGTCAACATAGTGTGTCACATAGTGTGTCAACATAGTGTGTCAACATAGTGTGTCAACATTGTGTCAACATAGTGTGTCAACATAGTGTGTCAACATAGTGTGTCAACATAGTGTGTCAACATAGTGTGTCAACATAGTGTGTCAACATTGTGTGTCAACATAGTGTGTCAACATTGTGTCAACATAGTGTGTCAACATAGTGTGTCAACATAGTGTGTCAACATAGTGTGTCAACAGTGTCAACATAGTGTGTCAACATAGTGTGTCAACATAGTGTGTCAACATAGTGTGTCAACATTGTGTGTCAACATAGTGTGTCAACATAGTGTGTCAACATAGTGTGTCAACATAGTGTGTCAACATAGTGTGTCAACATAGTGTGTCAACATTGTGTCAACATAGTGTGTCAACATAGTGTGTCAACATAGTGTGTCAACATAGTGTGTCAACATAGTGTGTCAACATAGTGTGTCAACATAGTGTGTCAACATAGTGTGTCAACATAGTGTGTCAACATAGTGTGTCAACATTGTGTGTCAACATAGTGTGTCAACATTGTGTCAACATAGTGTGTCAACATAGTGTGTCAACATAGTGTGTCAACATAGTGTGTCAACATAGTGTGTCAACATAGTGTGTCAACATTGTGTCAACATAGTGTGTCAACATAGTGTGTCAACATTGTGTCAACATAGTGTGTCAACATGTGTCAACATAGTGTGTCAACATAGTGTCAACATTGTGTCAACATAGTGTGTCAACATAGTGTGTCAACATAGTGTGTCAACATAGTGTGTCAACATAGTGTGTCAACATAGTGTGTCAACATAGTGTGTCAACATTGTGTGTCAACATAGTGTGTCAACATAGTGTGTCAACATAGTGGTGTCAACAAGTGTGTCAACATAGTGTGTCAACATAGTGTGTCAACATTGTGTCAACATAGTGTGTCAACATAGTGTGTCAACATTGTGTCAACATAGTGTGTCAACATAGTGTGTCAACATAGTGTGTCACTCACATAGTGTGTCAACATAGTGTGTCAACAATTGTGTCAACATAGTGTGTCAACATTGTAGTTCAACATAGTGTGTCAACATAGTGTGTCAACATAGTGTGTCAACTAGGTGTCAACATAGGTGTCAACATAGTGTGTCAACATTTTGTCAACATTGTGTGTCAACATAGTGTGTCAACATTGTGTCAACATAGTGTGTCAACATAGTGTGTCAACAAGTGTGTCAACATAGTGTGTCAACATAGTGTGTCAACATGTGTGTCAACATCAGTGTGTCAACATAGTGTGTCAACATTTGTGTCAACATAGTGTGTCAACATAGTGTGTTTAACATTGTGTCAACATAGTGTGTCAACATAGTGTGTCAACATAGTGTGTCAACATAGTGTGTCAACATAGTGTGTCAACATAGTGTGTCAACATAGTGTGTCCATCATAGTGTGTCAACATAGTGTGTCAACATAGTGTGTACCAACATTGTGTCAACATAGTGTGTCAACATAGTGTGTCAACATTGTGTCAACATAGTGTGTCAACATAGTGTGTCACATAGTGTGTCAACATAGTGTGTCACATAGTGTGTCAACATAGTGTTCAACATAGTGTGGTCCAACATTGTGTTATGTCAACATAGTGTGTCAACATAGTGTGTCAACATAGTGTGTCAACATAGTGTGTCAACATATGTGTCAACATAGTGTGTCAACATAGTGTGTCAATATAGTGTGTCAACATAGTGTGTCAACATAGTGTGTCAACATAGTGTGTCAACATGTGTGTCAACATAGTTGTGTTCAACATTGTGTCAACATAGTGTGTCAACATAGTGTGTCAACATAGTGTGTCAACATAGTGTTCAACATAGTGTGTCAACATAGTGTGTCAACATAGTGTGTCAACATAGTGTGTCATATAGTGTGTCAACATAGTGTGTCAACATAGTGTGTCAACATAGTGTGTCAACATTGTGTGTCAACAAGTGTGTCAACATTGTGTCAACATAGTGTTCAACATAGTGTGTCAACATAGTGACTGTCAACATAGTGTGTCAACATAGTGTGTCAACATAGTGTGTCACCATAGTGTGTCAACATAGTGTGTCAACATATGTGTAGTCAACATAGTGTGTCAACATTGTGTCAACATAGTGTGTCAACATAGTGTGTCAACATGTGTGTCAACATAGTGTGTCAACAGTGTGTCAACATAGTGTGTCAACATATTGTGAGTCAACATAGTGTGTCAACATAGTGTGTCAACATAGTGTGTCACATAGTGTGTCCAACATAGTGTGTCAACATAGTGTGTCAACATTGTGTCAACATAGTGTGTCAACATAGTGTGTCAACATTGTGTCAACATAGTGTGTCAACATAGTGTGTCAACATAGTGTGTCAACATAGTGTGTCAACATAGTGTGTCAACATGTGTGTCACATAGTGTGTCAACATTGTGTGCAACATAGTGTGTCAACATAGTGTGTCAACATAGTGTGTCAACATAGTGTGTCAACATAGTGTGTCAACATAGTGTGTCAATATAGTGTGTCAACATAGTGTGTCAACATAGTGTGTCAACATAGTGTGTCACATTGTGTGTCAACATAGTGTGTCCAACATTGTGTCAACATAGTGTGTCAACATAGTGTGTCAACATAGTGTGTCAACATAGTGGTCAACATAGTGTGTCAACATAGTGTGTCAACATAGTGGTCAACATTGTGTGTCAACATAGTGTGTCAACATGTGTCAACATAGTGTTGTCAACATAGTGTGTCAACATAGTGTGTCAACATAGTGTGTCAACATAGTGTGTCAACATAGTGTGTCAACATAGTGTGTCAACATAGTGTGTCAACATAGTGTGTCAACATAGTGTGTCAACATTGTGTCAACATAGTGTGTCAAATAGTGTACACAATGTGTGTCAACATAGTGTGCAACATAGTGTGTCCAACTATATTGTCAACATATGTGTCACAATAGTGGTGTCAACATAGTTGTCAACATAGTGTGTCAACATAGTGTGTCAACGTAGTGTGTCAACATAGTGTGTCAACATAGTGTGTCAACACATAAAACACTGAAGCCGCTCCTGTCGTTTCCCATGATCGCCATTATAAGTCAGACATCGTGAGCAGATAGATTGTTTTATCTCTCTCAGAGTCTTCGAATTGATGTGTGTTTATCCTGGGTGACTGAGGTTGATGTCTGGAGGTCCACACCTCCACAGCCTCCTTGATACCTCTCCTTGTGGAGGAAGAGGAGGTGCAGGAGAAAGAGAAATGAGGACAAAAAGGAAGAGGAGAAAAGAGGAAGACACAATTAGGAAGACAAGGAAGAGGTAGAAAAAAGGAAGAGGACAAGAAAAGAGTAGATAACAAAGAAGAAGGACGCAAAAAGGAAGGAGGAGACAAAGAAAAGACAGAGGGGAGGAAAAAAAGAGAAAGAAGAACAAAGAGGAAGAGGAGGAGACAAGGGAGTGAGACAAAGAGAAAGAGGAGACAAAAGAAGAGAAGAACAAAGAAAGAGGAGAAACAAATACTGAGAAGAGAACCAAGAGGATAAAAAAAGAGGAAACAAACGAAGAGAGAAGAGGAAGATAGGGCAAAGAGGACTGATGCCAAGAGCAGAAGTGAGGGTGTGAGGGGGAGAGAATTAAAGTAAGAAGAAAGAATGAAGAAGAATGATAAAAAGATTACAAGGGGGAAGAAACCCCCCCCCCCAAAAAAATAAAAGTCAAAGAAATACAACACTTTATAACAGAGGAAAAACTAGAAATAAAGAGGAACGTAAGAGAGAACCAAAAAAACGAGATGACGAACAGGAAGAGATGAAATATAAAAAAGAGAAAGGACAGAGTAAATGAGGAGAAATGTGAGAAGAAGGTAATATAGGAGAAGTGAGAGAAGAGGAGAATATAGGAGAAGTGATGCCGCAAGTGACACCAGGAGGCACTAGACACTGCCAAGTGTCAACTAGTGAGTGCCAGGGGGAGGGAGTGCCAGGGATGGAAGGAAAGGGGAAGGGGGAGTGCCAGGGATGGAAGGAAAGGGGGAGGGGGAGTGCCAGGGATGGAAGGAAAGGGGGAGGGGGAGTGCCAGGGATGGTAGGAAAGGGGGAGGGGAAAGTGCCAGGGATGGAAGGAAAGGGGGAGGGGGGAGTACCAGGGATGGAAGGAAAGGGGGAGGGGGAGTGACAGGGATGGTAGGAAAGGGGGAGGGAGGGAGTGCCAGGGATGGAAGGAAAGGGGGAGGAGGGAGTACCAGGGATGGAAGGAAAGGGGGAGGGGAGTGCCAGGGATGGTAGGAAAGGGGGAGGGAGGGAGTGCCAGGAATGGAAGGAAAGGGGGAGGGGGAGTGCCAGGGATGGAAGGAAAGGGGAGGGAAGGAGTACCAGGGATGGAAGGAAAGGGGGAGGGGGAGTGCCAGGGATGGAAGGAAAGGGGGAGGGAGGGAGTGCCAGGGATGGAAGGAAAGGGGGAGGGAGGGAGTACCAGGGATGGAAGGAAAGGGGGAGGGAGGTGTGTGCCCGGGATGGAAGGAAAGGGGGAGGGGGGGTGGCCAGGGATGGAAGGAAAGGGGGAGGGAGGGAGTGCCAGGGATGGAAGGAAAGGGGGAGGGGGGAAGGTGAGGGTAGGAATAAGGAAAGAAAATAAAAGAGAGAAACGAGAATGAATTAGAGAGAAAGGGAGAGAGAGAGAGAGAGAGAGAGAGAGAGAGAGAGAGAGAGAGAGAGAGAGAGAGAGAAGGAGAGAGAGAGAGAGAGAAGAGAGAGAGAGAGAGAGAGTGAGAAAACTCTCTTAGCTAATAAACAACCCTTGCAACTTACGAGTGCTCTCAGCACTTCTGAAGACTTGTTTTCGTGAGTGTGTGGGGCGTGTGTGAGGGCGTGTGTGAGGGCGTGTGTGTGGGCGTGTGTGAGCTGTGTGGCTGTGTGTGGGCTGTGTGTGGCGTGTGTGTGGGCGTGTTGAGGGCGTGTGTGTGGCGTGTGTGTGGGGGTGTTGGGTGTGGCGTGTGTGAGGGCGTGTGTGTGGGCGTGTGTGGTGGCGTGTGTTGGGCGTGTGTGTGGGCGTGTGTGTGGCCGTGTGTGAGGGCGTGTGTGTGGGCGTGTGTGAGGGCGTGTGTGAGGGCTGTGTGTGGGCGTGTGTGAGAGGTGTGTGTGGGCGTGTGTGTGGGCTGTGTGTGGGCGTGTGTGTGGGCGTGTGTGAGGGCGTGTGTGAGGGCGTGTGTGTGGGCGTGTGTGAGGGCGTGTGTGTGGGCGTGTGTGTGGGCGTGTGTGAGGGCGTGTGTGTGGGCGTGTGTGGGCGTGTGAGGGCGTGGTGTGGGCGTGTGGTGAGGGCGTGTGTGTGGGCGTGTGTGGGTGTGGCGTGTGTGGGGCGTGTGTGAGGGCGTGTGTGTGGGCGTGTGTGAGGCGTGTGTGAGGGCGTGTGTGTGGCGTGTGTGAGGGCTGTCGTGTGTGGGCGTGTGTGTGGGCTGTGGTGTGAGGGCGTGTGTGTGGGCGTGTGTGAGGGCGTGTGTGTGGGCGTGTGTGTGGTGGGGCGTGTGTGTGTGTGGGGCGTGTGTGTGGGCGTGTGTGAGGGCGTGTGTGGGGGCGTGTGTGTGGGCGTGTGTGAGGGCGTGTGTGAGGGCGTGTGTGTGGGCGTGTGTGAGGGCGTGTGTGTGGGCGTGTGTGTGGGCGTGTGTGAGGCGTGTGTGTGGGCGTGTGTGAGGGCGTGTGTGTGGGCGTGTGTGAGGGCGTGTGTGTGGGGGGCGTGTGTGTGGGCGTGTGTGTGGGCGTGTGTGTAGGCGTGTGTGTGGGCGTGTGTGTGGGCGTGTGTGTGGGCGTGTGTGTGGGGCGTGTGTGTGGGCGTGGTGTGTGGGCGTGTGTGAGGGCGTGTGTTGAGGGCGTGTGTGAGGGCGTGTGTGGGGCGTGTGTGTGGGCGTGTGTGTGGGCGTGTGTGTGGGCGTGTGTGTGGGCGTGTGTGTGGGCGTGTGTGTGGGCGTGTGTGTGGGCGTGTGTGTGGGCGTGTGTGTGGACGTGTGTGAGGGCGTGTGTGTGGGCGTGTGTGAGGGCGTGTGTGAGGGCGTGTGTGAGGGCGTGTGTGTGGGCGTGTGTGTGGGCGTGTGTGTGGGCGTGTGTGTGTGGGCGTGTGTGAGGGCGTGTGTGAGGGCGTGTGTGAGGGCGTGTGTGAGGGCGTGTGTGAGGGCGTGTGTGTGGGCGTGTGTGAGGGCGTGTGTGAGGGGCGTGTGTGTGCGCGTGTGTGAGGGCGTGTGTGTGGGCGTGTGTGATGGCGTGTGTGAGGGCGTGTGTGTGGGCGTGTGTGTGGGCGTGTGTGTGGGCGTGTGTGTGGGCGTGTGTGAGGGGCGTGTGTGAGGGCGTGTGTGAGGGCGTGTGTGAGGGCGTGTGTGAGGGCGTGTGTGTGTGGGCGTGTGTGAGGGCGTGTGTGAGGGCGTGTGTGTGGCGTGTGTGAGGGCGTGTGTGAGGGAGTGTGTGAGGGCGTGTGTGAGGGCGTGTGTGTGGGCGTGTGTGTGGGCGTGTGTGTGAGGGCGTGTGTGAGGGCGTGTGTGAGGGCGTGTGTGTGAGGGCGTGTGTGAGGGCGTGTGTGTGGGCGTGTGTGGTGTGTGTGAGTGTGTGTGAGTGTGTGGTTGTGTATGTGGTGTGTGTGTGTGGTGTGTGTGGTGTGTGGTGTGTGTGTGTGTGTGTGTGTATTAGGCGTGTGTGTGGGTTGTGTG
>NC_069414.1:9917197-9935249 GCF_026875155.1 Cherax quadricarinatus
ACGCTATGTGTGAGGCCGGGGTAGGAGAGTCCGCTGTGTGTGAGGCCTGGCTAGGAGAGTCAGCTGTGTGTGAGGCCAGGGTAGGAGAGTTCGCTGTATGTGAGGCCAGGATAAGAGAGTACGCTGTGTGTGAGGCCAGGGTAGGAGAGTCCGCTGTGTGAGGCCAGGGTAGGAGAGTCCGCTGTATGTGAGGCCAGGGTAGGAGAGTACGTTGTGTGAGAGGCCAGGGTAGGAGAGTCCGCTGTGTGTGAGGCCAGGGTAGGAGAGTCCGCTGCGTGTGAGGCCAGGGTAGGAGAGTACGCTGCGTGTGAGGCCAGACTGGTACAGAACACAGTCTGAGAGGTAAGGGTAGTACAGACAAGTCTTTGAGGCCACGGAAACTAATTTCAGGAATGGTCTGTATAACGTTGATCAGAGAGCAGCAGTAGCAGCGCTTGCCAATTGTTCGGAGAAACTTTATCTAGTAAGGGTTGACCAGAGTGGAATATGTGAAGTCGATCGGACTAGGCATTCTTAAGTAAATAAAATAAAATCTTGGAGTAAGTTAGTGGAAGATTAGAACACTGTAGGTACGCAGATAACAAGCACATAGGAGAGAGAGAGAGGGGGGGGAGGGAGAAGAGCTTACGACGACGTTTCGGTCTATGTTGAACCGAAACGTGGTCATGAGTTACTCTCTCCTATGTGCGGATTATTTGTGTATTGTTCCAGTCACTGTATTGTTTCAGTCACAGTATTGTTCCAGTCACAGTATTGTTCCATTCACAGTATTGTTCCAGTCACGGTATTGTTTCAGTCACAGTATTGTTCCAGTCACGGTATTGTTTCAGTCACAGTATTGTTTCAGTCACAGTATTGTTCCAGTCACAGTATTGCTCCAGTCACAGTATTGTTCCAGTCACGGTATTGTTTCAGTCACAGTATTGTTCCAGTCACTGCATTGTTTCAGTCACAGTATTGTTCCAGTCACAGTACTGTTCCAATCACGGTATTGTTCCAGTCACGGTATTGTTTCAGTCACAGTATTGTTCCAGTCACGGTATTGTTTCAGTCACAGTATTGTTTCAGTCATGGTATTGTTTCAGTCACAGTATTGTTTCAGTCACAGTATTGTTCCAGTCACGGTATTGTTTCAGTCACAGTATTGTTTCAGTCACAGTATTGTTCCAGTCACGGTATTGTTTCAGTCACAGTATTGTTTCGGTCATGGTATTGTTTCAGTCACAGTATTGTTTCAGTCATGGTATTGTTTCAGTCACAGTATTGTTTCAGTCACAGTATTGTTCCAGTCACGGTATTGTTTCAGTCACAGTATTGTTTCAGTCATGGTATTGTTTCAGTCACAGTATTGTTTCAGTCACAGTATTGTTCCAGTCACGGCATTGTTCCAGTCACGGTATTGTTTCAGTCACAGTATTGTTCCAGTCACGGTATTGTTTCAGTCACAGTATTGTTTCAGTCACAGTAATGTTCCAGTCACGGTATTGTTCCAGTCACGGTATTGTTCCAGTCATGGTATTGTTTCAGTCACAGTACTGTTCCAGTCACGGTATTGTTTCAGTCACAGTATTGTTTCAGTCACAGTATTGTTCCAGTCACGGTATTGTTCCAGTCACGGTATTGTTTCAGTCACAGTATTGTTCCAGTCACGGTATTGTTTCAGTCACAGTATTGTTCCAGTCACAGTATTGTTCCAGTCACAGTATTGTTTCAGTCACAGTATTGTTCCAGTCACGGTATTGTTTCAGTCACAGTATTGTTTCAGTCATGGTATTGTTTCAGTCACAGTATTGTTTCAGTCACAGTATTGTTCCAGTCACGGTATTGTTTCAGTCACAGCATTGTTTCAGTCACAGTATTGTTCCAGTCACGGTATTGTTTCAGTCACAGTATTGTTTCAGTCATGGTATTGTTTCAGTCAAAGTATTGTTTCAGTCATGGTATTGTTTCAGTCACAGTATTGTTTCAGTCACAGTATTGTTCCAGTCACGGTATTGTTTCAGTCACAGTATTGTTTCAGTCATGGTATTGTTTCAGTCACAGTATTGTTTCAGTCACAGTATTGTTCCAGTCACGGTATTGTTCCAGTCACGGTATTGTTTCAGTCACAGTATTGTTCCAGTCACGGTATTGTTTCAGTCACAGTATTGTTCCAGTCACAGTATTGTTCCAGTCACGGTATTGTTTCAGTCACAGTATTGTTCCAGTTACGGTATTGTTTCAGTCACAGTATTGTTTCAGTCATGGTATTGTTTCAGTCACGGTATTGTTTCAGTCACAGTATTGTTCCAGTCACGGTATTGTTTCAGTCACAGTATTGTTCCAGTCACAGTATTGTTTCAGTCACAGTAATGTTCCAGTCACGGCATTGTTCCAGTCACGGTATTGTTCCAGTCATGGTATTGTTTCAGTCACAGTACTGTTCCAGTCACGGTATTGTTTCAGTCACAGTACTGTTTCAGTCACAGTATTGTTTCAGTCACAGTATTGTTTCAGTCACAGTATTGTTCCAGTCACGGTATTGTTCCAGTCATGGTATTGTTTCAGTCACAGTATTGTTCCAGTCACGGTATTGTTCCAGTCACGGCATTGTTTCAGTCACAGTACTGTTCCAGTCACGGTATTGTTTCAGTCGCAGTATTGTTCCAGTCATGGTATTGTTTCAGTCACAGTATTGTTTCAGTCACAGTATTGTTTCAGTCACAGTATTGTTCCAGTCACGGTATTGTTCCAGTCACGGTATTGTTTCAGTCACAGTACTGTACCAGTCACGGTATTGTTTCAGTCACAGTATTGTTTCAGTCATGGTATTGTTTCAGTCACAGTATTGTTTCAGTCACAGTATTGTTCCAGTCACGGTATTGTTTCAGTCACAGTATTGTTTCAGTCACAGTATTGTTCCAGTCATGGTATTGTTTCAGTCACAGTATTGCTCCAGTCACGGTATTGTTTCAGTCACAGTATTGTTTCAGTCACAGTATTGTTTCAGTCACAGTATTGCTCCAGTCACGGTATTGTTTCAGTCACAGTATTGTTTCAGTCACAGTATTGTTTCAGTCACGGTATTGTTTCAGTCACAGTATTGTTCCAGTCATGGTATTGTTTCAGTCACAGTATTGTTCCAGTCATGGCATTGTTTCAGTCACAGTATTGTTCCAGTCACGGTATTGTTTCAGTCACAGTATTGTTCCAGTCATGATATTGTTTCAGTCACGGTATTGTTTCAGTCACAGTACTGTTCCAGTCACGGTATTGTTTCAGTCACAGTATTGTTTCAGTCACAGTATTGTTTTCCCGTCATGGTATTGTTCCAGTCACAGTATTGTTTCAGTCACAGTACTGTTCCAGTCACGGTATTGTTCCAGTCACAGTATTGTTTCAGTCACAATATTGTTTCAGTCACAGTATTGTTTCAGTCACAGTATTGTTCCAGTCACGGTATTGTTTCAGTCACAGTATTGTTTCAGTCACAGTATTGTTTCAGTCACAGTACTGTTCCAGTCACGGTATTGTTTCAGTCACGGTATTGTTTCAGTCACAGTATTGTTCCAGTCATGGTATTGTTCCAGTCACGGTATTGTTCCAGTCACGGCATTGTTTCAGTCACAGTACTGTTCCAGTCATGGTATTGTTTCAGTCACAGTATTGTTTCAGTCACCGTATTGTTTCAGTCACAGTATTGTTCCAGTCACGGTATTGTTCCAGTCACGGTATTGTTTCAGTCACAGTACTGTACCAGTCACGGTATTGTTTCAGTCACAGTATTGTTTCAGTCATGGTATTGTTTCAGTCACAGTATTGTTTCAGTCACAGTATTGTTCCAGTCACGGTATTGTTTCAGTGACAGTATTGCTCCAGTCACGGTATTGTTTCAGTCACAGTATTGTTTCAGTCACAGTATTGTTTCAGTCACAGTATTGCTCCAGTCACGGTATTGTTTCAGTCACAGTATTGTTTCAGTCACAGTATTGTTTCAGTCACGGTATTGTTTCAGTCACAGTATTGTTCCAGTCATGGTATTGTTTCAGTCACAGTATTGTTCCAGTCATGGCATTGTTTCAGTCACAGTATTGTTCCAGTCACGGTATTGTTTCAGTCACAGTATTGTTCCAGTCATGATATTGTTTCAGTCACGGTATTGTTTCAGTCACAGTACTGTTCCAGTCACGGTATTGTTTCAGTCACAGTATTGTTTCAGTCACAGTATTGTTCCAGTCATGGTATTGTTCCAGTCACAGTATTGTTTCAGTCACAGTACTGTTCCAGTCACGGTATTGTTCCAGTCACTGTATTGTTTCAGTCACAATATTGTTTCAGTCACAGTATTGTTTCAGTCACAGTATTGTTCCAGTCACGGTATTGTTTCAGTCACAGTATTGTTTCAGTCACAGTATTGTTTCAGTCACAGTACTGTTCCAGTCACGGTATTGTTTCAGTCACGGTATTGTTTCAGTCACAGTATTGTTCCAGTCATGGTATTGTTTCAGTCACAGTATTGTTTCAGTCACGGTATTGTTTCAGTCACAGTATTGTTCCAATCATGGTATTGTTTCAGTCATGGTATTGTTTCAGTCACAGTATTGTTCCAGTCATGGTATTGTTTCAGTCACAGTATTGTTTCAGTCACGGTATTGTTTCAGTCACAGTATTGTTCCAGTCACGGTATTGTTTCAGTCACAGTATTGTTTCAGTCATGGTATTGTTTCAGTCACAGTATTGTTTCAGTCACAGTATTGTTCCAGTCACGGTATTGTTTCAGTCACAGTATTGTTCCAGTCACGGTATTGTTTCAGTCACAGTATTGTTTCAGTCATGGCATTGTTTCAGTCACAGTGTTGTTTCAGTCACAGTATTGTTTCAGTCATGGTATTGTTTCAGTCACAGTATTGTTTCAGTCACAGTATTGTTCCAGTCACGGTATTGTTTCAGTCACAGTATTGTTCCAGTCACGGTATTGTTCCAGTCACGGTATTGTTTCAGTCACAGTACTGTTCCAGTCACGGTATTGTTTCAGTCACGGTATTGTTTCAGTCACGGTATTGTTTCAGTCATGGTATTGTTTCAGTCACAGTATTGTTTCAGTCACAGTATTGTTCCAGTCACGGTATTGTTTCAGTCACAGTATTGTTCCAGTCACGGTATTGTTCCAGTCACGGTATTGTTTCAGTCACAGTACTGTTCCAGTCACGGTTTTGTTTCAGTCACGGTATTGTTTCAGTCACAGTATTGTTCGTCATGGTATTGTTCCAGTCACGGTATTGTTTCAGTCACAGTATTGTTCCAGTCACGGTATTGTTTCAGTCACAGTATTGTTCCAGTCATGGTATTGTTTCAGTCACAGTATTGTTCCAGTCACAGTATTGTTCCAGTCATGGTATTGTTTCAGTCACAGTATTGTTCCAGTCACGGTATTGTTTCAGTCACAGTATTGTTCCAGTCACGGTATTGTTTCAGTCACAGTATTGTTTCAGTCACAGTATTGTTCCAGTCACAGTATTGTTTCAGTCACAGTATTGTTCCAGTCATGGTATTGTTTCAGTCACAGTATTGTTCCAGTCACGGTATTGTTTCAGTCACAGTATTGTTTCAGTCATGGTATTGTTTCAGTCACAGTATTGTTCCAGTCACAGTATTGTTTCAGTCACAGTATTGTTCCAGTCATGGTATTGTTTCAGTCACAGCATTGTTCCAGTCACGGTATTGTTTCAGTCACAGTATTGTTCCAGTCATGGTATTGTTCCAGTCACGGTATTGTTTCAGTCACAGTATTGTTATAGTCACGGTATTGTTTCAGTCACAGTATTGTTCCAGTCACAGTATTGTTCCAGTCACGGTATTGTTTCAGTCACAGTATTGTTCCAGTCACGGTATTGTTCCAGTCACGGTATTGTTCCAGTCACTGTATTGCTCCAGTCACGGTATTGTTCCAGTCACGGTATTGTTCCAGTCACTGTATTGTTCCAGTCACTGTATTGTTTCAGTCACAGTATTGTTCCAGTCATGGTACTGTTTCAGTCACAGTATTGTTCCAGTCACGGTATTGTTCCAGTCACTGTTTTGTTTCAGTCACAGTATTGTTCCAGTCACGGTATTGTTCCAGTCACGGTATCTGGAGTTTTATCTGGAGAGAGTTCCGGGGGTCAACGCCCCCGCGGCCCGGTCTGTGACCAGGCCTCCTTAGGTCAGTGTCCCAGGATGCGACCCACACCAGTCGACTAACACCCAGGTACCCATTTTACTGATGGGGAACATAGACAACAGGTGGAAAGAAACACGTCCAATGTTTCTACTCTGGCTGGGAATCGAACCCAGGCCTTCACCGTGTGAAGCGAGAGCGTTAACCACCAGGCCACCAGAGCCCTATTGTTCCAGTCATGGTATTGTTCCAGTCATGGTATTGTTCCAGTCACGGTATTGTTCCAGTCACTGTATTGTTCCAGCCACGGTATTGTTCCAGTCACGGTATTGTTCAGTCACAGCATTGTTCCAGTCACGGCATTATTCCAGTCACAGTATTGTTCCAGTCACGGTATTGTTCCAATCACGGTATTGTTCCAGTCACGGTATTGTTTCAGTCACGGTATTGTTCCGTCACGGTATTGTTCCAGTCACGGTATTGTTCCAGTCACGGTATTGTTCCAGTCATGGTATTGTTTCAGTCACAGTATTGTTCCAGTCACGGTATTGTTTCAGTTACAGTATTGTTCCAGTCACGGTATTGTTTCAGTCACAGTATTGTTTCAGTCACAGTATTGTTCCAGTCACAGTATTGTTTCAGTCACAGTATTGTTCCAGTCATGGTATTGTTTCAGTCACAGTATTGTTCCAGTCACGGTATTGTTTCAGTCACAGTACTGTTTCAGTCATGGTATTGTTTCAGTCACAGTATTGTTCCAGTCACAGTATTGTTTCAGTCACAGTATTGTTCCAGTCATGGTATTGTTTCAGTCACAGTATTGTTCCAGTCACTGTATTGTTTCAGTCACAGTATTGTTCCAGTCATGGTATTGTTCCAGTCACGGTATTGTTTCAGTCACAGTATTGTTACAGTCACGGTATTGTTTCAGTCACAGTATTGTTCCAGTCACAGTATTGTTCCAGTCACGGTATTGTTCCAGTCACGGTATTGTTCCAGTCACTGTATTGCTCCAGTCACGGTATTGTTCCAGTCACGGTATTGTTCCAGTCACTGTATTGTTCCAGTCACTGTATTGTTTCAGTCACAGTATTGTTCCAGTCATGGTACTGTGTCAGTCACAGTATTGTTCCAGTCACGGTATTGTTCCAGTCACGGTTTTGTTTCAGTCACAGTATTGTTCCAGTCACGGTATTGTTCCAGTCACGGTATTGTTCCAGTCATGGTATTGTTCCAGTCACGGTATTGTTCCAGTCACGGTATTGTTCCAGTCACTGTATTGTTCCAGCCACGGTATTTTTCCAGTCACGGTATTGTTCAGTCACAGCATTGTTCCAGTCACGGCATTATTCCAGTCACAGTATTGTTCCAGTCACGGTATTGTTCCAATCACGGTATTGTTCCAGTCACGGTATTGTTTCAGTCACGGTATTGTTCCGTCACGGTATTGTTCCAGTCACGGTATTGTTCCAGTCACGGTATTGTTCAGTCACGGTATTGTTCCAGTCACGGTACTGTTCCAATCACCGTATTGTTCCAGTCATGGTATTGTTCCAGTCACGGTATTGTTCCAATCACGGTATTGTTCCAGTCACGGTATTGTTCCAGTCACGGTACTGTTCCAGTCACGGTATTGTTCAGTCACAGTATTGTTCCAGTCACGGTATTGTTCCAGTCACAGTATTGTTCCAGTCACGGTATTGTTTCAGTCACGGCATTGTTTCAGTCACGGTATTGTTCCAGTCACGGTATTGTTCCAGTCACGGTATTGTTCAGTCACAGTATTGTTCCAGTCACGGCATTATTCCAGTCACAGTATTGTTCCAGTCACGGTATTGTTCCAATCACGGTATTGTTCCAGTCACGGTATTGTTCCAGTCATGGTATTGTTCCAGTCACGGTATTGTTCCAGTCACGGTATTGTTCCAGTCACGGTATTGTTCCAGTCACGGTATTGTTCCAGTCACGGTATTGTTCCAGTCACGGTATTGTTCCAGTCACGGTATTGTTCCAGTCACGGTATTGTTCCATTTTGTTCATTAGAACAGTACAACATTTTGTTCATTAGAACACTACAACATTTTGTTCATTAGAACACTACAACATTTTGTTCATTAGAACACTACAAACATTATGTTCATTAGAACACTACAACATTTTGTTCATTAGAACACTACAACATTTTGTTCATTAGAACACTACAACATTTTGTTCATTAGAACACTACAACATTTTGTTCATTAGAACACTACAACATTTTGTTCATTAGAACACTACAACATTTTGTTCATTAGAACACTACAACATGGCGGCTCTCACTCGAAGTTTTTAAAAATTCTCTAAACTCATCAAAATTTAAAAAAAAAAAAAAAAAAAAACGTTATTTTACAATACATCTCAATTTTATTTTTGCAGTTCTGTTCTATTTAAAATTCTCTGAAAAAAAAAAAGATTTGATTTCGTGTTTTTTAAGAGTCCAGTTTGATCATTTTTTTATGAAATTGGTAAATTGTCTCATACAAAACCCAAATTCAATTAAACACATTTCTAATTATGTTAGCAAAATGTGTAAAGGTTTGATGCCGACCCAGAGAGTCATTCTCTAATTATAACACGAAAAACCAATATTTCTAACAAAACTGGCAATTTAAAATATTTAAGAACTCAAGGTGAAACTCAAACTTTCTGTTAATGATGTCATTAACACTGAAAGTTTAAAGCCTGTCAGACAAGGCATTCTCCAGTAACTGATGTTGATTAAGGATTCCAAGTTTTTCATGTTATGAGTAATTTCATATTTGTAGCCCCTTAACTTGAGCTCAACCTGTGTCGTCTTGAGGGAACCATCAGTGATGATACTTTGAAGACGATCAGATGAGACTTACTGAATGGTGATCAGTTTCACTATTTATATAATAAAAGTGACAAACAGTGATTGATGGAGGTCAATAACACTGTGAACATTGCTTTCTGGAAAATACACTAGGGCTGAAAATTTGAAGCCGATCAGGCGAGGCATTCTCCAGGTATAGCACCAGTTCCAACCATTCCAAGTGTTATAGATTAACTTATTATAATGATTAATTTGCCCACATACAAACTAAACTTAATAAGTGCTACTATTCTGACCCTTAGATGCATCACTATTAAATACAGACTCATTGGGAATCAAGACCTCACATTATTCTACACATAAAACGATCTAACTCGCATCTATGCAGCTAAATTTAACTCTCTGCCGTCCTAACTCTGGAAGCTACGTCAATGTCGAATTTAGAAATTACTGGAGCTGTTGCAGGACGCTGGGAATAGGTTCCACAAGTTTGGTCATAGGGCTCCTACGTATGTTATATGTGCTCCGGGAATCTGGTCCTAGTTACCGTACACCGGTATTGAAGGTTTGAAGCTGATAGGTTGAGAACTTCTCGTGTTATGAGCGAGATAGAAACGAAGAGGAAGGACAAAAAAAAAATAAAAAATGAAAGCCTTTTGAAGATTCCTCTTCAGAGAGAGTTAAAAAAATGGAAAAGGTGCGAAGAGCAGCGAGGTATTGTGTTGTGTGTTTTACACCGATTTTTGTTTTGACACTGTAAGTTGATTTGTGTTTTGACTGTAAATGGATTTGTTTTGAGGGTGTAAGTGGATTTGTTTTGAGGGTGTAAGGTGATTTGTGTTCTGAGGGTGTAAGTGGATTTGTGTTTGAGGGTGTAAGAGGATTTGTGTTCTGAGGGTGTAAGTGGATTTGTGGTATGAGGGTGTAAGTGGATTTGTGTTTTGAGGGTGTAAGTGGATTTGTGTTATGAGGTGTAAGTGGATTGTGTTTTGAGGGTGTAAGTGGATTTGTGCTTTGAGGGTGTAAATGGATTTGTGTTTTGAGGGTGTATGTGGATTTGTGCTTTGAGGGTGTAAGTGGATTTGTGTTTTGAGGTGCAAGTGATTTGTGTTTGAGGGTGTAAGTGGATTTGTGTTTTGAGGGTGTATGTGTATTTGTGTTCTGAGGTGTAAGAGGATTTGTGTTTTGAGGGTGTAAGTGGATTTGTGTTTTGAGGGTGTACGCGGATTTGTGTTTTGAGGGTGTAAGTGGATTTGTGGTTTGAGGGTGTATGTGGATTTGTGTTTTGAAGGTGTAGTGGATTGTGTTCTGAGGGTGTAAGTGGATTTGTGTTTTGAGGGGTAAGTGGATTTGTTTTTGAGGGTGTAGGATTTGTGTTTTGAGGGGTAAGTGGATTTGTGTTTTGAGGGCGTAAGTGGATTTGTGTTTGAGGGCGTAATGGATTTGGTTTTGAGGGTGTAAGTGGATTGTGTTTTGAGGGTGTATGTGGATTTGTGTTTTGAGGGTGTAAATGATTTGTGTTCTGAGGGTGTAAGTGGATTGTGTTTTAGGCGTAATGATTGTGTTTTGAGGGCGTAAGTGGATTTGTGTTTAGAGGTGATGTGATTTGTGTTTGAGGTGTATGTGGATTTGTGTTTTGAGGGTGTAAGTGGATTTGGTTTTGAGGGCGTAAGTGGATTTGTGTTTTGAGGGCGTAAGTGGATTTGTGTTTTGAGGGTGTAAGTGGATTTGTGTTTTGAGGGTGTATGTGGATTTGTGTTTTGAGGGTGTAAATGGATTTGTGTTCTGAGGGTGTAAGTGGATTTGTGTTTTGAGGGTGTATGTGGATTTGTGTTTTGAGGGTGTAAATGGATTTGTGTTCTGAGGGTGTAAGTGGATTTTTGCTTTGACACTGTAATCAGATTTATGTTTTCCTATAAGCTGATTATCTCAGACAGATTTTTTTCAGTGACCGAATTTTGTACTTCACTGTCTGTTTTGTGATTGATTTATGGTATAACCCCCCCCCTGCCTTACTCCTTATACCTCATCCCCCCCTGCCTTACTCCTTATACCCCATCCATCCCCTGCCTTCCTTATACCCCATCCCTTTCCTGCCCACCTTATACCCCATCCCTCCCCTGCCTTACTCCTTATACCCCATCCCATCCCCTGCCCTTCCTTATACCCCATCCCTCCCTGCCTCACCTTATACCCCATCCCTCCCCTGCCTTACTCCTTATACCCATCCCTCCCCTGCCTTCCTTATACCCCATCCCTTCCTGCCCACCTTATACCCCCCATTACTCCTTCCTCCCTCCCCTGACTCCTTATACCCCATCCCTCCCCTGCCTTCCTTATACCCCATCCTTTCCTGCCCACCTTATACCCCATCCCTCCCCTGCCTTACTCCTTATACCCCATCCATCCCCTGCCTTCCTTATACCCCATCCCTTTCCTGCCCACCTTATACCCCATCCCTCCCTGCCTTACTCCTTATACCCCATCCCTCCCCTACCCTCCTTATACCCATCCCTCCCCTGCCTTACTCCTTATACCCCATCCCTCCCCTGCCCTCCTTATACCCATCCCTCCCCTGCCTTACTCCTTATACCCCATCCCACACCTGCCCTCCTTATACCCCATCCCTCCCCTGCCTTACTCCTTATACCCAATCCCTCCCCTGCCCTCCTTATACCCCATCCCTCCCCTGCCTTACTCCTTATACCCCATCCCTCCCCTGCCTTACTCCTTATACCCCATCCCTCCCCTGCCTTACTCCTTATACCCCATCCCTCCCCTTGCCTTACTTTTTATACCCCATCCCTCCCCTGCCTTACTCCTTATACCCATCCCTCCCTGCCCTCCTTATACCCCATCCCTCCCCTGCCTTACTCCTTATACCCCATCCCTCCCCTGCCTTACTCCTATACCCCATCCCTCCCCTGCCTTACTCCTTATACCCCATCCCCCCCTGCCTTACTTCTTATACCCCATCCCTCCCTGCCTTACTCCTTATAACCCCATCCCTCACCTGCCCTCCTTATACCCCATCCCTCCCCTGCCTTACTCTTATACCCCATCCCTCCCCTGCCTCTCCTTATACCCCATCCCTCCCCTGCCTTACTCCTTATACCCCATCCCTCCCCTGCCTTACTCCTTATACCCCATCCCTCCACTGCCTTACTCCTTATACCCCATCCCTCCCCTGCCTTACTCTTATACCCCATCCCTCCCCTGCCTTACTCCTTATACCCCATCCCTCCCCTGCCTTACTCCTTATACCCCATCCTTTCCCCTGCCTTACTCCTTATACCCCATCCCTCCTCTGCTTACTCCTTATACCCCTCCCTCCCCTGCCTTACTCCTTATACCCCATCCCTCCCCTGCCTTACTCCTTATACCCCATCCCTCCCCTGCCTTACTCCTTTATACCCATCCCTCCCCTGCCTACTCCTTATACCCCATCCCTCCCCTGCCTTACTCCTTATACCCCATCCTCCCCTGCCTTACTCCTTATACCCCATCCCTTCCCCTGCCTTACTCCTTATATCCCATCCCTCCCCTGCCTACTCCTTATACCCTATCCTTCCCCTGCCCTCCTTAATACCCCATCCCTCCCCTGCCCTCATTCCCCATCCCTCCCCTGCCTTCCTTATTTCCCCATCCCTCCCTGCCCTCTTATACCCATCCTCCCCTGCCCTCCTTATACCCATCCCTCCCCTGCCCTCCTTATACCCATCCCTCCCCTGCCCTCCTTATACCCCATCCTTCCCCTGCCCTCCTTATACCCCATCCCTCCCCTGCCTCCTTATACCCCATCCCTTCCCCTGCCCTCCTTATACCCCATACCTCCATTTCCCCTCCTTATAGTCCATCCCTCCCATGAACTCCTTATACTCCATAGTTCCCCTGCCCTCCTTATACTCCATTCTTATCCTGCCTTCCTCCTTATACTCCATCCTTCCCCTGCCTTCCTTCTTATACTCCATCCTTTCCCTGCCCTCCTTATACTCCATCTTTCCCCTGCCTTCCTCCTTATACTCCATCCTTCCCCTGCCTTCCTTCTTATACTCCATCCTTCCCCTGCCTTCCTTCTTATACTCCATCCTTCCCCTGCCCTCCTTATACTCCATCATTCCCCTGCCCTCCTTATACTCCATTCTTCCCCTGCCCTCCTTATACTCCATCTTTCCCCTGCCTTCCTTCTTATACTCCATCCTTCCCCTGCCTTCCTTCTTATACTCCATCCTTCCCCTGCCCTCCTTATACTCCATCCTTCCCCTGCCCTCCTTATACTCCATCTTTCCTCTGCCTTCCTTCTTATACTCCATCCTTCCCCTGCCTTCTTTCTTATACTCCATCCTTCCACCGCCCTCCTTATACTCCATCTTTCCCCTGCCTTGATCCTTATACTCCAATCCTTCCCCTGCCTTCCTCCTTATATTCCATCCCTCCCCTGCCCTCCTTATACTCAATCCTTCCCCTGCCCTCCTTATACTTTATCGTTCCCCTGCCTTCCTTCTTATTCTCCATCCTCCCCTGCCTCCTTATACTCCATCCTTCCCCTGCCTTCCTCCTTATACTCCATCCTTCCCCTGCTCCTCCTTATACTCCATTCTCCCTGCCTTCCCTTATACTCCATCTTTCCCCTGCCCTCCTTATAATCCATCCTTCCCCTGCCTTCCTCCTTATACTCCATCCTCCCCTGCATTCCTTATAAAACCATCCTTCCCCTGCCTTCCTCCTTATACTCCATCCTTCCCCTGCCCTCCTTATACTCCATCCTTCCCCTGCCTTCCTTATACTCCATCTTCCCCTGCCTTCGTCCTTATACTCCATCCTTCCCCTGCCTTCCTCCTTATACTCCATCCTTCCCCTGCCTTCCTCCTTATACTCCATCCTTTCCCCTGCCCTCCTTATACTCCATCCTTCCCCTGCCTTCCATATACTCCATCCTTCCGTGCCTTCCTCCTTATACTCCATCCTTCCCCTGACTTCCTCCTTATACTCCATCCTTCCCCTGACTTCCTTATACTCCATCCTTCCCTTGCTTTCGTCCTTATACTCCATCCTTCCCTTGTCTTCCTTCTTATATTCCATCCTTCCCCTGCCTTCCTTCTTATACTCCTCCTTCCCCTGCCCTCCTTATACTCCATCCCTCCCCTGCCCTCCTCCTTATACTCCATCCTTCCCCTGCTTTCCTTCTTACACTCCATCCTTCCCCTGCCTTCCTTCTTATACTCCATCCTTCCCCTGCCCTCCTTATACTCCATCCCTCCCCTGCCTTCCTCCTTATACTCCATCCTTCCCCTGCCTTCCTTCTTATACTCCATCCTTCCCCTGCCCTCCTTATACTCCATCCCTTCCCCTGCCTCCTCCTTATACTCCATCCTTCCCCTGCCCTTCCCTTTTACTCCATCCTTCCCCTGCCCTCTTTATACTCCATCTTTCCCCTTCCTTCTCTTCTTATACTCCATCCCTCCCCTGCCTTCCTTCTTATACTCCATCCTTCCCTCCTTCCCTCCTTATACTCCATCCTTCCCCTGCCCTTCTTATATCCATCTTTCCCTGCCTTCCTTCTATACCCCATCCTTCCCCTGCCCTCCCTTATACTCCACTCTTCCCCTTCCTTCCTTCTTATACTCTATCCCTCCCTGCCTTTCTCTTATATTCCATCCTTCCCCTGCCCTCTTATACTCCATCCTTCCCTGCCCTTTCTTATATTCCATCTTTCCCCTGCCTTCCTTTATACCCCATCCTTCCCCTGCCCTCCTTATACTCCATCCTTCCCCTGCTCTCCTTATACTCCATCTTTTCCCTGCCTTCCTTCTTATACTCCATCCTTCCCTGCCTTCCTCTTATACTCCATGCTTCCCCTGCCCTCCTTATACTCCATCCTTCCCCTGCCCTCCTTATACTCCATCTTTCCACTGCCTTCCTTCTTATACTCCATCCTTCCACCGCCTCCTTATACTCCATCTTCCCTGCCTTGCTCCTTATACTCCATCCTTCCCCTGCCTTCCTCCTTATACTCCATCCTTCCCTGCCCTCCTTATACTCCATCCATCCCTGCCTCCTTACGTTGTCGCTCCCTGCCTTCCTCCTATACTCCATCCTTCCCCTGCCTCCTTATACTCCATCCTTCCCCTGCCCTCCTTATACTCCATCCTTCCCTGCCTTCCTCCTTATACTCCACCCTTCCCTGCCCTCCTTATACTCCATCCTCCCCCTGCATTCCTTATACTCCATCCTTCCCCTGCCTTCCTCCTTATACTCCACCTCCCCTGCCCTTCTATACTCCATCCTTCAACTGCCTTCCTCCTTATACTCATTCCTTCCCCTGCCCTACTTATACTCCATCCTATCTCTGCCTTCCTTATACTCAATCTTTCCCTGCCTTCCTCCTTATACTCCATGCTTCCCCTGCCTTCCTCCTTATACTCCATCCTTCCCCTGCCTTCCTCCTTATAACTCCATCCTTCCCCTGCCTACCTCCTATACTCCATCCTTCCCTTGCCTTCCATATACTACATCCTTCCCCTGCCTTCCTCCTTATACTCCATCCTTCCCCTGCTGTCGTCCTATACTCATCTTTCCCTGCCTTCCTTATACTCCATCCTTCCCCTGCGTCGTCCTTATATCCATCCTTTCCCTGCCCTCCTTAACTCCATCCTTCCCCTGCTTTCCTCCTTATACTCCATCTCACCACCTTCAAATCCCTTTCTCTCCATCTCTCTCTTTCTTATTTTTCTTTCTTTCTCTCTTTGCCTCTGTCTGTCTGTCTGTCTGTCTGTCTGTCTGTTGTATACAATCCTTACCGTACAGTCTCTTATGTATAGGATCTCTCTGTCTGCCTATCTCTTTCTATGTCTGTCTCTCTCTCTCTCTTTCTATCTGATATTCTCTCTCTGTCTACCTGTCTCTATTTATTATCTGTCTCTGTCTATCTGACTATCTGTCTCTCTTTGTCTGCCTATTTCTCTCTACATGTCTGTCTGTCTATCTGCCTGTTTGCCTGTTTGTCTGTCTGTCTGTCTGCCTCTCTTTACACCTCGACTCGCACTCTCCAGTAAGTAAAGAATTACACCGACCTTCCCACAACTCTCTCTTCCAGACCCTTGCTTGCCTCCCCAGACCATGGTCTGAAAGCACAGTGCCTTCCCAGACCATGGTCTGAAACGCAGTGCTTCCCCAGACAATGGTCTGAAACACAGTTCCTCCCCAGACCATGGTCTGAAACGCAGTGCCTCCCCAGACCATGGTCTGAAACACAGTGACTCCCCAGACCATTGTCTGATACACAATGTCTCCTCAGATCATGGTCTGAAACACGGTCCCTCGCCAGACCATGGTCTCGTTCAGAGTGCCACGCTGGCACTGGGCTTACAGTGTCGTCCCGGCATCCTAATGCACACCAGTTCGAATCTCCATTAAGGGCAAAGTTAGATTTCTCATTAGGTTCCGAAATATAACCATACAACAACTGGTACACTAGTACCACCACTGGTTGTTGGAACACACAACTGGTACACTAGTACCACCACTGGTTGTTGGAACACACAACTGGTACACTAGTACCACCACTGGTTATTGGAACACACAACTGGTACACTAGTACCACCACTGGTTGTTGGAACAAACATCTGGTACACTACCACCACTGGTTGTTAGGTAAGACACATATGCAACAGTTAGGTATCTTTATTATGAAACGTTTCGCCTACACAGTAGGCTTCTTCAGTCAAGTACAGAAAAGTTGATAGAAGCAGAAGATACTTGAAGACGATGTAATCAGTCCATCACCCTTAAAGTTTTGAGGTGGTCAGTCCCTCAGTCTGGAGAAGAGCATTGTTCCATAGTATGAAACAATATTGTTTCATACTCCTTGGTCCTCCAGAAGCAGTGTTACAATATCAACTGCCCTGCATACCATCTAAAAGGGACCAGGAGGCACAGACCCCACAAGACAAACAATAGTAGCTATGACAACCCAACTCCAGGTGATTTTTTAATGGCAGGAAATGAAAAAAGAAAATGGAAGGAAATAACAAAAATAGTCCACCACCTTGGAGCCTTGTTGGACTGGAGGTGTAGCCAGTGGCCACCCATGGCCCTCCAGAAATACAACTACTGATGCCAATAACAAAATCCCCCCAACAAACACAGAATATAACCTCGTTCATATTTGCTAATATACAGGGCCTTAAGCCGTCCACCAACAACAAAATACTTTTTATCAGTGGATTTCTAGAGGAGTCTAATGCAATGTTTGCAGCCTTCACAGAGACTCACACAAAAGATCACTTTGACAGTGAAATATGGATAAGTGGTTACAACCTTTTTAGATGCGACAGAATGAAGAGGCAACAAGGGGGGGTTGGCTTGTATGTCAAAGAGTCCCTCATCTGCACGGAGTTGCTGAACACCACAAATGAGGTAGTTGAAGTTCTATCAATAAAGATCAAGAACCAAAACCTAATCATTGTGGTTGTATATAAGCCACCAGATGCATCCTCACAACAGTTCAAGGAACAGCTACTGAAAATTGATTACTGTCTGGAAAACCTTCCAGCTCCATCCCCAAACATCTTACTGCTTGGTGATTTCAACCTAAGGCATACAAAATGGAAGAATGTAGCAAATAATGTTATAGCTGAAACAATCCCCGGAGGTAGCACAGATGAAAGGTCACACACACATGAGCTACTAAGTCTCTGCGAAAAACACACCCTAAGCCAGCAGATAGTGGAGCCAACAAGACTAGAAAACACACTTGATTTTATCTTCACAAATAATGAGGACCTGATAAGAGACATAAGAATATCAAAAACAACTAATTCCGATCACAACCTAATCGAAGTCCAGACGTACATGCATAGGGGTCCTGATCAGCAGAATGCGAAGGTGTCTTCACAAAATACAACCTCAACAACAAGAACATCAACTGGGACCAGGTAAACCATGTCCTAAACGAAACATGTTGGGAAGATATCTTAAAATGACATGGATCCAAACCAGTGCCTTGAAAGGATCAACTTCCTGGCAGTGAAGAATGTTCTAGGCATTTTCCCCTAAGAAAGAAGAAGAGCAGGAGTAAACTG
>NC_069414.1:9935749-9998249 GCF_026875155.1 Cherax quadricarinatus
GGTATGATAAAGCTCACGGTTCGGGGAGAGTGGTACCATACGACAGTAAGAGGCGGACCGGGGCCGGACCGCCCCCCCCAAACCCAAACGGGTGAGTACACACACACACACCACAACACACACACACACATACACAAACACACACACACAACACACACCAACATACCACACACACACACACACCACACATACCACACGTACACCACAATAACCCCATAATACCACACAACATACACAAACACCACACCACAATCTACACACCACCACTACCCAACACAACACACACACACAACACCACCACCACACCACAACCACACACATAATACACACCAAAAAACACAAACACACACACCACACATACTCACACACACACACCACACATACTCCCACACACACAACATACACACACACACACCCACACCCACCACACATACACACACCACTACACACACCCCCACACACACACTCACACACACATACACAAAAACAAACGCCGCGCGCGCTCCCTCCTGGGGTCCTAACAGTCCCAGCCAAAAACAAAATTTTCGCAAAAAAAACTAACAACTCTCCACTAACAACAACCCCTTTTTCACTACAACTAACGCAACAACTTTTCCTAACAACTCTTTACTAACAAATACACTAACAACCTTCACTAAAAAACTCTTTACTAACAACTAACAGTAACAACCTCACTAAAACTCTTTACTAACACAACCAACAACTCTTCCTAACAACTCTTTACTCACAACAAACATAACAACTTTTTACTAATAACTTTTACAAAAACTAACACACAACTTTTCACTAACTAAGAAATAAAAAAGGAGGAACACTGCGGGAGGCCTGGGCCCATACTAGGCGGGCCCTTTTAAAATTTCACCCCCACTAAAAAAACATTTCCCACCCAATTTTCAATGCCACCCAAAAATAACTCTGATGTGAAAGTCCCACTCAAATCCAACCCCTCCCACTCATTACTTATCCAACCTAAATTTGAAACACCCAAAGTCCCAGCCCCAAAAAACCCAACTAGGGAGACTGTTTCCACTCATCAACTACCCATTTCCAAACCAATACTTTTCCCCATTCCTTTCTAAATCAAACTTATCAATTTTTAAAACCATTACTGCGGGTTTTCCTTGGAGAACATCCTCAAAACCCTTTTTAATTCCCCTTTACTAATACCATCTTCCACTTATACACTTTGACATTCTCCCCTCTTTTTCGTCCTAAAAAATGAATGTAACTTAAGATCCCTTTAAACTTTCTTCATAAGGAAGATTCTAATGCTATGTATTATTTTAGTCATCCTACGCTGAATGTTTCAAAACGAATTTATGTCCATTCTGTAATATGGAGACCAGAACTGAGCTGCATAATCTAGGTGAGGCCTTACTAATGATGTAGAAGCTGCGTATGACCTCTGGACTTCTGTTGCTTACACTTCTTGATATAAATCCCAGTAATCTATTTGCCTTATTACGTACCTTAGGCATTGCTGTCTTGGTTTAAGGTTGCTGCTCACCAAAAACCCCCAAGTCCTTTTCGCAATCTGTATGGGTAAGTTCTACATCATTTAACTTATAAGTACTAGGGTTATGGGCCCCTCCCAAGCTTCAGAACCTGGGATTATCTACATTGAACTGCATCTGCCACTTTTCTGACCAAGAATAGAGCTTGTTTAAAAACCTCCTGAAGTTCCATAACATCTACGTTTGAATCAATTATCCTACCTATCTTTGTGTCATCGGCGAATTTGCTCATATCACTAGTAATTCCCCCCCATCAAGATCATTGATATATATTATAAACAACAACGGCCCAAGACTGATCCCTGTGGAACGCCACTTGTTACAAATCCCCAATCGGATTTAACCCCATTTAAAGGACAAATCTCTGCTTCCTGTCAGTGAGCCATGACTCGATCCACGAGAGCACTTTCCCCCAAGCCATGAGTGCCACTTTCTTTAACATCCTATGGGCGGAACTCTATAAAAAGCCTACTAAAATCAAGTAAATAATATAAATTTTTTTTTTTATCGTGGTCAAAAAGCCTAAAAAGTTTTTACTGAAAAATTTTAATAAATTATTTTAACAAGAGGGCCCTTGTGAACCATTTTGAGTACTTTAATCGCTAGCTTATCGGAGGGTTTTCTTATAATCCAGCTATAATTGACCAGAATTTTGCCTACAATTGAGGTCAGGTTTATTGGGGGGTAATTTGAGGGGTAACGCTTGTCCCCTGTTTTAAAAATAGGAAAACTTTACCATCTTTCCACATGTCAGACACTACACCTGTTTGAAGAGAAAAATTTAAAAATATTTTTTAAGGGTTCACAGAGTTCCATTTTGCATTCCTTAAACCCTTGAAAAAAACCTCACGGGCCCCCGCACTTTTTTTGCTTCATCGTCTACCCTCTTCACAACCATTTCACAGTGACTAGATGTTACATAATTTATCTTCTTCTAGCCCATAAAAAATTAATTACTGGAATATTGTTAGTGTCTTCCTTTAAAAACTGAGAGAAAAAATTATTTAAAATCGAGCACATTTCATTCCTTTGTCAGTAAGTTGCCCCTAGTTATTTTTAAGGGGACCAATCTTACTCTAACTTTTCTTCTATAGAACCTGGAAAAACTTTTGGGTAGATTAGAGACTCCCTAAGCAACTTTAATTTATATTCCCCATTTTAGGCTTTTCTTATCCCCTTTTAATGTCCCTCTTAATAGTCTCGATATACAGATCATAAGAAGACCCTCACCTCTTTTGATACGCCGATAAATTCCTTTCTTATGCCCTAATAGAATATGAGCCTATTATCTCATTTTGGGTCATTTCTATTTGATCTAATTTCTTTATATTGTAATAAACGTTCTTTGTGCTGCATGGGGGGTAAAAGTTGTTCCAGAAAACTGTCATATTGATAATCACTTCGTTAACATCCAGTCAACAGATGATAGTGTTCTCTAACCCATCGTAATCTGCTAAGCGAAAATCTGGAACGGTTACTGCGATATCGCTATCTATCGTACTTCCCATTCAATTCTAAATGGTAATTGTTTTTGTGTCGCTAGCACCCAGTTTCCTCTGCAATTCTAACATTATTAACAAGGGATTCATTGTTTGCCAAAAATAAGTCAAACAGGTTATTTCCTTCCCCTGTAGGTCCTGCACAAACTGCTTCAAAAACTATCCTGACTACTTTCTAAGAAGTCGTATGAATCTAAATTCCAGTCCAATACTATTCCAATCAATATGACTAAAGTTAAAGTCTCCTAGGAAAAAAAAATACTACATTATCGTGCCTTGTGGCCTTAACAATTTCCCCTCATATAAGTCTCCCTTTGTCCTATCTAGAGTTTGGGTGCGACGGATAAATCCACTCTCTCTCCTAAAATCATTTTTCATGCCCCTGCTGAAGTTTCTATCCAAACAGACTCTGTACTGTTGTTACTTCGAGACTTAATACCAGTTTTTTATGCAACAGTTCAAGCGATCCTCGATCATAACAATGCCACCCCCACCCTTCCCGATACTTCTATCTACTTTGGAACAAATTTAAAGCCTGATATGACATTCCTGTAGGCATGTCCCCGATTTTTGAATTAACCACGTCTCAGTAAGGCAAATACATCAATGTTACCTGCACTAGCAACTATCTCACTTGTCCATCTATTCCCTTAGCATTACACGCATTAGCATAATAAACATTGAAAGACTCCTACCTTTCTCCATTAACCCTTCCTGCTCATTTCTGTTTTTTCTCCTATAAACCTATTACTGCCTTATCATCCCCAAAGTCTCCTGTCTTTTCAATATCTAATCGAACCTCGTTTCTGCTTATTACTTATTCGCCCTAAACTGCGTAATATTACTACACTGGGAATTCACTTGGTTCACTTTCCTGTTCTGCCAAAACCCATACCACTAACTATTTCCTAGTTTAAAGTCCTAACTTCTCCCTCCACTGCATGTTGCCACGCTCACCGTACCTCCAGACCAGATAAGTGAACCCCATCCCTGGCATACATGTCATTATCTGCCATAGAAGAGGTCCCAAGTTGTCAATGAATGTTTACTTGCTATTTCCTTACATATTGTCCTACAGCCATCAATTGACAACAATTGCCCTGGACAACCATTTCATTTCCAACTCCTCTCCTTGCAAATACACATATGACAGGGTTCCTTCCCACCCTTATACTCCTAATTATTTCTATTGCTCCACCTATAACCTGCTAATTCAGTCTTCACTCCTACTTCTGCCACAAATCTTGCCATCCAGCACTGAGACGATAATAGGATTGCTCCCATTACCTCTCATGATTCATCCAGACGGCTAACATATCCTCTATCCCAGCCCCCCACCCCAGAAAGCAAACTTCTCTGCTCCTACTCCTGTTCCTTCAAAGCAGAACAGCACTATCTGCAAGCTTCACCTTACTTAGGCTCTCCCAACAACAACAATGATTCTTACCTTCCTTAATGTCTTCGTCGTGAGACGTTTCCCAGTATTCACTCACAATCGTCGGGTAGCACTGAGAATGTATTCTATGTTTCCCACAACAGTACCACGGCAGTCTCTTTCCTCTCTGCATCGTTTCTACCTTTCCATTCGTCCTCATGATCGTCAACTTCGTTCCCTGCTGTCCAGCCACTGACCAGTTTTTCCTTCCTTGACCTGAGGACTCAAAACAGGAGGACAACTACGAATATTCTGTTGTTCCTCGATCAGTCGCCGATCTCATCTTCGCCATCCGTCAATTCTTCCTTAAAAGCAGTTGTAAAGATGCCTCGAAGGAGGGCATCTTGCTTTAATTCGTAGAGAGCGCGCGCAAACAGGTCTCACAGACTAAGTACAACGTCAACACATCGCAAAGCCAACTCAATCAGTAGCTACTGGCGCATCACGTCCGCACGGCCCAATAGTCGAGTGAACAACTATACACTAGCAACTCTTCACTAACAACTCTTCACTAACAACTCATCAATCTCACAACTACACTAGCAACATCTCACTAACAAATCAACACAAACCCAACTATTTACTAACAACTAACACTAACAACTCTTCACAAACAACTAAACCTAGCCAACTCTTCACTAACAACCTCTTCACTAACAACTCTTCACTTAACAACTATTTACTAACAACTAAACACTAACTACACAAGCAACTCTTCACAAACATCTCTTCATTACAAATCTCTTTCGCTAACAACTATATTACTACAACTAACACTAACAACTCTTCCACTAACACCATTTTACCTTACAACTAACACTATACAACTCTTCCTAACAACTCTTTTCTACAACTAACACTAACAACTCTTCACTAACAACTCTTCACTAACAACAAACACTAGCAACTCTCACTAACAACTCTTCACTAACAACTAACCTAACAACTCTTCATCACTAACAACTATTCAACTAACAATTCTTCCACTAACAACTCTTCACTAACAAACTATTTACTCTAACAACCAACACTACACTCTTCACTACAATCTTCACTAACAACTATTTACTAACAACTCAACACTAACAACTATTTTACTACACGAACACTAAAAACATTTACTAAAACTAACACTAACAACTCTTCACTAAAAAATCTTCCTACATCTAACCCTGAACAGCTCTTCACTTGACAAATCTATCCACTAACAACTAACTCTAACAACTCATCACTAACAACTCTTCACTAACCAACTCTTTCACTAACCACTAACACTAACAGCTCTTCACTAACAACCTCTTCACTAACAACTAAACCCCTAAAAACTCTACACTAACCAACTCTTCACTAATCACTAACACTAACAGCTCTTCACTAACAACTCTTCACTAACAACTAACACTAACAACATCTTTCACTAACAACTCTTCCCCACCTAACAACTCTTCACTAACAACTAAACACTAACAACTCTTCACTAACAACTCTTCAATAAACAACTATTTACTAACAACTAACACTAAAAGCTCTTCACAACACTCTTCACAAACAACTAAAACTAACAACTCTTCACTAACAACTCTTACACTAACAACTCTTCACTAACATCTAAACACTAACAGCTCTCACTAACAAACTCATTCACTAACAACTAACACTAGCAACTCTTCACTAACAACTCTACACTAACAACTATTTACTAACATCTACAGCTACACACAATTCACTAACAACTATTTACTAACAACTAACACTAACATCACTTCACTAACAACTCTTCACTAACAAACAAATAACACTAAAAACTCTTCACTAACAACTATTTACTAGCAACTAACACTAACAACTCTTCACTAACAACTCTTCAAACTAAACAACTCTCACTAACAACTATTTACTACAACAAACACTAGCACTCTTCACTAACAACACTCACTAAACTCTTCACTACAACTATTTACTAACAACTAACAATAACAACTCTTCACTACAACTATTTTACTAACAACTAACTCTAACAACTCGTCAACTAACAACTAAACACTAGCAAACTCTTCACTAACAACTATTTACTAGCAACTAACACTAACAACTCTTGCACTAACAACTATTTAACCTTACAACTAACACTAACAACTCTTCACAAACAACTCTTTACTAACAACAAAGCACTACCAACTCTCACTAACCCAACTCTTCACTAACAACTAACACAAGCTACTCTTCACAATCAACTCTTCACTAACAACTAACACTAACAACTCCTTCACTAACAAAATTCAGCTAACCTATTCTTCACTAACAAAACCTTCACTAACCAACTATTTACTAACAACTAACACTAACAAATCTTCACTAAACAACTCTTCACTAACAACTATTTACTAACAACTCATCACTAACAAACTATTTACTAACTAACAACTACACTAAAAACTATTTTACTAAACAACTACACTAACAACTCTCACTAACAACTCTTCACTAACAACTAACACATACAGCATCATCACTGATACAACTCTTTCACCTAACACAACTACATAACAACTCTTCAACTACCAACTCTCACTAACAACTCTTCACTAACAACTAACACTAACGAGCTCTCACTAACAACTCATCACTAACAACTAACACTAACAACTCTACCACTAACACTCTCCACTAACAACTAACACTAACATCTCTTCCCTAACAACTCTTCACTAACAACTAACACTAACAACTCCTTCACTGAACAACTCTCACTAACAACTAACAACTAACAACTCTTCACTAACAAACTTCTTCACTAACACCTATTTACTACAACAACTAACACGTAACAGCTCTTCACTACACAACTCTTCACTAACAACTACACTAACAACTCTTCACTAAAACTCTTCACTAACAACTCTTCACTAACAACTCTCACTCTAACAACTACACTAACACTAACACTCTTCACTAACAACTCTTACTAACAAACTAACACTAGCAACTCTCACTAACAACTCTTCATCTAACGAACTATTTCTAACAACTAACTCTAACAACTCTTCACTAACAACTATTTACTACACTACACTCACAGCTCTTCACTAACAACTCTTCACTAACAACTAACACTAAATACTCTTCACTAACAACTCTTCACTACAGACAATTTAGCTAGCAACTAACACTAACAACACTCTTCCACTAACAACTCTTCCACTAACAACTCTTATTCACTAAACAACTATTACTAACAACTAACACTAGCATTCTTTCACTTAACAACTCCTTCACTAAAAAATCATCACTACAACTATTTACGAACAACTAACACTAACAACACTCACTAACAACTATTTACTAACAACTAACACTAACAACTCTTCACTAACAACAAACACGTATCAACTCTTCACTAACAACTATTTACTAACAACTAACACACTACAACTCTTCACTAACCTTAACTAACACTAACAACTCTTCACTAACAACTCTTCACTAGCACACTCTTTTAACTAAAAACTAACACTAACAACTCTTCCCAACTTTAACAACTATTTACACTACATCAAACACTATCAACTCCTCACAAACAACTCTTCACAAACAATTCTTCACTAACAACTATTTACTAACAACTAACACTAACAACTCTTCACTAACCAACTCTTCACTAACAACTCTTACACTAACAAACTATTACTAAAAACTAACACTAACAACACATCTACTAACTCCTATTTAGCTAACAACTAACATAACAACTCCTCACTAACACCTCTTCACAACCCACAATTTACTAACAACTAACACTAACAACTCTTTCACAAACCACATTAACTAAAACAAATACAAACACAGACCAACTCTTCACAAACAACACTTTACAACCAACAACACTAACAACTCTCACTAACAACTATTACTACCAACAAACTACTAACAACTCTTCACTAACAGCTGTTTACTAACAATCTAACACAAACAACTCTTCACTAAACACTCATCACAAACAACTCTTCTCTAACAACTCTTTCATAACCAACTATTTACTACGCGCTAAACACTAACAACTCTTCACTAACAACTCTTTACTACAACTAACACTGACCAACTCTCACTAACCAGCTATTAACTAACATCTAACACTAATCAACTAACGCTAACACCTTCACTAACACTCATCACAAACAACTCTTCACTAACAACTCTTCACTAACAACTTTTTACTAACAACTAACACTAACAACTCTTCACTACACTTATTTACAAACAAACAAAAACACTAAACAACTCCTTCACTAACAACTATGTTAACATAAAAACTAACACTAACACTCTTCACTAACACTAACACTAACAACTAACACTAACACTCTTCACTAACAACTCTTCACTAACAACTATTTAAACTAAAAATCTAACACTAACAAACTCTTCACATAACAAACTAACACTAACAACTAACCTAACAACCCTTCCGTAACAACTCTTTCACTAACAGACTCTTCACTACCAACATCTTCACTAACAACTCCTTCACTAACAACTCTTCACTAACAACTCTCACTAACAACTAACACTAACAACCAACACAAACAACTCTTCCACTAACAAACTCTTCACTAACAACTAATTACTAACAACTAACACTAACAACTAACTCGTAACACCTCTTCGAACTAACAACTCTTCACTAACTAACTCTTCACTAAACCTCCTCACTAACAACTCTTCACTAACAACTAACCCTAAAACTAACACTTAACACCTCTTCACTAACAACTCTCACTTAACAACATTCTCACTAACAACTCTCACCTAACAACTAACACAAACAACAAACACTAACAACTCTTCACTAACAACTCTTCACTAACAACAATTTACTAACATATCTACACTAACCAACTATCCACTAACAACTACTAACAATATCTTTATTATACTACAAGAACAATACAAGGTATACAGTACTATAACTAACATCATCCATTTTTACTATAATATAAAGTCCCATGTTATCTGAGTATTTCGGGTAACTTGAGGTCAGTTTGTCCCAGTATGCTACCCAACACCAGTCCACTAACACCCAGGTGACCCATTTTTAATGTTTTTTTTAATTATCACTGATGGTGACCAAAGACAACAGGTGTAAAGAGACACACTCCAATGTTTTCTACCCTGGCTGGGAATAGACCCCAGAACCTCGCCATGTGAAGCGAGAGCTTTACCAACCAGTCCACCAGAGCCCTTCACTAACAACCACCTCCAAAATCCCAGACAAAACTGTCGTGCGTAAAAAAATAAAACAAGAAGAATCTTAAAGCCAAAAATCAAAATTCCCAGCCTCGACTAGGAAAAAAAATACGAGCATCTTCGCGCCAGAATTCAAATTTTGCGGGAAAGCTTAGCGAATAAAATGGAGTCTTCCTTCATTTAGTGAGCGCTCAACCCTCAATCCAATAAGCCATTACCCACGTTTCAGTCATGGCGGCCCTACTGAGTCGGGCCCAAAACCCACAGTTGCCTCAATAAGACATTTTTTCCCCCGTCTGAAAGATGATGCCAAACCTCGTTTTTTATCATCTTGTGGGATGTTTAGAGTTCTCAGTGCCTGGGAGAGTCCGCTGCGTGTGAGGCCAGGGTGGGAGGGGCCGCTGCGTGTGAGGCCAGGGTGGGAGAAGCCGTTGTCTGGGAGGCCAGGAGGGGAGAAGCCACTGTCTGGGAGGCCAGGGTGGGAGAGTCCGCTGTGTGTGAGGCCAGGGTAGGAGAGTACGCTTTTATGTGAGGCCAGGGTGGATAGCCGCTTTCTGGGAGGCCAGAGTGAGAGCAGCCGCATCTGGGAGGCCAAGGAGGGTAGAATTATCGCTGAGTGTGAGTCCAGGGTAGAAGAGTCCTCTGTGTGGTGAGGCCAGGGGGAGGAGAAGTCCGCTGTGCGTTAGGCCAGGGTGGTAGAGGCAGGCTTGTCTGGATTCCAAAGTTAGAGAGGCCGCTGTTCTGGGAGGCCAGGTTGGGAGAGTTCTCGTGAGTGAGGCCAGGGTATGGGTAGTCCTCAGTGGTAAGGCGCAGGTGTGAGGAGAGTACGCTGTGGTGTTAGGCCAGGTAGGAGAGTTCCTTCTTTGTGTGAGGCCAGGGTAGGAGAGTACGCTGTGTGTGAGGCCAGGGTAGGAGAGTCCTCTGTGTGTGAGGCCAGGATAGGAGAGTCCTCTGTGTGTGAGGCCAGGGTAGGAGAGTACGTTGTGAGGCCAGGGTAGGAGAGTCCTCTGTGTGTGAGGCCAGGGTAGGAGAGTCCTCTGTGTGTGAGTCAGAGGGTAGGAGAGAATCCTGTGTGTGAGGCAAGTAAGGAGAGTCCGCTGGTGCGTGAGTCCATGTGGGGAGAGGCCGCTGTCCGTAGGTCAGAGTGAAGAGGCCGCTTTCTGGAGGTACCAGGGTGGGAGAGTCCCTCTGTGTGTGGATTCATGTTATCGGAGTCCTCTGTGAGTGAGGCCAGGAAGGAGAGTCCTCTTGTGTGTGAGGCCGAGGGTAGGAGAGTACGCTGTGTGTGAGCCAGGTAGAGAGTCCTCTGTGTGGTGAGGCCAGATAGGAGAGTCCTCGTGTGTTGAGGTCCATGGTAGGAGCGATGTACGTGTTTGAGGTCCCATATGGTAGAGAGTCCTCTGTGTGTGAGGCCAGGGTAGGAGAGTCCTCTGTGTGTGAGGCCAGGGTAGGAGAGTCCGCTGTGTGTGAGGCCAGGATAGGAGAGTCCTCTGTGTGTGAGGCCAGGGTAGGAGAGTACGTTGTGAGGCCAGGGTAGGAGAGTCCTCTGTGTGTGAGGCCAGGGATAGGAGAGTCCTCTGTGTGTGAGGCCAGGGTAGGAGAGTACGTTGTGAGGCCAGGGTAGGAGAGTCCTCTGTGTGTGAGGCCAGGGTAGGAGAGTCCTCTGTGTGTGAAGCAGGTGTAGGAGATACGTCTGTGTAATGAGGCCCGAGGTAGCGAGAGGTCCGCTGGTGAGGCCAGCGTAGGAGATCCGCTGTGTGTTAGAACACAAGGGTAGGAGAGTACGCTGTGATGAGGCCAGGGTAGGATAGTCCTCCGTGTGTGAGGGCCATAAGGAAGTCCCTCTGTGTGTGAGCCATGGGTAGGAGATGTCCGCTGTGTGTGAGGCCCGGTATGAGAGTTCCCCAGTGTGAGAGGCCAGGGTATGAGAAGTCCGCAGTGAGGCCAGCGTAGGAGAGTCGCTTGTGTGATGGCCAGGTAGAGAGTACGCTGTGTGAGGCAGGAGGTAGGAAGTCTCGTGTGTGAAGCCAGGGTAGGAAGTCCGCGGTGGTGGTGAGGCAGGTAGGAGAGTCGCTGTGTGTGAGGCCCAGGTAGGAGATGTTCCGCTGTGTGTGAGGCAGGGTAGGAGAGTCCGCTTGTGTAGGCCAGGGTAGAGGATCCGTTGTGTGTGAGCCAGGGTAGGAGAGTCCGCGTGAGGCCAGCGTAAGAGATTCCCGCTGTGTGTGAGCCAGGGTAGGAGAGTACCTGTGTGAGGCCTATGGTAGAGAGTCCTCCGTGTGTGAGCCATGGTAGGAGAGTGTACTCTGTGTGTGAGGACCAGGGTATTAGAGTCCGCTGTGTGTGGAGGACCAGGGTAGGAGAGTCCGTAGTGTGTGAGGTCCAGGGTAGGAGAGTGCCTCTTGTGTGTGAGGCCAGCGTAGGAGAGTCCGTTGTGATGTGAGGCCATGGTATGAGAGACCGCTGGTGTGAGAGGCCAGGGATAGCAGAACCGCTGAGTGTGAGGCCAGGTATGTAAGATGTTCGCTGTGCTTGAGGACATATGTAGGAGAGGTCCGCAGTTTGTGAGGTCAGGGGTAGTGATAAGTCCGCTGTGTGTAAGGCCAGGTATGGAGAATCCGCTGTGTGTAGAGTGCCAGGGTAGGAGAGTCCACCGTGTGTGAGGCCAAGTAGGAGAGGTCCGCTGTGTGTGAGGCCAGCTTATGGAGACAGTCCGCTGTGGTGGGCCAGGGTAGGAGAGTCCCGCTGTGTGTGAGTCAGGTAGGAGAGTCCGTTGTGGTAAGGCCAGGGTAGAGAATACGCTGTATGTGAGGCCAGGTAAGTGAGTCTCTGAGTGTGAGTCAGGTTAGGATAGTGCCTCTGAGTGTTGAGGCGGGGTAGGAGAGTTCGCTGTGTGTGAGGACAGGGCAGGAGAGTCCGCTTGTGTTTGGGCGGCCAAGGTAGGAGAGTCCGGTTGTGAATGAGGCCAGGGAAGGAGATTCCGCTGTGTGTTTAAGCCAGGGTAGGATAGTCCCCTCTGCTGTGTGAGGCCAAGAGGAAGAGACCCTTTGTGGAGGCCAGGATGAAAGGAGAGTCCGCTGTGTGTTGAGGACCAGGGAGGAAGTCCGTCGTGTGTGAGGCCAGGGTAGGCGAAGTACCGGGCGTGTGTGAGCAGGGTAGTAGGTCCGCTGTTTGTGAGGCCAGGAAGGAATAGTCCGCTGTGTGGTGAGGCCAGGGTAGGGAGAGTCCGCTGTGTGTGAGAGCCATGGTAGGAGAGAGAACGCTGTGTGTACGGCCAGGGTAAGGAGAGTACGCTGTGTGAGAGGCCAGGGTAGGAGAATCCCGCTGTGTGATAAGGGTCAGGTAGAGGAGAGTCCCTATGTGTGAGGCAGGGTAGGAGAGTACGTTGTGTGTGAGGCCGGGTAGGAGAGGTACTCTGTGTGTGAGGCAGGGTAAGAGAGGACAAGTACGCTGTAGGTGAGACCAGGGTAAGGAGAGTACGCCTGTGAGATAGGCCGTGGGTATGAGAGTACGCTCTTGTGTGAGGCCAGGGTAAGGAGAGTTTCAGGCTGTGTGTGAGGCCAAGGGTAGAGGAATAGTTCGCTGTGAGTGCTCCATGAGAAGGAGAGTACCCTGTGTGTGAGGCCAGGGTAATAGAGTCCGCCTGTGTGTGAGGCCAGGTAGGAGAGTTCCTCCTGTGTGTGAGGCCAGGAAGGAAGATTACCATGTGTTGTGATGCCAGTAGGAGATACCCAGTGTGTGAGCCAGGCATGAGAGTACGCTAGTGTGAGGAGGCCCATGGTAGGAGAGTCGCGCTGTATATATGAGGCCAGGTAGGAGAGTACGTACGCTGTGTGAGAGGTCCAGGGTAGGATAGTACCCCTGTGTGTGAGCCAGGGCAGGAGAGTACGCCTGTGTGGTGATAGCCAGGGGTAGGAGAGTCCGCTGTGAGGATATGGTCAGGGTTATGATAGTACCCAGCGTGTGAGGTCAAGGTAGGAGAGTACGCTGTGTGTGAGGCCAGGGTTGGAGAGTTCGCTGTATGTGAGGCCAGGGTAGGAAGTCTCGCTGTATGTGAGGAGCCCAGGGTAGGTATAGATCGCTGTGTGTGAGGCCAAGGAAGGAGAGTACCCTGTGTGTGAGGCCAGGTAGAGAGTGAACATTAAAATTAGTTATAAAGTTAACCGACAGGTTTGTTAGGTAAGACACATATGCAACAGATTAGGTATCTTTATTGTGAAACGTTTCGCCTACACAGTAGGCTTCTTCAGTCAAGTACAGAAAAGTTGATAGAAAAGCAGAATAACTTGAAGACGATGTAATTCAGTCCATCACCCTTAAATAAGGTTTTAGAGGTCAGTCCCTCAGTCTTGAGAAAGAGCATGTTCCATAGTATGAAACATATGGAGAAGAAGTGACAGAGATGGAGCTATTTTAAAGCGCCAAGGGGTGAGACGTTAGCCACAGGAGAGGTATGAACTCAGATGTTTAAAAAGTCAGGTCCTCTCAAATTCCAGCCGCCACTCACTAGTGGAATTTCGAAGTTGATTGCAGGTCTTACCTAAGATACCCTTGTGTAGCAGTGTCTGACCAGATTAGAAACATTAAAATGGTAAAAAAGACGACAGGTGTTAGTAAGTACACATATGCAACAGTTAAGTTATCTTTATTGTGAAACGTTTTCGCTACACAAGTAAGTTTCTCAGTCAAGTAACAGAAAAGATTATAGAAGCTGAAGATACTTGAAGACGATTTGTAATCATTCCATCACCCTTTAAAGTTTTGATGTGGTCATTCCCTCATCTGGAGATGAGCATTGTTCCATAGTATTAAACATAATGGAGAAGAAGGACTAGGATGGAGCAAAGTGGTAGGAGAGTCCGCTGTTTTGAGTGCAGGGTAGGAGAGAACGCAGTTTTATAGGCCAGGTAGGAGAGGTCCGCTGTGTGTGAGCCAAAGGGTAGGAGAGTCTGCTTTGTGTGAGTGCCAGTGGTAGAGTGTACCCTGTGTGTGAGGCAAGCAGGAGAGTAACGCTGTGTGAGAGGCCATGGTAGGAAGAGGTCCGCTGTGTTGTAAGGTCAATGTAGGAGATTACCCAGTGTGTGGTCCAAGGTAGGAGAGTACGCTGTGTGTGAGCCATGGTAGAGAGTCCGCTGTGCTGTGAGGCCATTGGTAGTGAGGAGAGGTCCTGAGCTGTGTTGTATGGAGTCCATAGGAGGATAAGTACGCGTATGTGGAGGCCAGGTAGGAAGTACTCAGTGTGTGAGGCCAGGGTAGGAGAGTCCGCTGTGTGAGGCCAGGTAGAGAGTCCGCTGTATGTGCGGCCATGTGAAGGGAGAGTTCGCTGTGTTGTGAAGGCCAGGGAAGGAGAGTACCATTTGTGTGAGGCCAGGGTAGGAGAGTCTCCTCTGTGTGTCAGGCCATGGGGGGGGTGGGCGGGAGGAGGGTAGGAGAGTACCCTGCGTGTGTAGGCTAGGGCAGGAAGTACGCTATTGTGGCCAGGGTAGGAAAGTCCGCTAGTGTGTAAGTTCAGGGTAGATGGAGAGTACCCTGTGGTGAGAGGTCAAGGTAGGAGATTACGCTATGTGTAGGCCGGGTAGGAGAGTCGCCTGTGTGGAGAGCCTGGCTAGGAGAGTCAGCTTAGTGTAGAGGCCAGGGTAGAGAAGAGTTCGCTGTATGTGAGGCCAGGATAAGAGAGTACGCTGTGTGTGAGGAGCCAGAATGAGAGTCCGCTGAGTAGCCAGGATAGGAGAGTCCCTCTGTTATGTGAGGCCAGGGTAGGAACATACTTACTGTGTGAGAGGCAGGGTAGGAGAGTCCTCTGTGTGTGTAGGCCGAGGAAGGAGAGTCCGCGAGCGGTCTGTGAGGCCAGGGAGGAGAAGTACGTCTGTCGTGTGAGGCCAGACTGGTACAGAACACAGTCTTGAGACGTACGGGTAGTACAGACGAGTCTTTAAGCCACGGAAACTAATTTTCAAGGAACGGTGCTGTATAACGCTTGATCAGAGAGCAGCCAGTAGCAGCGCTTGCCAATTGAGTTTCGAGAAACTTTATCTAGTAAGGGTTGCCCAGAGTGACTATGTGAAGTCCGATCGACTAGGCATTTTCTTAAAGTAAATAAAGATAAAATGCTTGGAATAAGTTAGTGGAAGATTAGAACACTGTAGTACGACAGATAACAATTGGTTGGATTATGAAATTATAGAATTAGTAACACCTAGGAGAGAGCGCAGATTGGTGGGTGGGTCGGGCTCTCGCTAACGCAGAACGTATTCGGACTATGTTGAACCGAAACGAGTAACCTAGATACTCACACCTAAGAGCGGATTATTGTGAGTATAGTTCCAGTCACTGTAAAGATATCAGTCACAGTATTGTTCCAGTCACAGTAAAATGTTGCCCCCATTCCATACATCAGTATTGTACAGTCACGGGTATTGTTACAGTCACAGTATTGTTCCAGCACGGTATTGTATTCATTCACAGTATTATTCAGTCACAGTATTGTTCCAGTCACATATTTGCACCAGTCACAGTATTGTTCCAGTCACGTATTGTTTCAGTCACAGAATTGTTCCAGTCACGAGTCGCGATTGATTTCAGTCACAGAATTGTTCCAGTCACAGTAGCTATTCAATCACGGTAATTGTTCCAGTCACGGTAATGTTTCAGTCACAGTATTGTTCCCGTCACGGTTATTGTATCAGTCACATATTGTTTCAGTCATGGTATTGTTCAGTCACAGTAATGTTTCAGTCAACAGTATTGTTCCAGTCAACGGAGTATTGTTTCAGTCACAGTATTGTTTCAGTCCACAGTATTTGTTCCAAGTCCGGTATTGTTCAGTCACAGTAATTGTTTCGGTCATGGTATTGTATCAGTCACATAGTATTGTTACAGGTCATGGTATTGTTTCAGTCATCAGTATTGTATCAGTCCACAGTATTGTTCCAGTCACGGTAATTTTTCAGTCATCATTATTGTTTTCAGTCATGGAAATGTTTCAGTCACAGTATTGTTCAGTCACAGTATTGTTCCCAGTCACGGCATTTGTTTCACAGTCACGGTATTTGTTGTTTCAGTTCTCACAGTATTGTTCCAGTCACGGGTATTTGTTTCAGTCACAGTATTGTTTCAGTCACAGTAATGTTACCAGTCATCGTAATTTTCCAGTCACGTTATGATCCAGTTCATGGTATTGTTTCCAGTCACATACTGCCCAGTCACGGTTATTGTATCAGTCACATATAGTTTTTCAGTCACAGTAATTGTCCAGACACGGAATTGGTTCCAGTCACGTTAATGTTTCAGGTCACAGAATTGTTTCCCAGTCAAGGCGGTATTGTTTCAGTCACAGATTGTTCCAGTCACAGTATTGTTCCATTCATGCAGGATTGTTTTCAGTCACAGTATTGTTCATTCACGGTATGATTTTCAGTCCACAGTATTGTTTCAGTCATGTATTGTTTCAAGTCACAGTATCTGTTTTCAGTCACAGTATTGTTCAAGTCACGGGTTATTGTATCAGTCACAGCAATTGTTTCATTCACAGTATTGTTCCATCACGGAATTGTTAACAGGTCACATTATTGTTGTTCAGTCATGGTATTGTTTATCAGTCAAAGTATTGTTTCAGTCATCTGGTATTGTTTCAGTCACCGTATATGTTCAGTCACAGTATTGTTCCAGTCACGGTATTTTCAGTCACAGTATTGTTTCAGTCATGGTAATTGTTTCAGTCACAGTTATTGTTCAGTCACAGTATGTTCCAGTCACGGCATAGTTTCCAGTCACGTATTGTGTTCCGTCACAGGTATTTGTTCCAGTCACGGTATTGTTTCAGTCACAGTATTGTTCCATCACAGATTGTTCCAGTCACGGTATGTTTCAGTCACAGTATTGTTCCAGTTACGGTATTGTTTCCGTCATCATATTGTGTTTCATCTTTTTTATTGTATCAGTCACGTATGTTTCTGTCACAGTATATGTTCCAGACACGGGAATTTTTTCAGTCACAGTATGTTCCAGTCACAGAATTGTTTCATTCACAGAAATGTTTTTCCAGTCACGCATTGTTCCATCACGGTATTGTTCCCAGTCATGGGTAATTGTTTCAGTCACAGTAATGTTCCATCACGTATTGTTTCAGTCACAGTACTGTTTCAGTCAGAGTAACTTGTTTACAAGGACATACAGTTATTGTTTATCCATGTTTCAGTCCCACAGTAATGTTCCAGTCACGGTATTGTTCCACAGTCATGGTAAGTTTTCAGTCCACAGATTGTTACCAGTCACGTTATTGTTTCCAGTCACGAGCATTGGCTCATTCACAGTATCAGTTCCAGTCCCGTATGTGTTTTCAGTCGCAGTATTGTTCCAGTCATGGTATTGTTTCAGTCACAGTATGTTTCAGTCACATATTGTTTTCCGTTCACAGTATTGTTCCCAGCACGGTATTGTTCCCAGTCAATCGGTATTGTTTTCAGTCACAGTACTGTACCAGTCACGGTTAATTTGTTTCAGTCCAGTATTGTTTCAGTCATGTATTGTTTCAGTCACAGTATTGTTTCATTCACAGTATTTGTTCCAGTCACGGTATTGTTTTCAGTCACAGATAGTTTTCATTCCACAGTAATTGTTCCAAGTCATGGTATTGTTTTTCAGTCACATAGTATTGCTCCAGTACACGGTATTGTTTTCAGTCACAGTAATTGTTTCAGTCACAGTATTGTTTCAGTCACAGTATTGCTCCAGTCACGTATTGTTTCAGTCTCAGATATTGTTTCAGTCACAGTATTGTTTTCAGTCACGGTATGGTTTTCAGTCACAGTAGTTTGTACCAGTCTTGGTATTAGTTTCAGTCCCAGTAATTGTACCAGTCCATGGCATTGTTTCAGTCACAGTATTGTTCCAGTCCACGTAATGTATCAGTCCCCCTGTATTGGTTCCAGTCCCTGATATGTTTCAGGTCACGGTATTGTTACAGTCACAGTAACTGTTCCAGTCATCTGGTGATTTGTGTTCAGTCACAGTATTGTTTCCCCAAGTTCCTCATCAGGACCGGCTACTTATTTTGCTTCAGTCTGTCCTATCATGCTTCACACAACCATTTTCACACAGTGAACGTATGATGTTACATAATTTATCTTCTTCTAGCCCACTATAAAACATTAATTACTGGAATATTGTTAGTGTCTTCCTTTAAAAACTGAGAGAAAAAATTATTTAAAATCGAGCACATTTCATTCCTTTGTCAGTAAGTTGCCCCTAGTTATTTTTAAGGGGACCAATCTTACTCTAACTTTTCTTCTATAGAACCTGGAAAAACTTTTGGGTAGATTAGAGACTCCCTAAGCAACTTTAATTTATATTCCCCATTTTAGGCTTTTCTTATCCCCTTTTAATGTCCCTCTTAATAGTCTCGATATACAGATCATAAGAAGACCCTCACCTCTTTTGATACGCCGATAAATTCCTTTCTTATGCCCTAATAGAATATGAGCCTATTATCTCATTTTGGGTCATTTCTATTTGATCTAATTTCTTTATATTGTAATAAACGTTCTTTGTGCTGCATGGGGGGTAAAAGTTGTTCCAGAAAACTGTCATATTGATAATCACTTCGTTAACATCCAGTCAACAGATGATAGTGTTCTCTAACCCATCGTAATCTGCTAAGCGAAAATCTGGAACGGTTACTGCGATATCGCTATCTATCGTACTTCCCATTCAATTCTAAATGGTAATTGTTTTTGTGTCGCTAGCACCCAGTTTCCTCTGCAATTCTAACATTATTAACAAGGGATTCATTGTTTGCCAAAAATAAGTCAAACAGGTTATTTCCTTCCCCTGTAGGTCCTGCACAAACTGCTTCAAAAACTATCCTGACTACTTTCTAAGAAGTCGTATGAATCTAAATTCCAGTCCAATACTATTCCAATCAATATGACTAAAGTTAAAGTCTCCTAGGAAAAAAAAATACTACATTATCGTGCCTTGTGGCCTTAACAATTTCCCCTCATATAAGTCTCCCTTTGTCCTATCTAGAGTTTGGGTGCGACGGATAAATCCACTCTCTCTCCTAAAATCATTTTTCATGCCCCTGCTGAAGTTTCTATCCAAACAGACTCTGTACTGTTGTTACTTCGAGACTTAATACCAGTTTTTTATGCAACAGTTCAAGCGATCCTCGATCATAACAATGCCACCCCCACCCTTCCCGATACTTCTATCTACTTTGGAACAAATTTAAAGCCTGATATGACATTCCTGTAGGCATGTCCCCGATTTTTGAATTAACCACGTCTCAGTAAGGCAAATACATCAATGTTACCTGCACTAGCAACTATCTCACTTGTCCATCTATTCCCTTAGCATTACACGCATTAGCATAATAAACATTGAAAGACTCCTACCTTTCTCCATTAACCCTTCCTGCTCATTTCTGTTTTTTCTCCTATAAACCTATTACTGCCTTATCATCCCCAAAGTCTCCTGTCTTTTCAATATCTAATCGAACCTCGTTTCTGCTTATTACTTATTCGCCCTAAACTGCGTAATATTACTACACTGGGAATTCACTTGGTTCACTTTCCTGTTCTGCCAAAACCCATACCACTAACTATTTCCTAGTTTAAAGTCCTAACTTCTCCCTCCACTGCATGTTGCCACGCTCACCGTACCTCCAGACCAGATAAGTGAACCCCATCCCTGGCATACATGTCATTATCTGCCATAGAAGAGGTCCCAAGTTGTCAATGAATGTTTACTTGCTATTTCCTTACATATTGTCCTACAGCCATCAATTGACAACAATTGCCCTGGACAACCATTTCATTTCCAACTCCTCTCCTTGCAAATACACATATGACAGGGTTCCTTCCCACCCTTATACTCCTAATTATTTCTATTGCTCCACCTATAACCTGCTAATTCAGTCTTCACTCCTACTTCTGCCACAAATCTTGCCATCCAGCACTGAGACGATAATAGGATTGCTCCCATTACCTCTCATGATTCATCCAGACGGCTAACATATCCTCTATCCCAGCCCCCCACCCCAGAAAGCAAACTTCTCTGCTCCTACTCCTGTTCCTTCAAAGCAGAACAGCACTATCTGCAAGCTTCACCTTACTTAGGCTCTCCCAACAACAACAATGATTCTTACCTTCCTTAATGTCTTCGTCGTGAGACGTTTCCCAGTATTCACTCACAATCGTCGGGTAGCACTGAGAATGTATTCTATGTTTCCCACAACAGTACCACGGCAGTCTCTTTCCTCTCTGCATCGTTTCTACCTTTCCATTCGTCCTCATGATCGTCAACTTCGTTCCCTGCTGTCCAGCCACTGACCAGTTTTTCCTTCCTTGACCTGAGGACTCAAAACAGGAGGACAACTACGAATATTCTGTTGTTCCTCGATCAGTCGCCGATCTCATCTTCGCCATCCGTCAATTCTTCCTTAAAAGCAGTTGTAAAGATGCCTCGAAGGAGGGCATCTTGCTTTAATTCGTAGAGAGCGCGCGCAAACAGGTCTCACAGACTAAGTACAACGTCAACACATCGCAAAGCCAACTCAATCAGTAGCTACTGGCGCATCACGTCCGCACGGCCCAATAGTCGAGTGAACAACTATACACTAGCAACTCTTCACTAACAACTCTTCACTAACAACTCATCAATCTCACAACTACACTAGCAACATCTCACTAACAAATCAACACAAACCCAACTATTTACTAACAACTAACACTAACAACTCTTCACAAACAACTAAACCTAGCCAACTCTTCACTAACAACCTCTTCACTAACAACTCTTCACTTAACAACTATTTACTAACAACTAAACACTAACTACACAAGCAACTCTTCACAAACATCTCTTCATTACAAATCTCTTTCGCTAACAACTATATTACTACAACTAACACTAACAACTCTTCCACTAACACCATTTTACCTTACAACTAACACTATACAACTCTTCCTAACAACTCTTTTCTACAACTAACACTAACAACTCTTCACTAACAACTCTTCACTAACAACAAACACTAGCAACTCTCACTAACAACTCTTCACTAACAACTAACCTAACAACTCTTCATCACTAACAACTATTCAACTAACAATTCTTCCACTAACAACTCTTCACTAACAAACTATTTACTCTAACAACCAACACTACACTCTTCACTACAATCTTCACTAACAACTATTTACTAACAACTCAACACTAACAACTATTTTACTACACGAACACTAAAAACATTTACTAAAACTAACACTAACAACTCTTCACTAAAAAATCTTCCTACATCTAACCCTGAACAGCTCTTCACTTGACAAATCTATCCACTAACAACTAACTCTAACAACTCATCACTAACAACTCTTCACTAACCAACTCTTTCACTAACCACTAACACTAACAGCTCTTCACTAACAACCTCTTCACTAACAACTAAACCCCTAAAAACTCTACACTAACCAACTCTTCACTAATCACTAACACTAACAGCTCTTCACTAACAACTCTTCACTAACAACTAACACTAACAACATCTTTCACTAACAACTCTTCCCCACCTAACAACTCTTCACTAACAACTAAACACTAACAACTCTTCACTAACAACTCTTCAATAAACAACTATTTACTAACAACTAACACTAAAAGCTCTTCACAACACTCTTCACAAACAACTAAAACTAACAACTCTTCACTAACAACTCTTACACTAACAACTCTTCACTAACATCTAAACACTAACAGCTCTCACTAACAAACTCATTCACTAACAACTAACACTAGCAACTCTTCACTAACAACTCTACACTAACAACTATTTACTAACATCTACAGCTACACACAATTCACTAACAACTATTTACTAACAACTAACACTAACATCACTTCACTAACAACTCTTCACTAACAAACAAATAACACTAAAAACTCTTCACTAACAACTATTTACTAGCAACTAACACTAACAACTCTTCACTAACAACTCTTCAAACTAAACAACTCTCACTAACAACTATTTACTACAACAAACACTAGCACTCTTCACTAACAACACTCACTAAACTCTTCACTACAACTATTTACTAACAACTAACAATAACAACTCTTCACTACAACTATTTTACTAACAACTAACTCTAACAACTCGTCAACTAACAACTAAACACTAGCAAACTCTTCACTAACAACTATTTACTAGCAACTAACACTAACAACTCTTGCACTAACAACTATTTAACCTTACAACTAACACTAACAACTCTTCACAAACAACTCTTTACTAACAACAAAGCACTACCAACTCTCACTAACCCAACTCTTCACTAACAACTAACACAAGCTACTCTTCACAATCAACTCTTCACTAACAACTAACACTAACAACTCCTTCACTAACAAAATTCAGCTAACCTATTCTTCACTAACAAAACCTTCACTAACCAACTATTTACTAACAACTAACACTAACAAATCTTCACTAAACAACTCTTCACTAACAACTATTTACTAACAACTCATCACTAACAAACTATTTACTAACTAACAACTACACTAAAAACTATTTTACTAAACAACTACACTAACAACTCTCACTAACAACTCTTCACTAACAACTAACACATACAGCATCATCACTGATACAACTCTTTCACCTAACACAACTACATAACAACTCTTCAACTACCAACTCTCACTAACAACTCTTCACTAACAACTAACACTAACGAGCTCTCACTAACAACTCATCACTAACAACTAACACTAACAACTCTACCACTAACACTCTCCACTAACAACTAACACTAACATCTCTTCCCTAACAACTCTTCACTAACAACTAACACTAACAACTCCTTCACTGAACAACTCTCACTAACAACTAACAACTAACAACTCTTCACTAACAAACTTCTTCACTAACACCTATTTACTACAACAACTAACACGTAACAGCTCTTCACTACACAACTCTTCACTAACAACTACACTAACAACTCTTCACTAAAACTCTTCACTAACAACTCTTCACTAACAACTCTCACTCTAACAACTACACTAACACTAACACTCTTCACTAACAACTCTTACTAACAAACTAACACTAGCAACTCTCACTAACAACTCTTCATCTAACGAACTATTTCTAACAACTAACTCTAACAACTCTTCACTAACAACTATTTACTACACTACACTCACAGCTCTTCACTAACAACTCTTCACTAACAACTAACACTAAATACTCTTCACTAACAACTCTTCACTACAGACAATTTAGCTAGCAACTAACACTAACAACACTCTTCCACTAACAACTCTTCCACTAACAACTCTTATTCACTAAACAACTATTACTAACAACTAACACTAGCATTCTTTCACTTAACAACTCTTTATGGAGTTTCAGTCCGGATTTTTCAGTCACGGTATTTTTCCAGTCACGGTATTGTTCCAGTCACGATTGTTCAGTCCATTTTGTTCCAGTCACGGAAATTTTTCCAGCACAGTATTGTTCCAGCACGGTATTTTTTCCAACACTATTGTTCCAGTCACGGTATTGTTGCCAGTCATGGTATTGTTCCAGTCACGGAAATTGTTCCAGTCACGGTATTGTTCCAGTCATGGTTTTGTTCCAGTCACGGTTTTGGGTTCCAGTCACGGTATTGTTCCAGTCAGGGTATTTTTCCCCCAGTCACGGAAATTTTTCCCAGTCACGGTATGTTCCAGTCACGGTATTGTTCCAGTCACGGTATTGTTCCAGTCACGTATTGTTCCATTTGGTCATTAGAACACTAAAACATTTTTTCATTAGAACACTACAACTTTTGTTCATTTAGAACACTTCAACGATTTGTTATTAGAACACTACACATTTTTTTCCCATTAAACACTACTACATTTTGTTCATTAGAACACTACAACATTTTGTTCATTAGAACACTCACAATTTGTTCATTAGAACCACTCAACATTTGTTCATTAGAACACTACAACATTTGTTCATTAGAACACTAAACATTTTTGTTCATTAGAACACTACACATTTTGTTCATTAGAACACTACAACTTTTGTTCATTAGAACACTACAACATTTTGTTCCATTAGAACACTACAACATTTTGTTCATTAGAACACTACAACATTTTGTTCATTAGAACACTACAACATTTTGTTCATTAGAACACTACAACATTTTGTTCATTAGAACACAAACAACAATTTTGTTCATTAGAACACTACAACATTTTGTTCATTAGAACACTACAACATTTTGTTCATTAGAACACTACAACATTTTGTTCATTAGAACACTACAACATTTTGTTCATTAGAACACTACAACATGGCGGCTCTCACTCGAAGTTTTTAAAAATTCTCTAAACTCATCAAAATTATATAAAAAAAAAGAAAAAAAAAAAAAAACAAGAAAAAAAAAAAACCGTTATTTTACAATACATCTCAATTTTATTTTTGCAGTTCTGTTCTATTTAAAATTCTCTGAAGAAAAAATAATTTGATTTCGTGTTTTTTAAGAGTCCAGTTTGATCATTTTTTTATGAAATTGGTAAATTGTCTCATACAAAACCCAAATTCAATTAAACACATTTCTAATTATGTTACCAAAATATGTAAAGGTTTGATGCCGACCCAGAGAGTCATTCTCTAATTATAACACGAAAAACCAATATTTCTAACAAAACTGGCAATTTAAAATATTTAACAACTCAAGGTGAAACTCAAATTTTCTGTTAATGATGTCATTAACACTGAAAGTTTAAAGCCTGTCAGACAAGGCATTCTGCAGTAACTGATGTTGATTAAGGATTCCAAGTTTTTCATGTTATCAGTAATTTCATATTTGTAGCCCCTTAACTTGAGCTCAACCTGTGTCGTCTTGAGAGAACCATCAGTGATGATACTTTGAAGACGATCAGACGAGACTTGCTGAATGGTGATCAGTTTCACTATTTATATAATAAAAGTGACAAACTGTGATTGATGGAGGTCAATAACACTGTGAACATTGCTTTCTGGAAAATACACTAGGGCTGAAAATTTGAAGCCGATCAGGCGAGGCATTCTCCAGGTATAGCACCAGTTCCAACCATTCCAAGTGTTATAGATTAACTTATTATAATGATTAATTTGCCCACATACAAACTAAACTTAATAAGTGCTACTATTCTGACCCTTAGATGCATCACTATTAAATACAGATTCATTGGGAATCAAGACCTCACATTATTCTACACATAAAACGGTCTAACTCGCATCTATGCAGCTAAATTTAACTCTCTGCCGTCCTAACTCTGGAAGCTACGTCAATGTCGAATTTAGAAATTACTGGAGCCGTTGCAGGACGCTGGGAATAGGTTCCACAAGTTTGGTCATAGGGCTCCTACGTATGTTATATGTGCTCCGGGAATCTGGTCCTAGTTACCGTACACCGGTATTGAAGGTTTGAAGCTGATAGGTTGAGAACTTCTCGTGTTATGAGCGAGATAGAAACGAAGAGGAAGGACAAAAAAAAAATAAAAAATGAAAGTCTTTTGAAGATTCCTCTTCAGAGAGAGTTAAAAAAATGGAAGAGGTGCGAAGAGCAGCGAGGTATTGTGTTGTGTGTTTTACACCGATTTTTGTTTTGACACTGTAAGTTGATTTGTGTTTTGACTGTAAATGGATTTGTTTTGAGGGTGTAAGTGGATTTGTGGTATGAGGGTGTAAGTGGATTTGTGTTTTGAGGGTGTAAGTGGATTTGTGGTATGAGGGTGTAAGTGGATTTGTGTTTTGAGGGTGTAAGTGGATTTGTGTTTTGAGGGGTGTAAGTGGATTTGTGCTTTGAGGGTGTAAGTGGATTTGTGTTTTGAGGGTGTATGTGGATTTGTGCTTTGAGGGTGTAAGTGGATTTGTGTTTTGAGGGTGTAAGTGGATTTGTGCTTTGAGGGTGTAAGTGGATTTGTGTTTTGAGGGTGTATGTGTATTTGTGTTCTGAGGGTGTAAGTGGATTTGTGTTTTGAGGGTGTAAGTGGATTTGTGTTTGAGGGTGTATGTGGATTTGTGTTTTGAAGGTGTATGTGGATTTGTGTTCTGAGGGTGTAAGAGGATTTGTTTTTTGAGGGTGTTTTGTAAGTGGATTTGTGTTCTAAGGGTGTAGAGGATTTGTGTTTTGAGGGTGTAAGTGGATTTGTGTTTTGAGGGCGTAAGTGGATTTGTGTTTTGAGGGTGTAAGTGGATTTGTGTTTGAGGGTGTGTAATGGATTTGTGTTGTGAGGGTGTAAGTGGATTTGTGTTTTGAGGGCGTAAATGGATTTGTGTTTTGAGGGTGTAAGTGGATTTTTGCTTTTGACACTGTAATAGATTTGTGTTTTGCCTATAAGCTGATTTCTCAGACAGATTTTTTTCGTGACGGATTTTGTACTTCACTGTTTGTTTTTGTGATTGATTTAGGTAAACCCCCCCCCCCCTGCCTTACTCCTTTAACCTCATCCCTCCCCTGCACAATTACTCCTTATACCCATCGTCCACTGCCTTACTCCTTATACCCCATTCCCTCACCTGCCTTACTCCTATATACCCATCCCCCCTGCCTTAGCTCTTATTCCCATCCCCCCCTGCCTTACTCCTTATACCCCATCCCCCCCTGCCTTACTCCTTATACCCCATCCCCCCCTGCCTTACCCTCCTTATACCCCATCCCTCCCCTGCCTTACTCCTTATACCCCATCCCCCCTGCCTTACTCCTTATACCCCATCCCCCCCCTGCCTTACTCCTTATACCCCATCCCCCCCTGCCTTACTCCTTATACCCCATCCTCCCCTGTCTTCCTTATACCCCATCCCTTTCCTGCCCACCTTATACCCCATCCCTCCCTGCCTTACTCCTTATACCCCATCCCTCCCCTGCTTCCTTATACCCCATCCCTTTCCTGCCCACCTTATACCCATCCCTCCCCTGCCTTACTCCTTATACCCCATCCCTCCCCTACCCTCCTTATACCCATCCCTCCCCTGCCTTACTCCTTATACCCCATCCCTCCCCTGCCCTCCTTATACCCCATCCCTCCCCTGCCTTACTCCTTATACCCCATCCCTCCTGCCTTACTCCTTATACCCCATCCCTCCCCTGCCTTACTCCTTATACACAATCCCTCCCCTGCCCTCCTTATACCCCATCCCCCCCCTGCCTTACTCCTTATACCCCATCCTCCCCTGCCTTACTCCTTATACCCCATCCCCCCCTGCCTTACTCCTTATACCCCATCCCTCCCCTGCCTTAACTTTTTATACCCCATCCTCCCCTGCCTTACTCCTTATACCCCATCCCTCCCCTGCCTTACTCCTTATACCCATCCCTCCCCTGCCACTCCTTATACCCCATCCCTCCCTGCCTTACTCCTTATACCCCATCCCTCCCCTGCCTTCATCTCCTTATACCCCATCCCTCCCCTGCCTACTCCTTATACCCCATCCCTCCCCTGCCCTCCTTATACCCCATCCCTCCCCTGCCCTACTCCTTATACCCCATCCCTCCCTGCCTTACTCCTTATACCCATCCCTCCCTGCCTACTCCTTATACCCCATCCCTCCCCTGCCTTACTCCTTATACCCCATCCCTCCCCTGCCTTACTCCTTATACCCCATCCCTCCCCTTGCCCATAACTCCTTATACCCCATCCATTTCCCTGCCTTACCCTTATACCCATTCCTTCCTCTGCCTTCTCCTTATACCCCCTCCCTCCCCTGCCTTACTCCTTATACCCCATCCCTCCCCTGCCCTTACCCTTTATACCCCATCCCTCCCCTGCCTTCTCCTTTTACCCCATTCCCTCCCCTGCCTACTCTTATAACCCCATCCCTCCCCTGCCTTACTTCCTTATACCCATCCCTTTCCCCTGCCCTCCTTATAACCCCATCCCTCCCCTGCCTTCTTCCTAATACCCCATCCCTCCCCTGCCTTCTCCTTATACCTCCATCCCTCTCCTTTTCCTTACTCCTTATACCCCATCCCTCTCCTGCCCTCCTTATACCCATATCCCTCGCCTGCCCTCCTTATACCCATCCTTCCCCTGCCTTCATTCCCCATCCCTCCCCTGCCTTTCCTTATACCCCATCCCTTCCCCTGCCCTCCTTATACCTCCATCCCTTCCCCCGCCATCCTTATACCCCATCCTCCCCTGCCCTCCTTATACCCCATTCCCTTTCCCCTGCCCTCCTTATACCTCCATCCTCCCCTGCCCTCCTTTATACCCATCCCTTTCCCCTGCCTTCCTTTATACCCATCACCTCCCTTCCCTCCTTATACTCCATCCCTTTCCCTGAACTCCCTTATACTCCATATTCCCTGCCCTCCTTAACTCCATTCTTTCCCTGCCTTCCTCCTTATACTCCATCCTTCCCCTGCGTTCCTTTTATACTCTATCCTTCCCTGCCCTCCTTATACTCCATCTTTCCCTGCTTCCTCCTTATACTCCATCCTTCCCCTGCCTTCCTTCTTATACTCCATCTTCCCCTGCCTTCCTTCTTATACTCCATCCTTCCCCTGCCCCTCCTTATACTCCATCTTCCCCTGCCCTCCTTATACTCCATCTTTCCCTGCCTCCTTCTTATACTCCATCCTTCCCCTGCCTTCCTTCTTATACTCCATCTTTTCCCCCTAGCATTCCTTATACTCCATCCTTCCCCTGCCTTCCTCCTTATGCTCCATCCCTTCCCCTGCCCTTCTTATACTCCATCCTTCAACTGCCTTCCTCCTTATACTCATTCCTTCCCCTGCCCTACTTATACTCCATCCTATCCTGCCTTCCTTATACTCAATTCTTCCCCTGCCTTCCTCCTTATACTCCATGCTTCCCTGCCTTCCTCCTTATACTCTATCCTTCCCCTGCCTTCCTCCTTATACTCCATCCTTCCCCTGCCTTCCTCCTTATACTCCATCCTTCCCCTGCCTTCCATATACTCCATCCTTCCCCTGCCTTCCTCCTTATACTCCATCCTTCCCCTGCTGTCGTCCTTATACTCCATCCTTTCCCTGCCCTCCTTATACTCCATCCTTCCCCTGCTTTCCTCCTTATACTCCATCTCACCACCTTTCAAATCCCTTTCTCTCCCATCTCTCTCTTTCTTGTTTTTTCTTTCTTTCTCTCTTTGCCTCTGTCTGTCTGTCTGTCTGTCTGTCTGTCTGTCTGTTGTTGTATACAATCCTTACCGTACAGTCTCTTATGTATAGGATCTCTCTGTCTGCCTATCTCTTTCTATGTCTGTCTCTCTCTCTCTCTTTCTATCTGATATTCTCTCTCTGTCTACCTGTCTCTATTTATTATCTGTCTCTGTCTATCTGACTCATCTGTCTCTCTTGTCTGCCTATTTCTCTCTACATGTCTGTCTGTCTATCTGTCTGTTTGCCTGTTTGTCTGTCTGTCTGTCTGCCTCTCTTTACACCTCGACTCGCACTCTCCAGTAAGTAAAGAGATTACACCGACCTTCCCACAACTCTCTCTTCCAGACCCTTGCTTGCCTCCCCAGACCATGGTCTGAAACACAGTGCCTTCCCAGACCATGGTCTGAAACGCAGTGCTTCCCCAGACAATGGTCTGAAACACAGTTCCTCCCCAGACCATGGTCTGAAACGCAGTGCCTCCCCAGACCATGGTCTGAAACACAGTGACTCCCCAGACCATTGTCTGATACACAATGTCTCCTCAGATCATGGTCTGAAACACGGTCCCTCGCCAGACCATGGTCTCGTTCAGAGTGCCACGCTGGCACTGGGCTTACAGTGTCGTCCCGGCATCCTAATGCACACCAGTTCGAATCTCCATTAAGGGCAAAGTTAGATTTCTCATTAGGTTCCGAAATATAACCATACAACAACTGGTACACTAGTACCACCACTGGTTGTTGGAACACACAACTGGTACACTAGTACCACCACTGGTTGTTGGAACACACAACTGGTACACTAGTACCACCACTGGTTATTGGAACACACAACTGGTACACTAGTACCACCACTGGTTGTTGGAACAAACATCTGGTACACTACCACCACTGGTTGTTAGGTAAGACACATATGCAACAGTTAGGTATCTTTATTATGAAACGTTTCGCCTACACAGTAGGCTTCTTCAGTCAAGTACAGAAAAGTTGATAGAAGCAGAAGATACTTGAAGACGATGTAATCAGTCCTCACCCTTAAAGTTTTGAGGTGGTCAGTCCTCAGTCTGGAGAAGAGCATTGTTCCATAGTATGAAACAATATTGTTTCATACTCCTCGGTCCTCCAGAAGCAGTGTTACAATATCAACTGCCCTGCATACCATCTAAAAGGGACCAGGAGGCACAGACCCCACAAGACAAACAATAGTAGCTATGACAACCCAACTCCAGGTGATTTTTTAAGTGGCAGGAAATGAAAAAAGAAAATGGAAGGAAATAACAAAAATAGTCCACACCTTGGAGCCTTGTTGGACTGGAGGTGCAGCCAGTGGCCACCCATGGCCCTCCAGAAAATACAACTACTGATGCCAATAACAAAATCCCCCAACAAACACAGATATAACCTCGTTCATATTTGCTAATATACAGGGCCTTAAGCCGTCCACCAACAACAAATACTTTTTATCAGTGGATTTCTAGAGGAGTCTAATGCAATGTTTGCAGCCTTCACAGAGACTCACACAAAAGATCACTTTGACAGTGAAATATGGATAAGTGGTTACAACCTTTTTAGATGCGACAGAATGAAGAGGCAACAAGGGGGGGTTGGCTTGTATGTCAAAGAGTCCCTCATCTGCACGGAGTTGCTGAACACCACAAATGAGGTAGTTGAAGTTCTATCAATAAAGATCAAGAACCAAAACCTAATCATTGTGGTTGTATATAAGCCACCAGATGCATCCTCACAACAGTTCAAGGAACAGCTACTGAAAATTGATTACTGTCTGGAAAACCTTCCAGCTCCATCCCCAAACATCTTACTGCTTGGTGATTTCAAACCTAAGGCATACAAATGGAAGAATGTAGCAAATAATGTTATAGCTGAAACAATCCCGGAGGTAGCACAGATGAAAGGTCACACAACATGAGCTACTAAGTCTCTGCGAAAAAACACACCCTAAGCCAGCAGATAGTGGAGCCAACAAGACTAGAAAACACACTTGATTTTATCTTCACAAATAATGAGGACCTGATAAGAGACATAAGAATATCAAAAACAACTAATTCCGATCACAACCTAATCGAAGTCCAGACGTACATGCATAGGGGTCCTGATCAGCAGAATGCGAAGGTGTCTTCACAAAATACAACCTCAACAACAAGAACATCAACTGGGACCAGGTAAACCATGTCCTAAACGAAACATGTTGGGAAGATATCTTAAATGACATGGATCCAAACCAGTGCCTTGAAAGGATCAACTTCCTGGCAGCTGAAGAATGTTCTAGGCATTTTCCCCTAAGAAAGAAGAAGAGCAGGAGTAAACTGGAGAGAGAAAGACGCTCCCTCTACAGAAGACGACGAAGAGTCACTGAGCTCCTTCAGGAGTGCTAGAATATCTGATACACGAAAGGAGGTGCTGACCAGGGAAGTGGAAACTATCGAACTTAAGTTAAATGACTCTTACAGAAACCAGGAGAGACAGGAGGAGCTTAAAGCTATTAGTGAAATTGAAAGAAATTCAAAATATTTCTTTTCATATGCCAAAAACAAGGCAAATACCACATCTAGTATCGGGCCCTTACTCAGACAGGATGGGACTTACACAGATGACAACAAGGAAATGAGTGAAATATTGAAATCCCAGTACGACTCTGTGTTTAGTGAACCACTAATCGGTCTGAGGATCGACGACCCAAATGATTTCTTCATGAATGAGCCTCAAAACTCCATAAATGTATGCCAGATTTCCGACATTACCCTAACTCCGATAGATTTCGAAAAAGCCATTGACAACATGCCCATGCACTCAGCCCCGGGCCCAGACTCGTGGAACTCTGTTTTCATTAAGAACTGCAAGAAACCCCTCTTGCGTGCCCTAAGTACACTATGGAGGAGGAGCTTGGACATGGGTGAAATTCACAGTCACTTAAAACAACGGATATAGCCCCACTCCATAAAGGTGGCAGCAAAGCATTAGCTAAGAACTATAGACCAATAGCTCTGACGTCCCACATCATAAAAATCTTTGAAAGAGTGCTAAGAAGCAGGATTGCAAATCACCTGGATTCCCAAAATCTGCACAATTCAGGGCAACATGGGCTCAGGGCAGGTCGCTCCTGCCTCTCACAACTACTGGATCACTATGATATGGCCTTGGATGCACTGGAAGAAAATCAGAATGCAGATGTAATATACACAGACTTTGCAAAAGCATTTGACAAATGCGATCATGGCGTAATAGCCCATAAAATACGTGCTAAAGGAATAACTGGGAAAGTGGGGAGATGGATCTTCAGCTTCCTAACAAATCGAAAACAAAGAGTAGTGGTCAACAGAGTTAAATCGGAGGCTGCCATAGTGAAGAGCTCTGTTCCACAAGGCACAGTACTCGCCCCCATCTTATTCCTCATCCTCATATCAGACATAGACAGAGATATACATCACAGCACCGTATCATCCTTTGCGGATGATACTAGGATCTGCATGAGGCTGTCATCTGCTGAGGACGCGGTTAACCTCCAAGAAGATATAAACAAAGTTTTCCAGTGGGCAACGGCAAACAATATGATGTTCAATGAGGACAAATTCCAACTACTCCATTATGGAAAACTGGAGGAGATAATAACTAGAACAGAATATACTACAGACTCTGGCCATACAATAGAGCGGAAAAATAATGTAAGGGACCTGGGAGTAGTAATGTCTGAGGATCTCACTTTCAAGGATCACAACAGTGCCACGATCGCACGTGCAAAGAAAATGATAGGATGGATAATGAGAACGTTCAAAACGAGAGATGCCAAGCCAGTGATGATCCTTTTCAAATCACTTGTTCTCTCTAGGCTGGGATACTGCTGTACATTAACATCTCCATTCAAAGCAGGTGAAATCGCAGATCTAGAGAATGTACAGAGATCCTTTCCTGCACGTATAAGTTCTGTCAAGCACCTTAACTACTGGGAACGCTTGGAAGCACTTGACTTGTACTCGTTGGAACGCAGGAGGGAGAGATATATCATAATCTACACTTGGAAAATCCTGGAAGGAATGGTCCCAAATCTGCACACAGAAATCACTCCCTACGAAAGTAAAAGACTGGGCAGGCGATGCAAAATGCCCCCAATAAAAAGTAGGGGCACCATTGGTAAACTAAGGGAAAACACCATAAGTGTCCGGGGCCCAAGACTGTTCAACAGCCTCCCATTAAGCATTAGGGGAATTGCCAATAAACCCCTGGCTGCCTTCAAGAGAGAGCTGGACAGATACCTAAAGTCAGTGCCGGATCAGCCGGGCTGTGGCTCGTACGTTGGACTGCGTGCGGCCAGCAGTAACAGCCTAGTTGATCAGGCCCTGATCCATCGGGAGGCCTGGTCATGGACCGGGCCGCGGGGGCGTTGATCCCCGGAATAACCTCCAAGTAACCTCCAGGTAACCTCCAGGTAACCTCCAGGTAACCTCTTCTACAGTCTTCTGTTTATGTCTACAAGGTTGAGGGACTGACGACTTCAAATACTATAAGGTAGACGAACTGATAATATCAGTTCATCTACCTGTATTTGACTGAAGAAGCCTACTGTGTAGGCGAAACGTTTCAAGAATAAAGATAGCCAAGTGTTGGACATGTGACTGACTCCTCCACAAGACCAGGAGTACGAGGCTCGTCACTACGGGATAAATTAAGGTAATTTGTAAAAGCCTAAGAAATGAAATTAGTTGGTGTTAATGTTCCTCTGAATTTGATATGATTCCTTCTCCAATTTAGTGATGGAAAGAGAGAGAAAAATATCGTTTCACGAGAACCTTTCTTGACAACATTTCTCTCACTGTGTAGGCGAAATGTTGCCAGTTCTTGTGGCTCTTTTATTTTCTCTTCATGTTGTCCGTATTTTATAACGTTTCTCTCCACTTCAGTGATTTGTTGTGTCCCTTATTATTATAATAATTGAAACCAAGCGCTAAACCCACTAGGGTCATTCAGATTGCCCTTGACTCTCTATGTTATTGTTCTCCACACTCAGCTGACGTTTTAACAAACTTGAGAAAAAAAATCTGTTATATCTTTCTTTTGGCTACATTTTTCCTAAAAGTATTTTTCTTCTTCACTCGATACAGTTACTTAATTATTTGTTGCCTGTTTAAATATTTCTATATTCCCTGGGTAAGTAAACTTCATAAATTATTACAAAGTTCTGTATCCTTATTCTCACTTCTCCTGCACATTCCTTTATTAAATTTTAGTTATTTTTAAAAAAAAAATATTTAATACCTTCTTCACGTATGCTATAAAATTCTTAGAATAATGTGAATATATCTGCACTTCTATACTATTTTCAATTTTGGTTTATCTGAGATAGAAACCTCTGCAGTGAGATTTTTTTTTTTTATAAATTCCATTGTAAAAAAAGTACAGTCAGAAATTTAACTGGGTATACTATGAAGGCCTTTCAAGGCGGTAGTCGACTGTTTATATACTTTTTTCAGTCGCATTTAAAAAAAAAATGGTATATGGGACCATAAAAAGCGGCTGTAAGAGAGTTGACTCCACTGCTGCCGTTCTTAAGTTGTACTGACTTCTGATCCAGTCACTCCAGGTCGTGGTCTTCCAGTTCCTCTCCCAACACATTTGATTTCCAGTCGAACATTGTTGCTGTTTGTAAATCAGTAGCTTCAGTTTATGTTGAGATTTCTTTTTCTTTGTTAATAATTTATTCTTTTCTAACAATTTATTCTTTGTTAATAATTTATTCTTTTCTAACAATTTATTCTTTTCTAACAATTTATTCTTTTCTAAGGACTAACGACTCGGGTCACTTTATTTTGGGTGTGATGATTCGTGAAATAAAAAAAATATTGAAGAATTCGATTGATGATATGTTGAGCATTGATGTTCATCACTCATCTTACTCACATATTCTGGGGTCTGTCACTCATCTTACTCACATATTCTGGGGTCTGTCACTCATCTTACTCACATATTCTGGGGTCTGTCACTCATCTTACTCACATATTCTGGGGTCTGTCACTCATCTTACTCACATATTCTGGGGTCTGTCACTCATCTTATTCACATATTGTGGGGTCTGTCACTCATCTTACTCACATATTCTGGGGTCTGTCACTCATCTTACTCACATATTGTGGGGATCATCTCTATCCATTAAGATTCACGAGTCTTACGTCTCGGTTTGAGTCTTCCACCAACATGTGGATATTAATTATACTTTTTTATTTAACTAACTGCAACTTAAAGTAATGTCTTACATATTGTCTAATTTCTCTTAAAAGCTACATAATTTACTATTTTTCTAGCTGAGATATCAGTTAGACCTGATATATTATGTAGAAAATACCGACAAGTTGATGATTAAGACACATGTGTAGCAGCTGGGTATGTCGAAACGTTTCGCCCACATACTACACTTCTTCACTTGCACAGGGGAATTAATTTTAGGCAGCTACTCCTGCTGCCTAAAATATATTTTCCTCAGGACAATAATGTTAATGTTTCATAGCTTTTAATTTTTTTCCCGAAATTATTCAATCTTTACTTGTATGTCAAATATAAATTTGTTCATCTTTCTCTGCTGTATTTTTTTTTCGTTCAGCTTTGTTTTGGTATTATCTTACCTTTGTTCGTTGTGCTGATAAATCACTGGATTGGTGGGTCAGGCTTTGTTACTTTGTTGAAAAGTCTTTTTTCTCTTTCTCAATCCTTTTACCATTTAGCCTTTGGGCAGTTTATATTTATATTTAGGAACTATCAGTTAGTTCCTGACTATGGAACTGAACTTCTCCAGGCTGAGGGACTGACAACCTCAAATTCTACGACTTCAAGGGTGATGGACTGATTACATCGTCTTCACATCTCTACTGTTCCTGCCTACTTTCTGTATTCGACTGAAGAAGCCTACTGTGTAGGCGAAACGTTTCGGAATAAAGTTGCTTAACTGTTGCCTATGTGTCTTACCTAACAACCTGTCGGTATTGTATACCATTTTGATATTTATTTACTTGTGATTTTTTCTGTTATTTTTTTATTAGTAACAGTTGGAGACCAGAAATTTCGAGCAAGAGTCATAAACTTGCTTGTAGCAGTTACATTATGACAATTTTGCATATAGTATATACTTAAGTGGGCGCTTGTTAATATGCCTTTTAGAGCCTGGTTTGTGGGATTTTTTGTTTATATATTTTCTCTTACTCTAGCAAGGCCTTGGTAGAAAATCGAAATGCAGAAGTGGTCGGAACGAATTTTGCGACGGTAGTCGACACACATGATCATGGAGAGATAGTACATAAAATGAGGTCAATTGGTACAAGGGTAGAGTAGGCAGATATGTATTTAATTTAGTAGTGATAAACATAACATAAAGGGTAGTAGTAGTAATAGTAGCAATAAAGACAACAAAATCTAGTTTTAGCAGTGTAAAACGCTTACTACCCAAAGGGCAGGGTCCAGGCTCCTTTGACCTTTGCTGTTTCTCACCCTCTTAGCAGATATGGATAAAAACACTAGAACCAATCACTACAATTTATTACCATTATTTGCGGATGACCCAAACATAAACATGAAGGTATCCTCAGTATAAGACACCGTCAAAAATGTAAGAGGATTTACGCAAAGTCTTCCAGTGGGTAAGAGAGAATAGCAAGAAGTTCAGTGCTGACAAATTTCAGATACTCAAATATGAAAAAAAAGAAAAACTGACAAGGAACAAAATTGATACAAAGCACAGGATGACTATCAAGTAGGATGAAAAGAACAGTAGGTGTGATAATGTCGGCTGAGTTGTTGTGTGCAGAAAACAGCAAGACAGATGTTGTGAATGTGAAACAAATGTTGGGGTGAATACTGAAAAATTTCAAAACGAGAAATGTTGTCAATAATGACGTAGTCCAAGTTGCTTCTGCTTTCTCGACTGGAGTTCTGTTCGGTGTTGACGGCACTGTTCACGGCAGGAAAGTTCAGAGCTGAAGCAGTTACAGAAATAGTTTTCAGCTTGTATTGAGCCAATAATGCTATAAATTACTGGAACATGTACAGAATTGAAAGACATGAGAGGAAATGTTTACTTATTGTATCCAAGGCACATCAAGTGAACATTGTGTGAACATCCGAGGGCCGAGACTACTCAACATTTTACCACAATATAACAAAGATACTGCCAGGACAAGTGTTGAAGTCTTCAAAAGGAAACTCGATCAGTATCTTCGTCAAAGGCCTGTGAGCCGTCAGTAACAGCTTGGTTGACCAATAAGAAACCAGACAATCGTGGCCCTTGGTCAGGATTTGTATTCAGGCGCAATATACATCACATCCAAGGGACGGATGCAGAGCTCACAATATACCAGCCGCAGCAACAGCAAAATCTAAAAAACTAAATTCAACTTTGACAGGTTTCTCTTACCTAATATATTACAGAATTCAGATTTTTTTACATCCGAGATACTCCCTGTCAGTTCTTATTCGACAGACAACATGGTGAGTATCTTGAGGTGTGTAGCATGTGAGAAGGTCAAGGGTTGTCATATCATCTCACGGCTAGACAGCCACATCATCTTTACCTTTACCGACAGTGATATCATTGTCGTACGTGTCTGTGTGTGACATACATATTATATACCTGTGACCAGTTTGAATTTTTCCCACCCTCTTACCGTCCGGCCTTGGACTAGTCTTTTCTGTTGATTCCCTGCTCATCCAGGCTGTTACTGTTAACGGCCGCGGCCTTCATATCCATTACAGCCTGGTTGATTTCGTACTTGGTGGAGGTAGGGTTCCACTTTCCTTCTGAATTTTTTTTACAGTTGTTCAGGCAATGTTTCTTATATCTGCTGAAAGTTGAATAGTCTTCGACCACGGATGTTGACACTATGCTCTTTTATTATGCCCATGGCTTCTCTTCTTTTTACTGGATTTATTTTATTCTTCTTCCCTAATATCTCGCTTCAGTACGTTGTTATGGTAGTGTTTATATTAGTACTATACCCTCAAGTATCATCCATGCATGTGCTATCAGGTATCTCCCTCTTTTTCTAAGGAGTACATTCCAAGTACATTGAGGAGTTCCCGGTAGTTTCAAAGCTTTATTGATTATATAAGACAGTAAACAGTCTTTGTACGGAGCTGTCTACATCGAACAATATTCTATACTAGAGAGCACAAGTGATTTGAATAGTATCACCAACAGCATTACTTCTCTTGTTTCAAAAGCTCTTATCATCCACCTTATCATCTGGCAACTGTCATTATTATATCAAAGGCTTTCACATTTTCCTCCTGTGTTTTGTATCCAGTGCTTCTTTTGGCTTCTTCATCTTTCCATATCTGAGCAGTTGAAATTTGTCACCGCTGAACATTACATTATTTTCCGTTGTCTATTGGTCGACTTTGTTGACATCTACTTGCACTATCTGCAAGGGATGATATGAAGCTGTAGATAATATTTTTGCCTATGTTTGCTGTGAGGATGAGACACAGTAAAGTTGCCGGGACTGTGCCTCGGCTACTGAACTTTATATTTTGTTGAGGCCAGATTTTGCTTTAATACTATTCTTTGTTTTCCGTTCGTTAGAAAACTGAATATCCATTTTCCTACTTTCCCTGTTATACCTGGCGACCTTATTTTACTTGCAGTCACTCCATGGTGACATTCGTCAGGAGACTTCATGAAGTCTGTGTAGACCAAACTGCGTTTAGGAAATCTTCCAAAGACTCCATAATCGTGTCATAAAAATTTAGTAGTAGTGGCAAACATGATCATCCCCGCTCTAAATCCATGTTGTCTTCTCGTAAAATTTGTAATGTGGCATCTCAACACCCTTCCAAAGACTTGAATGATGTGATGTTAGTGATACTGGACTCTTATTTTTCTGCCAGAGCTCTACTAATGCCTCTTTGTAGAGGAGCTTAACTCTGTTTTTTTAATAGCTTTGCTGTTTCAACTGGACATAAGTTCTTCTGGAGAGACTGCTGAGTGCTGGTGATAGTGTTATTTTGCTCTTCTTTATGAATGAAGAATTCTGTGAATCAGAGGAGCTGCGTGTGTGGGCTCGTCTTTTATTTGTTTTTCCGAAATCTGAGGATCTGAGTCTATGTCAGATATATGATCTGTAGGATGAGATTGTCAATTGTCGTGTAGATTAATGCATCGCTGAACAGTCATTCGTACAGTCCTCTCAGAATTTTGCTCAAATAATTTCCATCACAGGTATATGAATCTCCTGCGAGCAATAGATTAATTTTTTTTACATGGATTTTACGAACGCTTAGAAATATTTGGATTTTTTCCTATTTGCTGAACATTTTTGTTCCTTTTGGGTTTCTTCCTTTCATTATTAATGTTTGAATCTGTTCTATATTGATATTCTCTCTCTCGGTATATCATTCTTTTGTTGTGACGTATGTTAGTTGTCAAGCAGTGTAGTAACATTTTCGCTTCTGTACATTCTTCTACGTTCTCTTTCAACATCTCACCTTCTTTTTCAAGTACAGGTCTGGGTTGAGGATTCTTAACGAGGTTTCCCAGATAAAGTCCAGTAATTCTTTGTTTATTCTCGCCAAGTCATTTCTGTGATTATGTTTAATTTACTAAACATCCCAACATGTTGGGCTCTTTCTTAGGTTCTCTGTAGTTATGCTTGTCTGTACTTCAGTAAGGATGTGATCCGAGTCAAGTGTGTAAAAGATTATCATCACTTGGAAAAGTTCCTCATTCTTCGTGAAGATCAAGTTTAGTGAATTTTCATATCTGGTAGGTTCTATTAAATGTTGGTTCAATGTAAACTTTTTATAAAGCCGCAGTTGTTCCCCAGTAAGTGAATGTTGAGTTAACGTGCTTCCGGTCACTAAGTGTTGACACAATGTTGTCTAGTAAATTCTCTCTCTCTCTCTCTCTCTCTCTCTCTCTCTCTCTCTCTCTCTCTCTATATATATATATTATAATATATATATATATATATATATATATATATATATATATATATATATATATATATATATATATATATATATATATATATATATATATAGGGATCCCAGGGCAGCTAGTTCTCTGTTCCAACGACTCAATGCGGCTGTTCAGAGGGTAATGCCTGCTGTATTTTGGGCAAGCGCCCCACCCTGAGGAGCTGGATGAGATTTTTGCATTATAATCAGTGACAAACATGTAACAATATGTACTAGACATGCATCTCTCACATCTCATGTAATATATATATATATATATATATATATATATATATATATATATATATATATATATATATATATATAACACTGATCTCTGGCTGAAGGAGACTCGAACCTACGAACCTTGGAACAAGGTACGCAGTGCTATACCAAACTCACCACACTGGACCAATACCTTGGAGTCCAGCTTGCGCTAGACTTTGATCCAAGGCAGCCAGCTTTCAGGGAGAAGGCTTACAGCTTTTCATCTCATCCCCTGCATGTATCAGCCTTACTAGAGATTTTAACAATGCAAGGAATTCGCAAGAGCAGGCGAAATATACACAAACACTGATCTCTGGCTGAAGGAGACTCGAACCTACAAACCTTGGAACAAGGTACGCAGTGCTATACCAAACTCACCACACTGGACCAATACCTTGGAGTCCAGCCTGCTCTTGCGAATTCCTTGCATTGTTAAAATCTCTAGTAAGGCTGATACATGCAGGGGATGAGATGAAAAGCTGTAAACCTTCTCCCTGAAAGCTGGCTGCCTTGGATCAAAGTTTAGCGCAAGCTGGACTCCAAGGTATTGGTCCAGTGTGGTGAGTTTGGTATAGCACTGCGTACCTTATTCCAAGGTTCGTAGGTTCGAGTCTCCTTCAGCCAGATATCAGTGTTTGTGTATATTTCGCCTGCTCTTGCGAATTCCTTGTATATATATATATATATATATATATATATATAATATATATATAATATATATATATAATATAATATAAATATATATATATGTCGTGCCGAATAGGCAGAACTTGCGATCTTGGCTTAAATAGCAACGCTCATCTTGCCATATAGGACAAGTGAAAATTTGTGTATGCAATAATCTCGCAAAAATCATTCTGAACCTAACGAAAAAAAATATATTTCACTGTGTTTGTTTAGTATTAAATTATTGTAAACAAATCTAAAATATATTTAGTTGGGTTTGACTAAAATAAATTGTTCTTGTTATAATAAGGTTAGGTAAGTTTTCTAAGATTCTTTTGGAGCAAAATTAAAAATTTTTACTTTAACATTAATGAAAAAAATATATCTTTAAACGTATAAGAGAAAATTTTAGAAATGACTTAATTTTAAATGAGTTCTTGCTAATTGACCAGTTTTACATATTCGGCACGACATATATATAATATATATATATATATATATATATATATATATATATATATATATAATATATATATATTATATATATATATATATCAGTAACAACACTGCGACTAGCCAAGGACTCAGAACCCATGCTGCTTTGGCCTGCCTCATGGTGGGCGAAAACTATGACGCCTTAAGCCACTGGACCATACAATACTTAAGAGTAGCGCATCCAGCGGAACTGGATGTTTGTACTTGCTACCCAAGGACATACGGTGGTGTGGATGACTCTAGGCTAATTTCATTCTAGTCACTGTTTGGTGTACTAGTACAACGAGCAGTATTTTATATTATTGTGCCCACGAACGAGTGGTATTGATCAATAACAACACTGTGACTAGCCAGTTCCGCTAGATGCACTACTCTTAAGGATTGTATGATCCAGTGGATTAAGGCGTCATGAGTTTTCGCCCACCATGAGGCAGGCCAAAGCAGCATGTGTTCGAGTCCTTGGCTAGTCACAGGGTTGTTATTGATCAATACCGCTCGTTCATGGGCACAATAATAAATATATATATATTTTACGAAAGTACTTAACCTTACTCTAGAAGACGGGCAGTGGAACCAAGCTACACTTCCAGTCAGACTAGGAGGCATTGGTGTCCGCAAGTCATCACAGATTGCAATACCTGCTTTTCTGTCTTCATGTATTGCATCCAGAGGGCTTGTAGCAGCGATTCTCCCTGAACATCTTAGGGACAAGATTGGAGTCCAGGACCAAAAGTTAATTGACGGAGCCGTGATCTAGGATAATCTAACGGGCTCTGAAACCTGACCTGTTCCCCCAACAACTACAAACAGTCGCACTGGGATGGCCCGTTAGTGGAGAAAATAACCTCAACAATGCTTCAAAGTGTGTCAGGGAAGGATAGAGCCCGCCTCCTGGCAGTGAGAGCCCCTCATGCACAGGACTTTCTGTTGGCTGTTCCCAACTCCAGCCTTGGCACACACCTCGACCCACAGACCATCCGCATTGTTGCCCCTCGACTTGCCGCCCCTATTCTCAACGAACACAGGTACATTTGTGGCAGTGAAGCAGCAGACCGATTCGCGTACCATGGTCTTGTGTGCCGTAAATCCGAGGGAAAGATTGCAAAAGACATGAGGAGGTTAATAACATTATCAAGAGGAGCCTCACAACAACCGGATGCCCAACAGTAAGGGAGCCACCACAACTTTGCAGATCTGATGGCAGCCATAAGTGTCCAGATGGTATCACACTTCAAGCCTGGACAGACGGTGAGCAGGTGGTGTGGGACTACACATGTGCATCTACCTTGGCTGATATCTATCTCCAATACACCAGGGAGGAGAGAGGAGCAGCAGCCAGCTTCAGGGAGTCCCAAAGGTCTAGAAAATATGGAGAACTTACCCATCATTATATGTTTGTTCACATAGGCTCAGAGACCCTTGGCTCAGAGTGCAACTAAGTTCCTTAAGGAGCTAGGCAAAAGATTCATCAGGGTAATTAGATATCCCAGGGCAGCTAGTTTTCTGTTCCAGCGATTCAGCACTGCTGTTCAGAAGGGTAATGCCTGCTGTATTTTGGGCACGCACCAAAGTTCTGAAGAGCTGGATGAGATTTTTGCATTATAATCGGTGACAAACACGTAACAATATGTACTAGACATGTATCTCTCACATCTCATGTACTGTATATGTCATCTTTATACCAACAATGTATCTCTTAAACCTTTTGTACCATATTATGTAATAAAATATACCTATTGGTAAAAAGGAATGAAAAGATGGGGTGGTAGGGGAAGTGGAATATTCAAACGGCGTCAGGAAGAAATCCAATATTCTTCCTTGAAGCCTTTTTATCCACTTCTCCGAGGCTGTGGGTCCACAATTTACACCAGAGGTGGACCCCATATATATATATATATATATAAAATATATATATATATATATATATATATAAAATATATATAAATTATATATATAAATAAAATATAATTTTTCGTACAACATAGTGAGTCTCATATATTGCAGTCTTGCCCCCATTTTTTTACTGTCCAGAACATGCATTGTTTGTGTTCCTATGAACGCTGCAGTTCCTGTGAACGCTGCAGTTCCTATGAACGCTGCAGTTCCTGTGAACGTTGCAGTTCCTATGAACGCTGCAGTTCCTGTGAACGCTGCAGTTCCTGTGAACGCTGCATTTTTCCTGTGAACGCTGCAGTTCCTATGAACCGCTGCAGTTCCTATGAACGCTGCAGTTCCTATTGAACGCTGCAGTTTCCTATGAACGCTGCAGTTCCTGTGAACGCTGCAGTTCCTGTGAACGCTGCAGCTGCGTCTGTGAGGAACCCAGGTAGTTCAACTTGTTATTTAACAAAGAGGGAAGGAGGGAAAGGAGGATTACCAATTTGGATGTTTGGTTTACTGATTTTGTTAATGCTCCTGTATGTGGCACGTACGAACCTCTGTGCCTCCAATACTGACTCACAAAACCTTAATCACACGATTTGCAAACCAATCACAGAGTAGATGGGCTCGAACCAATGGCAGGCTCCCTATGGTGTATAGCAATATTATTTATTTTTTGTATCCTTTTGGCCCTGGACTATTGTTAACCACTTGCCCGTGAGTTTAGAAGTCGTATGCCATGGGTTCAACCCCCACCGGTCCCTGATTTTCCTCCAGCTCTGGTTATATTGTAATTTGTAGTAGTTCTGCCATCTACTCTTATTTCATTACTTTTTTTTCCTTTCCTCGATTATTTATCTAGCAACGCTAAAAGAAATTTATTTTTGTTTATCATGCTCCTTGTCTTCTTTTCTGCTTTTGTTGTATCCTTACACGTAAATTTTTGGCGACCATGTTGCAACATTTTCTGGTCTAGTGATGATTTGCACATCTCAGGTGAAATTACCTAAATTTCCCTTTGTCAAAACGACACTGTTCCTGACGTAACATATTGGGACTTTTTCAGTGTGAGGCTGTTTTACATGTTTCCACTTTACAGATTTCCCATCTAGCACTTGCTATCTCACCGTTTTGTCTCGTTCTGTACATTTGCAGTTTTGTTACCGCAAACCTTTCTCGTTGTCCTTGTCACTGAATAAATTTCTTCAGACTGTGCGTATTATGTTTTATGCATCTTTCCCCCTGTGTGTGTGTGTGTGTGTGTGTGTGTGTGTGTGTGTGTGTGTGTGTGTGTGTGTGTGTGTGTGTGGGGTGTGGTGTGTGTGTGTGAGTTGGAGTGTATGGGTGCTCACCTTTTTGTGTCTGACGTGGGCGACGGAGTACTGGCCTCGGAGGAGTACCCCTGACCCCCAGCCGTCAGCAGCTGATCCCGTCTCTCTTCATCCACGTCACCTGCAGAGTCGTGTAGATTTTAGAAACAACTCAGCGAAAGCCAGTCACGTAGATTTTATTGAGAGCAAATTAGTGTAGTTTTTTTAAAGTTAGGTAGAGTTAAAAACCGGGCCAAACGAGAGTTCAGTAGAGTCAGTCACCCAGATATAGGAAGAGCCAGGTAAAGTTAGGGAAGTCTGTCACAGTGGGAGATAATGAGAAAGAGACAGAGAGGAGAGGTGAGAGGTGAAAGGAATGAGTGAAAGTAAGGCAAAAATGAAAGAGAGAGAAAGTGGGGAGAGTGCAGACCTTGTGACGTTCCATTCACGTCAATTTTAGGAGCGTGGCTGGAGGGGGGTGGGAAAGAAAAAGGGAAAGGGGAGAGAGAGAGAGAGAGAGGGGAGAGAGAGAAGAGAGAGAGAGAGAGAGAGAGAGAGAGAGAGAGAGAGAGAGGAGAAAAGAGAGAGAGAGAAAGAGAGAGAGAGAGAGAGAGAGAGAGAGAGAGAAAAGAGAGAAAAAAGAGAGAGAGAGAGAGAGAGAGAGAGAGAGAGAGAGAATCAATAAAAACAAATTTACAGACTGAGACACATTCAGATTTGTTGACAAAACACCCACATCAATTTTTAAAGCATAAAATTTCAAATACATAAACGTTTCAGTATTTTATGATTTTATATGTATATATATATATATATATATATATATATATACACATATATATAATATAAAATTATATATATATATATATATATAAATATATATATATATATTTTATATTTTATATATATATATATATAAATATATATATAATATATATATATATATAAATATATATATATTCAGATGTTTCATTTCTCTCTGCCTTATCTCTCTCGCGTCAAAAATTACAAATAGGCTTCTTCAGTTTCCAAAAATTCCATCTTCTCCCAAATTTTACCGTCGACTCGTTTTTTTCATGTATTAAAAAAGGAGAAATATTCTTCAGATGATTGGGTTCGAGGCGCTGGGGGGGGGGGGGGAGTGCCATACTGCCGCACTCACCATGAGTGCCATACTGCCACACTCACCATGAGTGCCATACTGCCACACTCACCATGAGTGCCATAATGCCATACACACCATGGGTGCCATACTGCCACACTCACCATGAGTGCCATACTGCCACACTCACCATGAGTGCCATACTGCCACACTCACCATGAGTGCCATACTGCCCCACTCACCATGAGTGCCATACTGCCACACTCCCCCATGAGTGCCATACTGCCACACTACCATGAGTGCCATACTGCCATAACCCACCATGAGTGCCACAATGCCACACAACCATGAGTGTCATAATGCCCTTACCCCCCCATGTGCCATACTGCCATACCCCCCATGAAAGCCATACTGCACACTCACCATGAGTGCCATAATGGCATACCCACCATGAGTGTCATAATGCCTTACCCACCATGACTGCCATACTGCCATACCCACCATGAGTGCCATACGTCCACACTCACCATGAGTGCCATACTGCCATACCCACCATGAGTGCCACAATGCCACACACACCATGAGTGTCATAATGCCTTACCCACCATGAGTTCCATACTGCCATAAACCCCCCATGAAAGCCATACTGCACACTCACCATGAGTGCCATAATGGCATACCCACCATGAGTGTCATAATGCCTTACCCACCATGACTGCCATACTGGGCCCTAAACCCCCCATGAGTGCCATACGTCCAAAACTCACCATGAGTGCCATATATCTGCCATACCCACCATGAGTGCCACAAAAGCCACACACACCATGAGTGTCATAATGCCTTACCCACCATGAGTGCCATACTGCCATACCCACCATGAAAGCCATACTGCACACTCACCATGAGTGCCATAATGGCATACCCACCATGGGTGTCATAATGCCTTACCCACCATGAGTGCCATACTGCCATAACCCACCATGAGTGCCATACGTCCACCTCACCATGAGTGCCATAATGCCATACCCACCTGAGTGCCATACTGCCATGCCCACCATGAGTGTCATAATGCCCTACCCCCATGAGTGCCATACTGCCATACCCACCATGAGTGTCATAATGCCTACCCCCCCATGGTGCCATTCTAAACCCTACCCACCATGAGTGCCATAATGCCATACCCCCATAAGTGCCATGCTACCGTACCAACCATGAATGCCATACTGCCATACTCACCAGAAGTGCCAAACTGGGCCCTGCCCCAATGAGTAACATACTGCCATACCCACCATAAGAGCCCTTACTGCCTTCCCACCCTGTGCCATACTGGCCCATACCCACCATGAGTACCATATTGCCATACCCCCCTGAGTGCCATGATGCCATGCTGCCATAAACACCATGAGTTTCCATTCTACCTAAACCCCTTAGTGCCCTACTGCCAAAACCACTGATGTCATGCTGCCATAACCACCATGAGTGCCATGCTTCTATACCTACCATGAGTGCCATGCTGCCATCCACCCCATAAGTGCCATGCTGCCATACCCACCATGAGTGCCATGCTGCCATATCCACCATGAGTGCCATGCTGACATACCCACAATAAGTGCCATGCTGCCATATCCACTATGAGTGCCAGGCTGCCATAACCACCATAAATGCAAACATATCCACCATGAGTGCCATGCTGCCATACCCACCATGAGCGCCAACATATCCATCATGAGTGCTATGCTGCCATGCCCATCATTAGTGCCGCACTGCCATACCCACCATGAGTGCCATGCTGGCATAACCACCATGAGTGCCATGCTGCCATACCCATCATGAGTGTCATGCTGCCATACCCACTATGAGCGCCACCATATCCACCATGAGTGCCATGCTGCCATACCCACCATTAGTGCCACACTGCCATACCCACCATGAGTGCCATACTGCCATACCCACCATGAGTGTCATAATTCCCTACCCACCATGAGTGCCATTCTACCATACCCACCATGAGTGCCATAATGCCATAACCCCATGAGTGCCATGCTGCCGTACCAACCATGAATGCCATACTGCCATACTCACCAGAAGTGCCAAACTGCCATGCCCCCAATGAGTAACATACTGCCATACCCACCATAAGAGCCATACTGCCATTCCCACCATGTGCCATACTGCCATACCCACCATGAGTACCATATTGCCATACCCACCCTGAGTGCCATGATGCCCCTGCTGCCATAAACACCATGAGTGCCATTCTACCATACCCATTAAGTGCCATACTGCCAAAACCACTGAGTGTCATGCTGCCATAACCACCATGAGTGCCATGCTTCTATACCTACCATGAGTGCCATGCTGCCATCCACCCCATAAGTGCCATGCTGCCATACCCCCCATGAGTGCCATGCTGGCATAACCACCATGAGTGCCATGCTTTCCATACCCATCATGAGTGTCATGCTGCCATACCCACTATGAGCGCCACCATATCCACCATGAGTGCCATGCTGCCATACCCACCATTAGTGCCACACTGCCATACCCACCATGAGTGCCATGCTGCCATAACCACCATGAGTGTCATGCAGCTATACCCACCATGAGTACCATGCTGCCATAACCACCATGAGTGGCATGCTACCATGCCCACCATGAGTGCCACCCTGCCATATCCGCAAAGAGTACCACCCTACCCACCATGACTACCACCGTACCCACCATGAGTGCCACCATACCCACCATGTATGCCACCATACCCACCATGAGTGCTGCTATACCCACTATGGGTGCCATGCTGCCATAACCACCATGAGTGTCATGCAGCTATATACACCATGAGTGCCACCATAGCCTCAAAAAGTGCCATGCTGCCATACCCACCATGTGTGGCATGCTACCAAAATCATCATGATGCCGTGCTGCCATTTCCTACAGAAAACAATGCTGCCCAAAACCACCCGAGTGCCATGTGCCATACCCAAAATGGCTTCATGCTGCATAACACCATGGGGCCAGCCCTACCCACCAAAAAGTGCCATCCCGCCCTATCCCAAAGAATATCACCCCAACCATCGACTACCTCGTACCCACAAGGGGCCCCCATACCCAAATGGCCACAATACCCCCTGATGCGCCATACCCCCCTAGGAGTGCCATGCTTTCCAATCACTATGGGGGTATGCTGCTATACCCACCTTTAGTCCTGTGCCCTACCCCCAAGAGTGCCCCGCTGCCCCTACCCACTTTAAGCCACATGCCATACCCCACCATGGAGCCAACTAGCCTTTTAATGCCCTGCTGCCTACCACCAGGTGCCATGCTACCATACCCTATGAGGGCCATCTACCATACCCGTCATGAGTGCCGTGCTGCCAAAACCCAATGGGGGGGGCCTGCTGCCATACCCAAATGAGTGCCCGCGCCATGCCCACCTTTAGAGCTGCACCTACCCCCAGGGGGTGCCACCCTACCCACCATGAGTTTCCATCGTACCCACCATGGTTGGATCATATCCCCCGCATGCCAATTTTCCAACACACCATAGTGCCATGCTGCCTACCCCCCACGAGTGCCATGCTGCCTACCCACACGAATGCCGTGCTGCCATACCACCAAGTGTGCTCCATACCCATCATGAGTGTCCCATACCCCCCTACTATTATAAAAAGACTATTTTAAAAAGATATTATAAAGAAGTTTTACAAGACTTTTACAAACATTAAACAAGACTATTTACAAGGTATTAAAAGATTTAACAAGACTATTATACAAAACATTATACAAGAGTTTACAAGACTTTATACAAGACTATTATACAAGGCTATTATACAACCTATTATAAAGAATAATACAAAATTTATACAAGACAATTATATATGACTATTTTTTCAAGACTTTTATACAAGCTTTATATTGGGCTGTTATACAAGACTTTATACAAACTATTATATATGACTTTATACAAGACTATTATAAAAAATATTACCAAGATGTTTTACAAAAACTATTATACAAGACTATTTTTTAAAAAGACTATTTACAAACATTTAAAAGCTATTTTACAAAAACTGCTATACAAACATTATACAAGACTATTATACAAGACTATTATACAAGACTATTATACAAGACTATTATACAAGACTATTATACAAGACTATTATACAAGACTATTATACAAGACTATTATACAAGACTGTTATACAAACTGTTTTTCAAGACTATTATACAAGACTATTTACAAGAATTTTCAAGACTATTTTACAAGACTATTATTTTTGATATTTACAAGACTATTTTACAAGACTATTTTTTCAAGACATTATACAAAACTATTATACAAGACATTTTATATGACTATTTTACAAGACTATTTTAAAAAGACTTTATCAAAACTATTATACAAGACTATTATACAAAAATTATACAAGGGCTATTATACAAGAGTTATACAAGATATTATACAAGCTATTTACAAGACATTTAAAAAGACTATTATCAAGATATATACAAGACTATTATACAAGACATTATACAAGACTATTATCAAAAGTTATAAAGATGTTATACAAGACGTTTTCAAGACTGTTTTTTAAAGACTACTATACAAGACTATTATAAAGACTTTATAAAGACTTTTTATTGACTATTTAAAAAGACTATTAAAAAACTATTTTCAAGACAATTTTACAAGACTATTAATCAAGATGTTTTACAAGACTGTTATACAAAATGTTTGTAAGACTGTTATACAAAAACTATTTTTAAAAAGACTATTAACAAGACTTTAAAAGCATTATACAAGACTATTAATCAAAAACTGTTTTACAAGACTGTTAACAAGAGTTATATAAGATGTTATACAAGACTATTATACAAACTGTTATACAAGACTATTATACAAAATGTTTTAGAAGACTATTATACAAGACTGTTTACAAAATATTTTTTCAAGGGGCGTTATACAAGACTATTATCAAGATGGGTTTTAAAGACTTTATCAAGACTTTATACAAGACTGTTTTACAAGGTTTTTATAAAACTTTATACAAAAACTATTTTACAAGACTTTTATACAAGACTGTTTTTGAAGACTAGTGGTAAAGCGACGGGCTGGGGTTTGAGATCTATGACGCGGTTCAATCCCGGGCCGGGGGTATGGTTTATTATACAAGACTGTTATCAAAACTATTTTACAAGACTATTATCAAACTTTTTTTCAAGACATTCATAGACTATTTTACAAGACTATTATACAAGATATTATACAAGACTATTTACAAGATGTTATAGAAACTATTATACAAGATGTTTTAAAATATTACATATACTATTATACAAACTATTATAAAAGATGTTATACAAACTATTATACAAGATATTTTACAAGATTTATAGAAGACTATTACACAAGATGTTATACAAGACTATTATACAAGATATTTAAAAAAAGATATTATACAAAATATTATATAAGACTATTATACAAGATATTATACAAGGGCTATTATACAAACTATTAACAAGACTATTTACAAAATGTTATACAAAAACTTTTACAAGACTATTATACAAACTATTTTACAAGCTATTTAAAAAGACTATTATACAAGTCTATTTTATTTGACTATTATACAAGACTATTATAAAATCTTTTTTACAAGAATATTATACAAGCTATTATACAAATATTATATATACTATTTTACAAGGGCTATTATAAAGGGCTATTATACAAAAATTATACAAGATATTATACAAGACTATTATACAAGACATTTTACAAAACTGTTTTACAAGACTATTATAAAGACAATTTTACAAGACTATTATACAAGACTATTATACAAAAACTTTATACAAACTATTATACAAACTATTATAAAGACTATTTACAAACTTTAATCAAGACTGTTAACAAGCTGTTTACAAACTATTATACAAGGGGTATTTTACAAGACTATTTACAAAAATTTAATTGACTATTTACAAGACTATTTTACAAGACTATTTACAAAACATTTACAAGACTTTAATCAAGACTGTTAACAAGACTGTTTACAAGACTGTTTACAAGACTGTTTTAAAGACTTTATACAAGCTATTTTAAAGACAATTTAAACAAAATGTTATACAAAATGTTATAAAGACTGTTATCAAGGGCTGTTTACAAGACTATTATACAAGGGGCTATTATTATATATTATACAAGACTATTATCAAACTATTATACAAGACTATTATACAAGACTATTATGCAAGACCTTTTTTCAAGATATTATAAAGCTTTATACAAACATTTAAAGACTTTATACAAGATTATTATACAAACTATTAAATTTTTGACTATTATACAAGACATTATCAAGACTATTATACAACACTATTATACAAGACATTATACAAGACTATTTTAAATGGGCTATTTTACAAGACTATTATACAAGACTATTATACAAATATTATACAAAATATTATATTGATATTATACAAGACTATTATACAAGACTATTACATATGACTATTATACAAGACTATTATACAAGACTATTATACAAGACTATTATACAAGACTGTTATACAAGACTGTTATACAAGACTGTTATACAAGACTATAATATATGACTATTAAACAAGACTATTTTTAAAAAGCTTTATACAGGATATTATACAAGATATTATATATGACTATTTTACAAGACTTTATACAAGACTATTTTTCAAGATATTATACAGACTGTTATACAAGACTGTTATACAAAACTTTATACAAAACTTTATTATGACATTTACAAGACATTTACAAAATATTATACAAGACATTATACAAAACTATTATACAAGACTGTTTACAAAAATGTTATACAAACTATTTTACAAAAATTATACAAGGCTTTTTCAAGCTTTTTTACAAAAATATTTTACAAGACTATTAACAAGACTATTAAACAAAATGTTAACAAAAGTTATACAAGACTGATAAAAAGACTTTATACAGATTATTATACAAGACTAATATACAAGACATTATACAAAACTATTATCAAAACTATTTTACAAGATGTTATCAAGGTTTTATACAAGAATTATACAAGACTTTTTTACAAGACATTATACAAACTGTTTTTAGAAAAAATAGGGCTAAAAAGCGACGGGTGGAGTTTTGAGACTCTATGACCCCGGGGGTTTAATCCCGGCCGGGGTATGGGTTTTTTATACAAGACTGTTTTACAAGACTATTAACAAAACTTTTACAAAACTGTTATACAGACTATTACCATTATATTTACAAGACTATTATACAAGACTATTATACAAAGATATTTTACAAGAGTTATAGAAGCTTTTTACAAGACGTTTAACAGCTATTACATATGACTATTATACAAAAAATATTTTACAAGATGTTTACAAGACATTATACAAACTATTTTACAGACTGTTTTGAAGACTATTACCAAGAGTTTTTTAAAAAGACTATTATAAAGACTATTAAACAGATATTATACAGAAAATTTAAAACTATTATACAAGACTATTATCAAGACTATTATCAAACTATTATACAAAACTATTATAAAACTGTTTTACAAAATGTTATACAAAAATATTATAAAACTATTATACAAACATTATACAAGATATTATACAAATCTTTTATATTTTTATTACAAGACTATTAAAATACATTAAAAAGATATTTACAAGACTATATACAAACTATTTTATATGAATATATACAAGAATTTAAAAAGATATTTTACAAGCTATTTAAAGATATTTACAAGACTATTTCAAACTATTATACAAGCTTTATACAAGACTTTTAACAAGACTATTATACAAGACATTAAACAAGACTTTTTACAAGTTTTTTATACAAGATATTATACAAATATTTACAAGACTATTATACAAGACTATTAATCAAGCTGTTATACAAGCGTTATACAAGACTATTTTAAAAAGACTATTATCAAGATATTTTACAAGACATTATATATGACTATTATACAAGACATTATTCAAGCATTTTACAAAACTATATACAAGACTATTAAACAAAACTGTTATACAGACGTTTTTACAAGAGTTATAAAGACTGTTAACAAGATATTATCAAGACTATTTAAAGACAATTAAACAAGACGTTTACAAACTGTTATCAGACTGTTATACAAGATGTTATACAAGACTATTTACAAGATATTATATATGACTTTATACAAGACTATTTTACAAGACTATTATACAAGCTATTATACAAGACTATTATGCAAGCCTTATACAAATATTATACAAATATTATACAAAAACTATTATACAAGCTTTTATACAAAATTTTTATAAAGACTATTTTTTATGACATTATACAAGACATTTTTACAAAAATATTTTTACAACACTATTTACAAAATATTATACAAGATATTATATTGACTATTATACAAGACTATTTACAAGACTTTAACAAGACTATTATACAAGACTATATATAGATATTATACAAGACTATTTACAAACTTTAATATGACTATTTTACAACTATTATACAAGATATTTACAAAACTATTATACAAGATGTTATACAAAAGTTATACAAGCTGTTATACAAGACTATAATATAAATATTAAAAAAGACTATTTTACAAACTATTATACAGGGTATTATACAAAAACTATTATATAGGGCTATTAACAAGCTATTATCAAGATATTATTCAAGCTTTTTTACAAAAATGTTATACAAGAGTTTTACAAGCTGTTATAAAAGACTATTATATATGACTATTATACAAGACTTTATACAAGAATATTATACAAGACTATTTTACAAGATATTATACAAAAACTGTTATACAAGAATTTATACAAGATATTATACAAGACTATTATTTCAAGACTATTATACAAGGGGCTATTAACAAGATATTTACAAATATTTTACAAGACTATTAATCAGAGTTATACAAAAACTGTTATACAAGGGGTGTTATCAAGACTGTTATAAAGATTATTATCAAGACTAATAACAAGACTATTATACAAGACTATTATACAAAAATTATACAAAATTATTTTACAAGACAATTTTACAAGATATTATACAAGACTATTATATAAGACTATTTACAAGATGTTATACAAGACTATTATACAAGACTGTTTACAAACTATTTCAGACTGTTATAGAAGACTATTATACAATTTGTTATCAAGACTATTATACATGACTGTTTTAAAAGATTTATAAAAGACTGTTTACAAGACATTTTTCAAGCTATTTACAAGACTGTTATACAAGGTTATTATAAAATATTATACAAACTATTTTAAAAAGATATTATACAAGACATTATATATGACGTTAACAAGACATTTACAAGATTTATACAAATTTTAAAAAATATTATACAAGACTGTTACAAACTATTATACAAAACTTTATAAAGTATTATACAAGATATTATAAAAGAATTATAAAGACTGCTATACAAGACTAATACAAACTATATACAAACTATTTACAAGACTGTTATACAGATATTATACAAATATTTACAAGATATTATACAAACTATTTACAAGACTATTAACAAGACATTAAACCCAAAATTTATACAATACTTTTATACAAGCTATTATACAAAACTATAAATTGACTTTATACAAGACTTTTTTACAAGACTGTTATACAAGACAATTTTAAAAGATATTATACAAGCTGTTACAAGCTATTATACAAGACTATTATCAAAACTATTTACAAGAATTATAAAGACTATTATACAAGACTGCTATACAGACTGTTATACAAGTTATTATACAAATATTTTAAAAAGCTATTATACAAAATAATTTTACAAGACTATTTACAAGACTATTATATAAGACTATTATACAAGACTGTTTTTACAAAACTATTTATACAAGACTGTTAAACAAGACTATTATACAAACTGTTATAGAAGACTATTATCAAGATGTTAACAGACTTTATACAAGACTGTTATACAAAAACTATTATACAAGATGTTATACAAGACTATTATACAAGCATTATACAAGATGTTATAGAAACTATTATACAAAACTATTTAAAAAACTATTAACAATACTATTATACAAGTATTTTAAAAAGATATTAAATATGATGTTATACAAGACTATTATACAAACTGTTTTACAAGCTATTAAAAAAAATATTATACAAAACTGTTACAAGACATTTACAAGACTTTATCAAAACATTATACAAGATATTATTTAAAGTATTATACAAGACTGCTATACAAAAATGTTATACAAATTATTATACAAGACTATTTTTCAAAGACTATTATACAAGACTTTATACAAACTTTATAAAGCTATTATTAAGACTATATACAAGACTGTTATAAAAGACTATTATACAAACTTTATACAAAATATTATACAAGACTGTTTTAGAAAACTATTTTCAAGATGTTAACAAGAAATTTTAAAAGATGTTATACAAGACTATTATACAAGACGTTATACAAGATATTATACAAATATTATACAAAACTGTTATACAAGGTTATTTTACAAGACTATTATACAAGACTATTATACAGATATTATACAAGCGTTTTTGAAGATATTGTACAAGCGTTATACAAGACTAATTATCAAGATATTATACAAAATGTTACAAGACTATTACATAGACTATTATACAAACTATTATACAAGACATTATACAAGACTATTTTACAAGAGTTAGAAGATTTTACAAGATGTTATACAAGTAAATTTTCAAGATGTTTTACAAACTATTATACAAACTATTTCAAGACTATTAACAAGACTATTATACAAGATATTATACAAGTATTTTAAAGACTATTTACAAGAAATATTATACAAAATGTTATACAAAACTGTTTACAAACTATTATACAAAACTATTTACAAGACTATTTTACAAACCTATTTTACAAGACTATTATACAAGACTATTATACAAAACTATTTTTATATGACTATTTTTCAAGACATTATACAAGAATTATATTTGATGTTATAAAGACTATTAACAAGACTTTTATATATACTGTTATACAAGACTATTTTTACAGCTGTTATACAAGACTATTATAAAAGACATTTCAAGACTGTTATACAAGGACATTATACAAACTTTTACAAGACATTATACAAGATATTATAAAGACATTATAGAAGATGCTATACAAGAATTATACAAAACATTATACAAAATAAAATACAAAACTATTATACAAGCATTATACAAGAAAAATTATATAAGATATTATACAGACTATTAACAAGACATTATAAAGACGTTATACGAGGGCTGTTATACAAGAATTTTACAAGCTATTTTACAAGCTTTAAAAAGATATTTTACAAGACTATTATATTTACTATTATAAAACATTATAAAGACTATTATCAAGACTATTTACAAAATATTATACAAAACTATTATATATACTATTATAAAGATATTATACAAAAACTTTTACAAGAAAAATACAAAATATTAACAAGACTATTAACAAGACTATTATACAAGACTATATACAAGACTGTTTACAAGACATTTTCAAACTATTATTTTCAGACTATTATACAAAACTATTTTACAAGATATTTACAAGCATTAACAAGATATTTATATGACTTTTTAACAAGACTATTATCAAGACTATTTTTAAAAAAAACTATTATCAAGACTATTAACAGACATAATATATGACATTAAAAGATGTTATACAAAACATTATACAAGCTATTATTATGACTATTTTACAAGACTATTATACAAACTATTATACAAGACTATTTACAAGAAATATTTTGCAAGACTTTTTTACAAGACTATTATACAAGACTATTATACAAGACTATTATACAAGACTTTATCAAAATTTTTATACAAACTATATAATGACTATTATACAAGATATTACACAAAACTATTATACAACATATTATACAAGATATTTCAAGCTATTTAATGGGGCTTTATACAAAACTATTATACAAGACTATTTTACAAGTATTTACAAGACATTATAAAATATTATATATGATATTGTACAAGACTTTATACAAAAATTATTAAAACTATTTACAAGATATTATACAAGATATTATAAAACTATTATACAAGATGTTATACAACTGTTTTCAAGACTGTTATACAAGACTATTATATATGACTATTAAATAAGACTATTACACAAGACATTATACAGGATATTTAAAAAGACTATTATTATGACTATTTACAAGACATTATACGACTTTATACAAGACTTTTTTAAAGACTGTTATACAAGACTGTTATACAAGACTATTATACAAGACTATTATATATGACTATTATACAAGACTATTATACAAGACTATTATACAAAACATTAACAAACTTTAACAAGATATTAACAAGACTGTTATACAAGACTGTTATACAAGACATTTTACAAGACTATTTTTCAAGCTATTATCTAGCATTATACAAGACTTTATCAAGACTATTTTACAAACATTTAATCAAGCTGTTTTACAAGACGTTAAGAAACTGTTTCAAGATTTATACAAATTTTATACAAGACATTATACAAGACTTTATACAAACTTTATCAAAACTATTATCAAGACTATTAACAAGACATTACACAAGCTATTATAAAACATTATCAAGATTTATACAAGGGCTGTTATACAGACTATTATACAAGATGTTAACAAGACTATTTTACAAGACTGTTTAGAAGACTATTATAAAGCTGTTATACAAGACTATTATTTAAGACTGTTAACAAACTATTAACAAGACTATTATCAAGTGTTTTACAAGGCATTAACAAGACATTATACAGATATTATACAAGACTATTATACAAGACTATTATACAAGTCTATTTTACAAGATATTATACAAACTATTTTTAAAAATCTTTATACAGACTTTATAAAGACTATTTTACAAGATATTAACAACTATTATACAAGACATTATAAAGTGTTATACAAAACTATTATCCCAAGAGTTATAAAGCTATTATACAAGACTGTTATACAAGACTTTATACAAGAGTTTATACAAACTATTATAAAACTGTTATACAAACTATTTTAAAAAGACATTATACAAGACTGTTATACGGCTATTATACAAGATATTTATACAAGACATTATACAAAGGGTATTAACAAGACTATTAACAAGTATTATACAAGACTATTATACAAGACTGTTTTAAAGACTATTATACAAGACTGTTTACAAGACTATTTTAAAAAGACTTTATAAAGACTGTTATACAAGATTTTTACATATGATATTTTAAAAAGACATTTTACAAGACTATTATACAAGACTATTTTAAAGACTGTTAAGAAGACATTATACAAGACTGTTATACAAAAAAATTATACAAGATGTTTACAAGATAATACAAGGGCTATTTTTACAAGACTATTTACAAGCTATTTTACAAGACTATTATCAAAACTATTATACAAGACTTTTTTACAGACTATTATACAAGACTATTTAAAAAGGGCGTTTTACAAGATATTATACAAGACTAATTTACAAACTATTTACAAAATATTATAAAGATTATTATACAAGATATTATAAAGACTGTTATACAAGACTATTATACAAGACTATTATACAAGACTATTATACAAGACTATTATACAAGACTATTATACAAGACTATTATACAAGACTATTATACAAGACTATTATACAAGACTTTTTACAAAAAATGTTAACAATCTATTATACAAGACTATTATACAAAATGTTATCAAAACATTAACAAGACTTTAATAAAACTGTTTTTTACAAGATATTATACAAGACTATTATAAAAAAATTTATACAAGACTTCATGGAAAATTATTTTAATTTTTTTAGCATAAATATTCCGGATGTAATAATTTTGTTGAGTTATGGGAAATGTAAAATTGATGTTTTGATGTTGTGGTGTTACTGATGTTGCTGATGTTTTGGGCTTTGTTATTTTTGTTGCGATGTTAGGGGGGAGTTATATGTTACTGAGATTTGATGCTAATGTGTTGCTGATTTTGTGTGATATTTGTTTGCTGAGTTATGGTTTTTTTATTGATGTTGTTGTATTGTTATGATGCTAGTGTGTTGCTGAGTTGTGGTGATTTTTTTAATGTTGCTGATTTTGTGGGGTTATGCTACGGGTGTTGTGGGTGTGTATTGATGTTGTTGTGTTGTGGGTGATGCTATTTAAAGTTTTTTATGTTGTAGGTGATACTAGTGATGTTTCGATGTTGTGGGTTTTTGTTACTGATGTTGGTGTGTTTTGAGTAATGATTTTAATTTGGTGATGTTCTGGGTGATATTGATGTTGTGAGTGATGCTATGATGTTTTGGGGGAAAATTTTTGATGTTGTGATGAGCTATTGTGTTGCTGATTTGTGGGTTTTGTTGCGGTGTTTTAGTTTTTGTCACTGATGTTATGATGTTGTAGGGTTTTTTATTGTGTTACGATGTTGTGGATGTTGTTTCTGATTTTTTTAGTGTTACTGATGTTTAAAATATGAGTGTTGTTTTTCGATGTAAAAATTCCTAGTGATGTAGTTGCTGTTTTTTTGTTACGTTTTGGGTGTTGTTATGATGTGGATGTTGTTTTTGAGTTTCTGATGTGGATGTTGTTACTGATGTTACTGATGTGGATGTTGTTACTGAGTGGGTGTTGTTTCTGAGTTCGATGTGGTGTTTTTTACCCCTGTTATTGGGTGTGGATTTGTTACAGTTTACTGATGTGGATGTTGTTACAGATGTTATTGATGTGGGGGTTGTTACTGATGTGGATTTGTACTGAGTTATTGATGTGGATGTTGTTACAGATGTTTTTGATGTGGGTTGTTATGAGGGATGTTGTTACTGTGTTATTGAGTGGGGTTTGTTACCCATGTTATGTGTGGATGTTGTTACTGAGTTTTGTTGGGGGTTGTTACAGATATTATTGATAAGGGTGTTGTTACTGATGTGGATGTTGTTACCCATTTACTGAGGGAGTTGTTACAGAAAATTTCATTGGAGTTGTTATGATGTGGTGTTGTTACCCATGTTTTGATGTGGTTTTTGTACAGATTTATTGATGTGGATGTTGTTATGATTTGGATGTTGTTACTGATGGGATGTTTTTTACGATTTACTGACGTGGGAAAGTTTTACCAATGTTATGATATGGATTGTTATGATTTATGATGTTACTGATGGAGTTGTTACAAATTTTTATTGATTGGATGTTGTTACAGTGGGTGTTGTTCTGATGTTTTTTATGTGGGTGTTGTTTCAGATATTATTGATGTGGATGTTGTTATGATGTGGATGTTTTTACTGATGTGGGGGTTGTTACTGATGTTATTGAGTGGATGTTTGTTACAGATTTATTTATGTGGACGTTGTTACGATTGGATGTTGTTTCCGTTTTACTGATGTGGATGTTTTCTGATGTATGATGTGGATGTTGTTCGATGTTATGATGTGGATGTTGTTACCCATGTTACGATGTGGATGTTGTTACTGATGTTCTATGTGGATGTTGTTACTGTGTTTTGATTGGTGGGGTTTACCAAGTTATGATTGGATGTTGTTACTGATGTTACTGATGTGGTGTTGTTTCCAAAGTTATGATGGGGTGTTTTTACCAATTTTTTCTGATGTGGATGTTGTTAGATGTTACGATGTGGATGTTTTTACCAATGTTACTGATGTGGGTGTTGTTACCGATGTTTCTGATGGGAGTGTTACAATGTTTCTGATGTGGATGTTTATGATGTTATATTTTGGGTGTTGTTATGAGTTACTGATTGGATTTGTTACTGAGTTTCTGAGTGGGTGTTTTACCGATGTTATGATGTGGGTGTTGTTACAGATTATTGATGTGGATGT
>NC_069414.1:10003249-10028289 GCF_026875155.1 Cherax quadricarinatus
TTTGCATAGATTTTCTGTAGATGATCAGTGGAAGGACGAGGTAGATCAGGTTGATCTTTGTTTCTGGTGTGACGCTTTGAGTGATTCTTTGTTATCTGGTGTGAACGCTTGAGTGTTCTTCTGATTTCATGGTGTGGGAGCTTGAGGGTTCTTTGTTTCTGGTGGGACGCTGAGTGTTATTGTTTTAGTGTGACGCTTGAGTGTTCTTTGTTCTAGTGTGACGCTTGAGCTGTTCTTTGTTTATAGTGTGGGGGGGAAACGCTTGTGTGTTCTTTGTTTCTAGTTGGAGCGCTTGAGTGTTCTTTGTTTCTAGTGTGACGCTGAGTGTTCCCTTGTTTCTGGTCAGTGTGTGACGCTTGAGTGTTCTTGTTTCTGTGTGTGACGCTTGAGTGTTTCTTTCAGTTCGTTCTTGAATTTCTTGAGTACAAGTGTTAGCGTTACAATGTCAACAATGTGATTATGTAAATTGAAGAGTAGTATGTATGAATTGCATTTATTATTTAGTAAGTTTACGGTATGAATAAGTGCAAGTGTGTCTCTTGTTGGAGTTTGTAATTGTTATGAGAACTGCCTGTTTGTGAGTTATAATTGTTTGAGTGTGAGGTAGCCGAGGTGGACCCCCAGGCACAGCTTCCCTACGTCAGGTTGGTTGAGGTGGACCCCAGAAAAGAACAGCTTCCCTAGTCAGGTATGGTGAGATGGACCCCAGCACAGCTCCTACGTCATGTATGGTGAGAGTGTGACACCCCAACACCAGCTTCCTTCGTCAGGTATGGTGAGATGGACCCCAGGCACAGCTTCCCTACGTATGGTATGGTGAGTGGACCCCCAGGCAAGCTTCCCTACGTCAGCTATGGTGAGATGGATCCCAGGCACAGCTTTCCCTCGTCAGGTTATGGTGAGATGGATCCAGGCACAGCTTCCCTTCGTCAGGTGGTGAGATGACCCCTAGGCACAGCTTCACTACGTCAGGTATGGTGAGATGGATACTAGGACAGGCTTCCCTACCTTCAGGTATGGTGAGGTGGACCCCAGACACAGCTTCCCTACGTCAGGATGGGGAGGTGAACCCCCAGGACACGCTTTCCCTACGTAAGGTTATGGTGAGGTGGACCCAGACACGCTTCCCTACGTCAGGTTTGTGAGATCGACAAACCCAGACACAGCTTTCCTTACGTCGGTATGGTGAGATGACCCCCAGACCCACAGCTTTCCTACGCAGGTATGGTGAGATGGACCCAGAAACAGTTCCTACGTCAGGTATGGTGAGATAAGGCAAGTGTCTGGAGTACAGGTTGTGGAAAATAATAGTGAACTTTGAGCAATTTTCCCTACCGTCCTTAGAAGACTTGATTGATATGAGTTGGATATGATCTATTAAATTTAGGTTTTCTTTTATCTATTATACCTAGGAATTTTCTCTCTCTTTTTGTACTGTTGAGCATCATTTGATTCTAGTGGGATAATTGTGGAGACATGGATTCTGATTTCCAAATGATGTATAATATGGATAACTAAAGTATAATGACCATTGCAATGTTCAGTCATAATCAACATGGAGACAGAAGGCAGAAGATTAAATTGGTCTGTTTATTTCGATCCCTTTCTGGGTCACTATTCAAGGGAAGAGGTGTAGTGTCGGTGTCTCTACAGGACCACCTAGCTTTATGTGTAAGGTAAAGAACGAGGTGCATTGATGGTATATTGTTGTAGTCTGTTACAGAGGTAGGATCAGAAATATTTGTTGGACACTTGAATAGGAGATGCTGGATTCAACGTATCCAAAGGCCTTTTGTAGATTAGTGAAAAATTACAGTGGATACTCATTTTAAGGCTTTAGGCTTCTTTTTGTTGTATCATACTAATTCAGTCTGAAGCCAAAACTGACAAGGAACGAACGTATATTGTGCATTTGTTAGGACATGTATATAGCTACTGTATTTTCGGGCATATAGGCGCACGAGCATATAAACAACTGCTAAGAGTAACCAAAGCCTAGCACTTAACCTTGACCTTGATCACATAAGGCGCAGGGTGATTTTTCCAAGACTTTTTTGGGCGGAAGAGCACGCCTTATATGCTGGAAAATACTGGTACCTATGGATCCAGCTTTCTCAATATATTTTACGTACTGGAGAATTAGAGATTGGTCTGTAGTTATTAACATGAGTTAAATACCACACTGGTGGATGGGTGTTTTCTTGGTCCCTCCCTCTTGAAAGCCCTCTGAAAAAGTTATTTCTCAAGTGATAGTGAAAGCTGTGCTTAGCTGGAGATTAATTTACTCGTGCAGCTTTTTTGTAGATGATTATGGGTATCTCATTAGCACTGCTACAGTACTTTTAAGTGATTTTACTGCTGTATCTATTTCTGCAGGGTGAGGTGAAGCCAGGGCAGAAAGAATGAAGATAATTGCTTGTGAGAAAGCTACTGATGTTGGCTTGAACCTCGGAATATTCTTCTGCCAGATTAGTTCATGCTGTAGCAAAGAAGTGATTAAGTTTGTTTTTACTGTATTTAAAAGTCGAGGAGGGTGCTTCGTTTGCTTAAGACTTAGTTGGTATTTCGTTTCTCTGAGATTTTTATTTACCTAGATGCAACGAGAATGTTGTCAAGTTTGTCTTATATCTCATTTGGAATTATTCAATTCTAGCGCGAATAGTAGTTCTGAGGGGATTTTATGTTAATGCGATTCAGGAGTGTATCTATTTCCTTGGAAATGAGTCCTACACTGTACAATTTTCTGATTATCATATTTCTTCTCGATTGAACTGATCAAGTTTTTATAAGTGAACTATTTGCTTATTTTGGCGTTTTTATTGTTTTCAGTTTTTGTGGACAGTATACAGCGTAGTGATGTTCAGTAATATTAGAAAGGTTGTATCACGATAATTTATTATCCTGGCTTGATAATTCGGTCTCTCTACCATTTTGTGTATTAATGGCATCAGTGAATATTTGTGACTGTAAGGATTCATAGTACATGATGGTATACAAAACCGACAAGATAAAAATTAGGATACTGTGGAACATCTGGGTATCTTTATTGTACATATTTCGCACCCAGTAGCTATATTCATTACAAATTTAAAAGAAATTTGTTGATTTCGAGTGATCTCTGTGTTATGATCGTTATTAAAATAGTAGGGTACTGGTGCGTCCTTTCACTCGACAACCTGTTCGCCCGGGGCGCATGCAGTGATGGTCCAGTGATGTCAAGCACAGAAAAGAGTTTCAGTGAGTTTTGTGAATTTAGTGAGTGATGCTTCAGGAGGCAGGACATAAACTTGTCTAGGAAACGACAATTGGTGGTTAATTTATTCAGCAGAGCTTCTATGCTGCAATCACCTGCAATCATGTCACAGCAATCATGTTACGTCTAAAAAGGACTCAATTGAAAGTAATGTGACTTTTTTTTGTGGAAAAGTTTCGCTCTCCAAGAGTTTTATCGCAAGCCGTTAAATAAACAAATCAAGTGTTACAATGGATATACTTTGTAGGAAGTGAGGTGCAGAAGCGCTCACTCTTACCTATATCCTTTGCACTCTGTATTGTTTGTAACGCTCTTAAAACAAAGTTCTGGAGAGCGTAACACGTTGCCAGAATAAAATGTCACATTAGTTGCAATTGTGTCCTTTCTATCTAACTATTGTCGGTGATTTGTACAACAATATTATGGCCTTTCATCATGTTTCTTCAGATACCACTAAAGCTTTGAATGTTTACGTGGAGCATTTCTGTAAATTCGCTACAGCGCAACTCTGATTGGATCACTACTATTGATTTTAAATTCGAACAGATATATAGTTCGCCATTATCATGACTTGATCTTATGATTATAGCAAGAAAAATCACATAGCATAATAAAAATAAACTGCACCACAATCCTTCATGTTCGCCTACAGGATTCACTATTATGAATATAATCAAAAGAAGCGCTAAGCACAAGACTATTCAGCGTACTGGAGACGTGTTTACCCAGGTATGTTGAGCACATTAGGTTAAGTCATGTTCAGTCAGGTCTCAGTATTTATAAGGAGAAGAAAACTGGTATTTGTGATTCAGGTAGAACTTAAAAATTTATTTTTTTCATCACTGTGTTTTAGTGAGATAGTGTTGTGATTGAAGATGCTAAAACCCACTCTCTTGTAGGAACATAATTAGTACAATGTTGGCTGAAATAGCATTGCAATATTGGTTGTAGTGAGCTCCTGGTATGCTGCGTATATTGTTGAACGAGATTAAAACTCAGGATCAGTGTTTCCACGCATAAATAACGAAGGTATTTGCGCACTTGATATGAAAAACACTGAGGTGACTGAGCGAGTATATGTAGTGTAACTTATACAATTAAGTACAGACAAAGGACAAAACAATGTGGAGAAATTATATAGTGATTATAATCTCAATAATCAGCATAATGTTAACACAGTATACGTAGCAACAAAAGAGAAATAACTTGTAATTATATAGAGGATGTACAAGAGAGTTAGTTAACACACGGTAAGAGAAGAAGAGACATCAAATAATGGATAGATGATTAACCGTAAACTTTCACGATGATACAGTGATCTTATAAGGTTAACATACTGAGTGATAGATTGAGACACTCATGCAACACATGGGTATCCTTATGAGGAAAAGTTTCGCCACACAGTGGCTTCATCAGTCCAATACAAAGCAAGAGGGGTAAGGAGAGGAGGTGTTTGGGAGAATCAGTCCATCAGCAGTGTCGATGTTGTTCAGTCCATAAGTTGAGAGAGAGAGAGAGAGAAGTGAGAGAGAAGAGAGATGAGAGAGAAGAGAGTGGAGCCAGAGGAGAGAGAGACGAGAGTGAAGAGAGGAGAAGAGATGAGTGAGACGAAAAGCAGAGAAAGAGAGAGAGAGAGAGAGAGAGAGAGAGAGAGTGAGAGGAGACTGAGAGAGGAGAGAGAGAGCAGAACGGAGAGAGAGGAATGTTCGAGAGAGAGAGGAGAGAGGAGAGGAGGAGGAAAGAGAGAGAATATTTTATCAGATAAAGGCCTCGCTCTCTCTTACAATATTCTTTCGGCCCAAATTACAGAGAGTAATTAGACCCAGACTGTAAATGGTCATTTAATGACTTCTTTCTTGTTTAACACAAGTATAATGTTGTAGTCGATGGCATCTTCGTCCTTGTTATTTTTTTGTTTTTGTTGTTTGTCTGTGATTGTTGTATTCTGTTGTGACTGTAGTTGTCTGATTTGGTTTGTTGTATTGTGTTGTGTTGTCTTGTGTTTGTTGCTCTTATTGTTGTGTATTGTTACTGTTTGATGGTTTGTTGTACTGTTATTGTTGTTTGTTGTTGCTAAGGTTGTCTGAAGTAATAATAATAATAATAATATAATAATAATAATAATAATAATAATAATAACAGCACACCGCACTAAACAACAATAATAATAATGCATAATAATTATGATTATATTATTATTATTATTATTATTATTATTATTATTATTATTATTATTATTATTATATATTTTTTTTTGTTGTCGGGTTCCACGTTACTCGTTATCAGCGTCAATTATTTCAATGAATTTCAGAGGTTATTTTCATATATTTAGCAGAGGTTTTGATTGAGCATAAATAAAGATTAGGTGTGAGAACATATCTTACTGCATGTGAGATATTCCTTTATGTTTCTTAATAAACCATTTTGGTGAGTTGGAAGCTGCTGTTTGCTAGAGAAATGTCAAAATTATTCTTTTGTTGACATGTAATTTTGGTGAGGGGAGGGAGGAACGAGAGAGAGAGGAGAGAGAAGAGACGAGATGAGAGCGAGAGAGTGTGAGAGGAGAGAAGATGAGAAGAGCGCGAAGAGGAGAGAGAATGAGATGTGGAGAGAGAGAGGAGAGGAGACAGACAGGACAAGATAGAGAGAGCTACACACACCACATAAGTTGGTCATATGTAAGTGCGTAATTACAATTTCAAAAAAATACGTAGATCAGCAATGCACAACCAACAAAACCAATCGAGGAGTTTTCACTCAGTAAGCAACTTTTCAAAGTTGAAAGCGATCAGAAGAGGCATTCTCCTGTTATAGCACGGAACTTAAATACATCACTTTGTTTTAAAAATTCAAAGTCGGAAAATTTACTAGTGCAGCAAAGATCCCTACTCCCCAACCATATTCACATATCAACACTGTCTAAAATCATATGAACATTGTTTTGGCTTGAGACACTCGGACTTTTATAGTTTGAAGCCATGCCAAAAAGAGATTCTCAGGTGTCGCAAGGAAGAAATATCCCCACATTTGGAATAAACAGAAAGGCGGTCGAGGTGCTCTGATCGTGGCCGTAAATTGAAGTTCGACAGCTTTGCTGTCTCTTGAACTAATCTGGCTATTATAGGAAGGAATTCAGGAAATAATATTAACCTGGCTAGTCTAGACTACCTTTATCCAACCACATATAGGTCATTTTCATTTCTCATAATGCACCTTCAGTTTATGCTCATCCCTATTACAGTTTCAAGGGTTATGACGAAATTATTAGTGGCCTTGTAGGTAATGTACTCACGGTTGTTCTTAGACGGACGTATATCTAGAGACAGAGCATCGGACTCCAATTTATGGACGCATTCGAAGCACTCATCCACCCATTCTGCTTATTCATAGCACAGTATTTATTGCAACTTTAATTTGAGCTCATCACAACATTTTGTTTCATAAAATTGGTATAAATTAGAGGATGTACACCTGAGTTTTATGACTAAAGTTTATCACAATATTTGCTTTTCATTGGACAAATAAACAAAATGCAGGATAACGCGATCTTTGTTGAATAGTTTCGCCCACACAGTGGGCCTTTATAAGTCACAAACAGATATTTACCTGGGTTAAAGAGTAAAGAGTAGTTATATAGGGAGGAGAGTCAGGTGGAAAAATGTTGGGTAGGTTGATTAGAGACTGACTGCACGGGACGGCGGTGTTGTGTTATGTACAATAACAATAAAAAAATTCACCTGTCAAGTGGTTCAGCAGGAAACTTCATTCGTTATCCTACATAACACACTGCCTGTCCCGTTCAGGTCAGTCTCATACACCTACCAAACATTCTCACCTGACTCTCCAACGCTATATATTTAGATATATATACTTAAGAAATATCCATAACCAGTTAGATATATTTGTGACTCATAAAGCCCACTGTGGGCGAAACGTAGCCAATAAAGGATAGGCATTATACTGCTTTGTTTGTTTATTTTTCCATCTTGTCGGTATTTTATACCTTTGTATCTCCAAAACGCTCTAGTTCACACTGAAACTGAAGCAGCATCTGGCGTGTATAAATGGTAAATTGGAAATGACAGGCAATAGTCTTCCTCTGTATGAAAACTTAAGGTTAAAGTTTGAAATGCCGTACAGAGATTCATTTAAATTTTGAAGAAGAAAGAATAACAAGTCTACATAATGTAGTGAAGGTCTTCCCAAGTGTCACAGGAGAAGGCGTAACAATTTTACAGACGATACGGTTAGAGTATCACAGGATTATTAGGTTGGTTTTCTGGTTGTTCTCCTCAGTGCACCAACGAAAACCAACAGTTAATCTTTGGGACAGTGCAGACTGTCACCTGGTCGGCGACAGGTGACAGTCTGACTGGGAATATTTTTTTTTTTTTAATTTTGCATTAAAAAAATATGAAAACAGGTCAAGGGAATTGCTTTAAAAGTCTGTTTAATTTTTATTTTTTTTATTTTGTTATTCCGTACGATAGTGCTAAAAAAAGTTAGTATGACAACAGTTTTTTATAAATAAAGTTAACATAATTAGATCCTACAAAGACTACTAAAATTCTAAATCTCTTCAATATGGATACACAGCGGTTTAAAGTTTGAAGCCGATACAAAGAGGCGTTGTCAAGTAACCTCAAAACAAATATTGCTGTTTTTTCATGAAAATTAGTTAATTGAATTAAAAGCTTAAAAAAGGACTCCAGGACTTCTGCTAAAACTCAAAAACTGGAAGTTTGACGAAAACGAATCAGAAGAGCATTTTTTAATTGCTAACGAGCCAAACCAAGACTGTTAATATGTACATTCTAAAGCTTACGCAACGAACATAATGTGGAAACCTTCGTTTGAGCATGCCACATCTACGATGAAAGTATGAAGCGATCGGAAGTAGATTCTCAGTTATTACACAGGTGACCAATATTTCATCGTTTTTTCAATTTGTTTAAGAAATGGAAGTTTTTCATCTCGTAAATTTCAAACTATAATGACTCGTTGAGGTAACCACTATAGGCACTTATAATTTAAAGAATTTTATATTACAACCAGGAAACTCAAAGGCATGTTATCCTGAGGTGGTAAAGTGGAGGAATAAACACAGCCAAAACTTTGAATTGTATTATCTTTCACAAGTATAAACAGCAGTATGTTACACTATTACAATATGATTACAGCAATAGGCATTAGAGCACGACACGGAAATCAAGGCAGGTTGGATGCCTTAGAATGCAGACCACTGTGATTCAACAGGTCTTAGATGAAAGACCCAAGAGTGAAATTGAGTGTTATCCACGTCCCCCTCCTCAATTGCCAGGATTCCACTTTCCTCAGTGGCTGAACCTAGATACTGATCTGACGATGGGGCTCCATCGTCCACCCTTAGTATCTGGTTCGTGGTAGAGGATAGTAGCTTTTAGTGAGGGTTCAGTGTTGGTGAACCATGAGCCGTATAAACGGTTTCGTACTCTTTGGAAATAGGGCCCGAACAAAAATACCACTTTTTATAAATAAACTTGCGATTGAAAGAGACAAATGAAGAATAATTAGATCCTTTATCGGCAAAGTTTCGCCTCCACTCACAGGACATTATCTAGTAAATGGCATAAAACCTGGTAACTGATATATGACAACTGGTTTAAGAAGACACAGAAAACACTAGATATATTTAGAAAGTTTGAAGTGATCAAGTTTCTAGGATCATACCGTTTTTCTAAATATTCCCTGTGTTTACTAATGTGTCTTCTTGAACCATTTACAAAGTAACAAACAGATCCATTGGGGAGAGAAGGCTGAAAAACTATATAGTGATCGTAGTGATGAAGAGTCAGCCTGATTAAGTTTTGTTCGGAGTTTTAACCCCGGAAGGGTTAGTACCCAGGATAACCCAAGAAAGTCAGAGCGTCACATGAGGCACCTCTGACTTATTTCCATTCGGTGTACACTCAGTCTTGTCCCCCAGGATGCGACCCACAACACAGTTCGACTAAACAACTCACGCTACCTAACTTTGACTTGTAGGTAAAACAGGACAACAGGTGTAAGTAGAGAAACACGTCTAATGTTTTCCACCTTGCTGAGGACGAACCAGACATAGCGCCTGAAAGCGTGAGCGTGGCTACGAGGACGGGCCACGAGTCAGGTGAGGAGTGTTTCAAGCTACGATGCAAACAGACGGGACAATTTGGCCGAGAAGTGTTGATTTTAAAAACCTGCCAAGCGTAGGTCTGCAGGCCTGCTGCACGTTCTCCTATCTATTACCTACTGATGTACGGGGCGGCAACGATCAAGTAGTTCCTGAAAACGCCACGCATCCATAAAGTTTTAAAAGATTACAGAGGACGCAAACTTGTTATTTTATGAGGGTAGAAAGCATGAGTTAGGTGAACCCAGATCAACCTGGAGTTAGAGAGGAAAGTATGCGTTCAAGACTCTTAGGATCACTTTGAAAAATACGACTAGGGATAAAGGCTCACAGGCTTGTAGACGAACAACCACCCAGGAGTACAACTGTCTTGTCATAGTAGACAACATAGGCAAGTATAGTTGGTAAAAACCACACAGGGTGTACTACTGTACTATCATAGTAGACACATAGGCAGTAGGTTGGTAAAAACCACACAGGGAGGTACTACTGTCCTATCATAGTAGAAACATAGGCAGTAGGTTGGTACAAAAACCACACAGGGTGGTACTATCTATTCTATCATTAAGTAATGTGAAAGGAAACCCTGTTAAATTGTTGTACAACTACAGATTGCTTCTTACCATGCTATCATAAACACGTAGATACAGATAATCTTGCCAACTACAACTTACATTTAAGCATCCCGCTACACCACACATTGAATATTTAACTATGCACACGTTAATGGGAACTCACTCACTGGGTTGACTTATGGAATTCTTAGCGGGTTTTTGACTCTTTGGAGTTATTCTTTTCAGGTCTTATGCGAAAATCCGGTTCGAATTATTCCTTCGTAAACATAAGAGTACTCCAGGAAGATTTGAATAGGACTGAAGCAAATGGTAGGAGAATAAGTGGCCAGATGCAGTTTAATATTGACAAATGCAAAGTCTCTAAATGTTGAGACAGGTAATAAACATGCCACATATAAACTAAATGATGTAAATCTTAATACTACTAGTATTAAAGTGTTAGTATTAAGTAATTAGGGTCGCAATAAAGCTAACAGAATCTCTTGGCTTACATCTAGAAGTATAAATAATATGAAGTCCTCAGGTTGTTCCTAACTTTAGACTATGCTGTTCAGTTCTGGTCCCGTACTTACTGAATGGATATAAATGCTGGAAAACGATACAGTGGAGGATGACAAAGATGATCCCATGTATCGATATATTCCCTAAGAGGATAGACTGAGGGCCCTGAACTCTGCACTCTTTTCGAAAGGCGTAGAATTAGGGGGGATATGATCGAGGTGTATAAATGGAAAAACAGAATAACATAAAGGGGATCTGTAATAGCGTGCTGAAAATTTCAGCCAAGACAGGAACTCGCAGCAATGGTTTCAAGTTGGAAAAAATTTCAGATTAGAAAGGTTATAGGGAAGTCACTGGTTTGGTATAGAGCCGTGGATGAGTTGGAACAAAACTCGAGTAGTTATTCAGGTAAAAACGTTGTGTAGTTTTAAAAATAGGTTGATAAATAAATGAGTGGGTGTGGGAGGGTGTGAGTTGGACCTGACTAGCTTGCTTTTGCTGGGATCTGGTGCAGTGCTCATCATTATTGGAGATGACCAGGACTGTGATGGTATTGTGTAATCGAGGGGGGGTCTTGGTCTTATCGGGAGGGGGTTGACATGGACTGCTCCGCGGTTCTTATGCCTGATGCATTTTCCATCATGCTTATTTTTTATGTTCGTTATAAGTGAATGAAACTTCCTGCATGAGACATAACTATGAAAACATCACCTAACACCTTTCCCCTTCCTCCAAAACTCTATTTTTTTTAAAAAACATTTTAACCCATTAATACTTATCTCCTCTACCCTCCAACCCATACAACTCCCCCCCCCCCCCCCCCCCCCCCCCCCCCCCCCCCCCCCCCCCCCCCCCCCCCCCCCCCCCCCCCCCCCCACCCCCCCCCCCCCACACCCCCACCCAACCCCACCCCCCCACCCCAAACCCCCCAAAACAAAACACCCCCAAACCCCCCCCCCCACCCCCCCCCCCCCCCCCACCCCCCCCCCCCCCCACTTAAAAACAAACCCACACCAAAACACCCACAGCAATAACAATGTCTAGCAGCAGTAACAATGTCTAGCAGCAGTAACAATGTCTAGCAGCAGTAACAATGTCTAGCATCAGTAACAATGTCTAGCAGCAGTAACAATGTCTAGCAGCAGTAACAATGTCTAGCAGCAGTAACTATGCTTCTAGCATCAGTAACAATGTGTCTAGAAGCAGTATCTTGTTTAGCAGCAGTAACATTGTCTAGCTAAGCAGTAAACAATGTTAGCAGCAGTAAATGGTCTAGTAGCAGTAAAAATGTTCTAGCAGCAGTTAACAGTGTCTAGTAGCAGTAACAGTGTCTAGCAGCAGTAACAATGTCTAGCAGCAGTAACAATGTCTAGCAGTCAGTAACAATGTCTTGCAGGCAGTAACAATTGTCTAGCTGCACGTAACATGTCTAGCAGCAGTAACAATGTCTAGAAACTGTAAACATGTCTAGCAGCAGTAAACAATGTCTAGCCAGCAGTAGTAACAATGTCTAGCAGCAGTATCAATGTCTAGCAGCACAGTATTATGTCTTGCAGCAGTAACATTGTCTTGCAGCGTAACAATGTCTAGAATCAGTAACAAGGTCTAGCAGAGTATTCAATGTCTAGAAACAGTAACAATGTTCTAATGCAGCCAGTAAACAATGTCTAGCACGCAGTACAAATGTCTAGAAACAGTAACAATGTCTAGCAGCTCTGAGTAACATGTCTCGAAACAGAACAACTGTATCAGCACGCAATAACAATGTTTTTATCAAGCCTGATGCATAATCAGTTCTAAAGATCGACAATCATACGATCTTTTCATGACATGGTCCCCCCAAACTGTTTATGTATGCCAGATTCTGAATAACCCTAACTCTCCTAGACTTTGAGAAAAAGCCATTGACAACATGCATGGCACTCAGCCCAGGCCAAGACTCGTGAAACTCCGTAGTTAATTAGAACTGCAAGACAACCTGTCGCGTGCTTAGGGAGAAGGAACATAGACACGGAGTGAATTCCTGTCACTAAATACACGGATATATGGCACAACTCAATAAAGTGGTATGCAAAGCAATAGCTTAAGAACCATAGTCCATATCGCTAACGCCCCAATTAGTAAAAATCTTGAAAGAAGTTACTAAGAAGATGATTGCAATCACTGGAATTCCCAACAACTGCACTATCCATTATCCAGACATAGACAGAGAACTCGCAACATACACCGTGTCATTCTTTGATAGGACAATTCTAGAATCTGCATTAGTGTGTTAATCCATTGTGGACACAGTAAAAATCTCAAGAAGATATAAACCAAGTTTTTTCCAATTGGCTACGAGAACAATATGATGTTCATATAGAAGACAAATTTCCAACTATCACGGTATGGAACATTGGAGGAGATTATAACTATGACAGGTATACTACAAACTCTAATCACATATAGAGCGTAAAAGTAAGGTAAAAGACCTGGAGATGTGACAGTGGCAAACAGTCGCCATATCACATCTGCGGGAAAATGACAGGATGGATAATGAGGACTTCAAAACAAGGAAGCCACAAGCAGTGTAATGCCTTTATAAATCCACTTGTTCTCTTAGGCTAAAAAATTGCTGCTACACTTAACTTCTCTATTCAAGGCAGGTGAAATCGTCGACTAGAAATGTACCAGAGAACCATTTTCTGCATATTAAGTCTATTAAACACTTAACTATTGGTATGCCTGGAAGTACTTGGTTGAACTCCGTGCGAGCGCCAGGCGAGAGAGATGCATCATAATTCTACTCCTGGAAATTCCTATAGAGAATGGTCCTAATCTGTACATCAGAAATCACTGCTTACGAAAAAGCGAAAAAGACTTAGGAGGCGGTTGCAACATACCATAATGAATAAGTAGGGGCGCCATTGTCAATAGAGAAAACACAATAAGTGTCCGGGGCCAAAGACTGTTCAACAGCCTCACCGACATAAAGGGAATTACTCAATAGACTCCTGGCCTGACTTCAGAGGGAGCTGTACAGCTACTAAAGCCAATGCCGAATCAGCGAGAGGCCAGCAGTAACAGCCGGTTGCACAGACCCTGATCAATGGGAGGCTGGTCATGAACCGGGCGGGGGCGTTGATCTCGGAAAACACCTCCAGGTAGCTCAGGTAGGTAGCAGCTGTACAATGTCCTAACATCGTAACAATTGTCTAGCTGCAGTAACAATGTCTAGCAGCAGTAATAACATATGTTCTGCTGCAGTAACAATGTCTAGCAGCAGAACAATGTCTGCAGCAGTAACAATGTCTAGCAGCAGTAACAATGTATAGCATGCAGTAACATTGGTCTTGCAGCATTAACAAGTCTAGATTCTGTATCAATGTCTAGCAGCTGTAGTAACATTGTTAGCTGCATTAACAATTGTCTAGTGCCAGAATCATGTCTAGCAGCTGTAAACAATGTTATAGCATCAGTAACAATGGTTCTAGCATCAGTAACAATGTCTAGCAGCTGTTACCAATGTCGGCAGCAGTAAACAATGTCTAGCAGAAGTTACATATGGCTAGCGCAGTAATGTCTAGCTGCTGTAACAATGTCCTTACGCAGGCAAGTAACAATGTCTTCTAGCATCAGTAACAATGGTCTAGCATTCAGTAACAAATGTATAGAATCAGTAACAATGTCTAGCAAGGCAATAACAATGTATTGCATCAGTAACAATGTCTAGCTGCAATACACAATGTCTAGAAGCAGTAAAAACTGTCTTGCATCAGTAACAATGTCTAGCAGCAGTGAGTAACAATGTCTAGCATCAGTAATCAAGGTTCTAGAAGCAGTAACATTGTTAGATCAGTAACAATGTTCTGAAAGCAGTAACAATGTCTAGCAGCTGTAACTCAATGTCTAGCAGCGTAACAATGTTAGCAGCAGTACAATGTTTAGCTAGCAGTAACAATGTTTAGCAGCAGTAATCAATGTCTAGCAGAAGTACAATGTCTAGCATCAGTAACAATGGTCTTAGCAGCTGTCAATGTCTAGCAGCAAGGAACATGTCTACAAGAGTAACTTGTCATAGAGCAGTAACAATGTCTTGCAGAAAGTAACAATGTATAGCAGCAGGTAATATATGTCTAGCAGCAGTAGTAACAATGTATAGCTAGAAGTAAACAATGTCTAGCAGCAGCTAACAATGTCTAGCTGCAGTAACAATGTTAGCAGCAGTAACAAGGTCTAGCAGCATCAGTCAGTAACAATGTCTAGCAGCAGTAACAATGTCTAGCAAGCAGTAACATTGTCTAGCAACAGTTACAATGTCTAGCAGCAAGTAACAATGTCTTGCAACATTAACAATGTTAGCATCATTAACAATGTCTTTGCAGCACAGTAACAATGTCTAGGCTGCCAGTGACATTGTCTAGCAGCAGTGACAATATCTTGCAGACAGTAAAACAAAGTCTTGCAACAGTAACAAAGTTTAAACAGCAGTAACAAGTCTAGCAGCAGTAACACATGTCTAGCAAAAGTAACAATGTCTTTACAGCAGTAAGACAATGTCTAGCAGCGTAACAATGTCTAGCAACAGTAACAATGTCTAGAACAGTAACAATGTCTAGCAGCAGTGACAAAGTCTTAATCAGCAGTCAACAATGTAGAGCAGCTGTACAATGATATATATATATTATTTAGGTCTATTTTATTACTTGTGTAAGAGAATGAAACACATAAAGGTAATGTGTTGAAGAGAGTAATACACACTTGTCACTTTGTTCTGTTTCATTCAAATGTTCTCACTTGCGTGATCTCTGGCGTAAATGTTTGTGTGTGTGTGTGTGTGAGTGTGTGTGCTTGTGTTGTGTGTGTGTGTGTGTGTGTGTGTGTGTGTGTGTGCTGTGTGTGTGTGGGTGCGAATTGTGTGTGTTGTGTGTGCGCGATGTGTGTGTGTGTGTGTGTGTATGTGTGTGTGTGTGTGTGTGTGAGCGCGAGAGCTTGATTCAAAGTTTTGTAAATCAGTGTTCTGATCCACATAGTCTATGTTGCTCATACCTTCTTACATCCACAGCTAACCTCACAATTGTCTATAATTATTCTGCATTTACTACATACACGATACACCTCACCACATTAGTCTATATTATTCTGCCTTACTACATACACAGATTCACTCACCCTAAACAATTACAAGGTACAGTGCACGTGCCTATAAGTCTGGACAACTCCTGCCAGTGCACGTGCTATAAAGTCTGGACAACACCTGACAGTGCACAGTGCTATAAGTCTGGACAAACACCTGACAGTGCACAGTGCTATAAGTCTGGACAACACTGTACAGTGCACAGTTGCTATAAGTCTGGACAACACTGAAAGTGCACAGTGCTATTAAGTCTGGTAAACACTTAACCAAACTCGGGTTGGCTGAACATATCGGCAAGATTACTTCAGGATTATAGAACAACAATAGAACAAAAAAACATTGCAACAAATGTGCATAGAAGAATAAAACGAGACATTACTTGTAATAAAGATTAAGCACATACCCGTGAGAGTAGATAAAACACTGTAACAAGTCCTTCGTGACGAGAAGAAACATGAGTTAACAGTCGAAACAAAATAACGATACATTTTAGGATAATTTTTTAAGATTAAAATTTTTTTTGCATTTAACTTTAATACAATAATTAAAAAATTGGAGATGAGATATGGTATAATTTAAGTTAACCAAAGTGAAATGTGAATACTGAAGCAGTAATGGTAGATATGGTAAGTCAGTACAGACAATGGAAGGTATTTGCAAAAGAGAGACGAGGTAAGTATTTAACTTCAACGTAGTTAGGCACACACTTGATGTTTTAGTTAAGTTTTTAAGTTGAGTTAAGATTGTTGCAATCCCTCAACTCGTTCTCAAGTTTTCAGCTCTTTTGGTCATTATTTGCATAGATTTTCTGTAGATGATCAGTGGAAGGACGAGGTAGATCAGGTTGATCTTTGTTTCTGGTGTGACGCTTTGAGTGATTCTTTGTTATCTGGTGTGAACGCTTGAGTGTTCTTCTGATTTCATGGTGTGGGAGCTTGAGGGTTCTTTGTTTCTGGTGGGACGCTGAGTGTTATTGTTTTAGTGTGACGCTTGAGTGTTCTTTGTTCTAGTGTGACGCTTGAGCTGTTCTTTGTTTATAGTGTGGGGGGGAAACGCTTGTGTGTTCTTTGTTTCTAGTTGGAGCGCTTGAGTGTTCTTTGTTTCTAGTGTGACGCTGAGTGTTCCCTTGTTTCTGGTCAGTGTGTGACGCTTGAGTGTTCTTGTTTCTGTGTGTGACGCTTGAGTGTTTCTTTCAGTTCGTTCTTGAATTTCTTGAGTACAAGTGTTAGCGTTACAATGTCAACAATGTGATTATGTAAATTGAAGAGTAGTATGTATGAATTGCATTTATTATTTAGTAAGTTTACGGTATGAATAAGTGCAAGTGTGGGTAAAATTTCTAGCAGCGTAACAATGTGTAGCAGTAGTAACAATGTCTAGCAGCAGTAACAATGTGTAGCAGCAGTAACAATGTCTAGGAGCAGTAACAATGTCTAGCAGCAGTAACAACGCCTAGCAAAAGTAACAATGTCTAGCAGCAGTAACAATGTCTAGCAGCAGTAACAACGCCTAGCAAATGTAACAATGTCTAGCAGCAGTAACAATGTCTAGCAGCAGTAACAACGCCTAGCAAATGTAACAATGTCTAGCAGCAGTAACAATGTCTGGCAGCCATGAAGGTAGCAGTAAGCGAGAAATAAAACTGTAGGAACAGTGGTGACACTACACCACACTGGTCAGACCGCTCCTTGAATATGCTGCACGATACCCACCCCAAATTACATACTAAATGAAGATCAACTGCACACACACGCGAGCACACACACACACACACACAACACACACACACACACACACACACACACACACACACACACACCACACACACATACACACACACACACACCACACACGAACACACACACGCGGCACACACACACACACACACACAACACACACACACACACACACACACACACGAACACACACGCGCGAGCACACACACACACATAAGAACATAAGAACATAAGAACGAAGGAACACTGCAGAAGGCCTACTGGCCCATGCGAGGCAGGTCCAAGTCTCCTACGGCTTAAGCCAATGCACCCAACCTAGTCAGGTCAGGTCACTTGACTTAAGGGAGGAACACGGCAAACCGACCTGGTAGCACAAGCTATCAGGTCTAACTCACACCCACCCACATCCACTCATGTATTTATCCAACCTATTTTTTAAAGCTACACAACGTTCTGGCCTCTATAACGGTACTTGGGAGTTTGTTCCACTCATCCACAACTCTATTACCAAACAGTACTTTCCTATATCCTTCCTGAATCTGAATTTTTCCAACTTAAAACCATTGCTGCGAGTCCTGTATAGGTAGATATTTTCAGCACTCTATTTACATCCCCTTTATTTATTCTGTCTTCCATTTATACACCTCAATCATATCCCCCCTAATTCTACGTCTTTCTAGAGAGTGCAGATTCAGGGCCTTAGTCTATCCTCATAGGGAAGGTTTCTGATACATGGGATCAACTTTGTCATCCTCCTTTGTACATTTTCCAGAGAATTTATATCCATTCTGTAATAAGGTGACCAAAACTGTGCAGCATAATCTAAATGAGGCCTAACCAAGGATGTATAGAGTTGAAGAACAACCTGAGGACTCCTATTATTTATGCTTCTTGATATGAAGCCAAGGATTCTATTAGCTTTATTGCGAACACTTATGCACTGTTGTCTTGGTTTCAAATTACTGCTAACCAGAACTCCTAAATCTTTTTCGCAATCCGTAATATTAAGATCTACATTATTTAGTTTATATGTGGCATGGTTATTGTCCTGTCCAACATTAGAACTTTGCTTTGTCTATATTAAACTGCATCTGCCACTTCTCCGACCACTGATCAGGGCTATTCAAAACTTCCCGGAGTGCTCGAATGTCCTGTCAGAATGAAATTTGACGGCCTATTTTGGTGTATCGGCAAACCTTTCCGATGTTTGCTCTTTAAAGCCTATTTATGTCGTTTTGTAGATTGTGAAAAAGAGGGGGCCCAAAAAACTGACCCCTGCGGAACCCCGTCGTTTCCTCCCCCACTTTTGATTTTTTCCCCAAATTTGGGCCCCCAAAAATCTCTGCTGCCCATTTGTCAAAAAAAAGTCTATCCAGGAAAAAAATTTCCTCTTTCCCCTGTGCTTTAATTTTCCCCAATGTCTCGATGTGGGTGTTCCCAAAAACCCTTTCTGAAGTCCTTATTTAAAAATATCATATTCATTACCTTTATCTCCTTCCCCAAAACCTTTGTGAAAAAAGGGTTTAAAAAATTGTAAGGCAGGAAAAGCCCCCTTTTTTAAAAAAATTTGGGATTCGTTGATTAAATTTTTGCTTTGCAAAAGGGGGTACGAACTGCCTCGGCAAATTTTTGATTCCTTTAAATTTTCCACTATGGAGGTTAGGGTTATTGGTTTTTGTTCGAAGCTAAAGGGCCTGTCCCCCTTTTTTTGGGAAAAAAGGTTTTCCATTTGCCTTTTCTTTTCTGGCCAAACCTGCCAGTTTTGTAGTGGGTATGTTTAAAAAAAATTAGCCCCAAAGGGGTGGGCTAAGCTCCCTTTTCATTCCTTTAGAACCCTTGCATACGTTTATCAGGGGTGGGGATTTGTTAGGTTTTAATTTATTTTTTGCCCAAGGGGCCCCCTCCCTTGTGGGCCCCAATAGTGCACCGGGTTTTTATCGTCCCGTTCTACTAATTTATCTTTTCTGGAAAAAAAAAAAATTTTCGCTGGTATCCTCTGTGTAAAAACGAGAGGAAAATATGTTGTTAAAAATTTACCCCATTTCCTTATCAATGTTTAGTGGCTGCCCCGGGAAAATTTTGGGGGGTATTTGTCCTGATCTTACTTCTGTAAACCCGAAAGAATCCTTTTGGGTTAGTCTTCGATTCTCTTTCCCAAATTTAACCCCTAATCTTTTTTTTTGCTTTTTTAAATTTCCCCTTTTTTTTTTTCTCTCTTTAAAAGAATTATCGATTTTTAATTGTCCCCCTCCTCTTTTGATTTGTATATTGCCTCTCTTTTTGGGCCAACAGATATTTTAAAATTAATTTTTTTATCCCTTTTGGTCATTTTTGTTTGATTTTTTCCCCAATTTTTGGGAAATAATTTGACTGAGCAGCTAGAAATATGCCTGGAAAAGCATCATATCGGCAACCATCACCACCCACCCGTCCCCTTTGTAGGTCATTCCAGTTCAGCCCCCCTAAGGTTTAATTTTTTTTTTTATTAAATCAGCCCAAAAGGGGAAAATTAGGGGGCGGGACTTGAAATTTCCCTTATTTGGGGAAATTTCCTGATATATTAAATGAGTGTTTTTTTTATCACTTTTTCCCCCAAATATCATTAAACCCCCGATTATTAATTAGTGTTTCCCCACTGGCAAGAACCAAGTCAAGGGGGGTTATTTCCCCCGTTGGCTCTGTCACAAAAATGTTTTAAAAAAAAAATTTCCCGGATTTGTATCAAAAAAGTCCCCCTGACTCTAATTTTCCCGTAAAAATTTCTCCGTCAATCTGTTTATTTGTTGAAAAATTCCCCTTAGCCCAAACCTTTTTTGTATGTAGATTTCCTTACGAATTTCGTTCCCCTAGAAGTTTAGCACTCCCTATTTTAAAATTTGGGGCCCGTAAATCACACCAAAATCGTTTTTCTCGGTCGAGAACTGTAACCAAAAGATTCAGTGGTGACGCTTCTTTTTTAATATCTTGTCTAACACCAATTTAAAAATTTTCTCTGACATAATCGTACTCCACCCCCTTTTCCCCGTTGGGCCCCGTAGGTGGAATAATTTTTAGCCTTGTATGTGAATTTTCAGAGGGCATCTCTCTATCTTTCAGATTGAGCAGGTTTTTGTTATAGCAATAATATCTATGTTTCCTGCACTTGCAATTAATCTTAGCCCATCTATCTTATTTCTTCACTCCTGCTATTGTATAGTAAACCTTAAGGGAGCTAGTCCCTTGCTGCCCTTGCTGTCCCCCTTTGTTTGCTGACCTGATCTATTGTCTTTATTTATAACTTCATGCTGAATGCCTTTTATACATTTACTGTTTCCAACCCAAGTGTTGCAACTGCTTGGGTTTCCCACACACACCCATACCTCTATCTTCCATCAGTTTAAAATCATGGCATTTCACCAGGGCCCTTTCAATCGAGTCTGCAAGTGCTACCCCCCCAGCCCCAGAGAGATGTACCCCATCCCTTGCATACATATCATGTTTGCCATAAAAGTTGTTCCAGTTGTCAATGAATGGGATTGCAAGTTCCTTGCAGTATCTTTTCTAGCCAGCAATTACACCAATTGCCCTAGACAACCATTCATTTCCTACTCCCCTTCTGGGCAAGATGCTACTTTATGATTGGGATCCCTCCCTTAGCTTAATGAAATTTTAGCTGACTGTATTATCTAGCAGCTTCTCTCCTACCCTTCCCATATCATTTCCACCAGCACTGAGCAGATAATGGGCTTGCTCCCATTACCTGACATGATATTATCCCGCCCGTTGACAATGTCCCAACACCAGCTCCGGAAGCACACTCTATCTTCATCTTCTTATTCTATTACAAAAAGCACGGTCAATGTTCTTACCCGAGAGTCACCAACCCCAAGAATGTGCTTCCTCCATTGCAGGGGCAGTAGTACCCTTACCTTCACTGGCCCCTGAAGTACATTCATCCTGAAGAACAAAAGAAGCGATTTCCTACCTTCAGATCTTCACTCTTAACTTTCCTTACTTGATGCGCCTTCATTACTGTGAACTACTCGCCACTTGTAGCAGGTGCTGGGCTGCACCTCACTGCTGGTAGCCGTTTCTGCTCCCAATACAGCCTCCTCACAGCGAGAGACGACGCACCTCGCTGCTAGAAGCCCCATTCCCACAACTCCAGCCACCTCACACTCTCTCCCAGACCATTGAGGTGGACCTTCAGCCCCCTAATCTCCTCCTGGAGAAGCAAGGGCCTCCTCCTTCAACTCTCCAACCTCAATTTTTAAAACACTGCAGAAGCAAGCCATGCTTTGTAACCGTCCACACTAATCCCAAAGCAGTCAGGGTCTGTGACTCACGTGACGACTGACCACTGAGTACTGACGACTGACCACTGAGTACTGACGACTGACCACTGAGTACTGACGACTGACCACTGAGTACAAACGCAGAGAGAGAGAGAGAAAAGAGAGAGAGAGAGAGAGAGAGGAGAGAGAGAGAGAGAGGGAGAGAGAGAGGAGAGAGGAGAGAGAGAGAGAGAGAGAGAGAGAGAGAGAGACAGAGAGAGAGAGAGAGAGAGAGAGGAGAGAGAAGAGAGAGAGAGAGAGAGAGAGAGAGAGAGGAGAGAGAGAGAGAGAGAGGAGAGAGAGAGAGAGAGAGAGAGAGAGAGAGAGGAGAGAGAGAAGAGAGAGAGAGATGAGAGAGAGAGAGAGAGAGGAGAGAGAGAGGAGAGAGAGAGAGGAGAGAGAGAGAGGAGAGAGAGAGAGAGAGAGAGAGAGAGAGAGTGAGAGAGAGAGAGAGAGAGAAGTTTATGGAAGAGAGAAAGCTGAGTGTACCAAATTGCAGTGTTATCAAGACACTTATATAGGTGTGAGACTTGGGCTGTAAACATTGTAGGAAGGAGGAGGCCGGAGGCTGTGAAGGCGTTATGTTTACGAGTAAAATGTGATGTGATTATACAAAGAATTGTAGGGTAGAATGAATGAAGGTGAATGTTTTCTTTCCTTTTTTTTTGGGGGGGGGGGAGTCACCCTACATTGGTGGGTCACTTCCGATGCGGCTGAATTTAAAAATAAAAATTGTGTTTGGTCATACATTAAGTTGAAATTCATAAGTGAATACAAAACAAATTCAGCCCAAACTGAACACCTGTTAGGTTCGTCATTCTACACCAGCTCACGACTCTCAAAATATAAGGACATTGGTAATGAAAGAAGTCTCCTTCCGTAACCCAGATGTGTCGTAAGACGCAACTAAAATAACCCATTCTCCTCTGTAAATTACTAAATTTAAAAAGAAAAGCTTTCGTTTATCTTTTTGAGTCACCTTGCCTCGGTGGTCACCCTGCCTCGGTGGTCACCCTGCCTCGGTGGTCACCCTGCCTCGGTGGTCACCTTGCCTCGGTGGTCACCTGCCTCGGTGGTCACCTGCCTCGGTGGTCACCCTGCCTCGGTGGTCACCCTGCTCGGTGGTCACCTTGCCTCGGTGGTCACCCTGGCTCGGTGGTCACCCTGCCTCGGTGGTCACCTTGCCTCGGTGGTCACCCTGCTCGGTGGTCACCCTGCCTCGGTGGTCACCCTGGCTCGGTGGTCACCCTGCCTCGGTGGTCACTTGCCTCGGTGGTCACCCTGCCTCGGTGGTCACCCTGCCTCGGTGGTCACCCTGCCTCGGTGGTCACCCTGCCTCGGTGGTCACCCTGCGTCGGTGGTCACCCTGCGTCGGTGGTCACCTGCCTCGGTGGTCACCCTGCCTCGGTGGTCACCCTGCCTCGGTGGTCACCCTGCCTCGGTGGTCACCTTGCCTCGGTGGTCACCTGCCTCGGTGGTCACCCTGCTCGGTGGTCACCTTGCTCGGTGGTTACCCTGCCTCGGTGGTCACCCTGCCTTAGTGGTCACCTGCCTCGGTGGTCACCCTGCCTCGGTGGTCACCCTGCTCGGTGGTCACCTGCCTCGGTGGTCACCCTGCCTCGGTGGTCACCCTGCCTCGGTGGTCACCCTGCCTCGGTGGTCACCCTGCCTCGGTGGTCACCCTGCCTCGGTGGTCACCCTGCGTCGGTGGTCACCTGCCTCGGTGGTCACCCTGCCTCGGTGGTCACCCTGCCTCGGTGGTCACCCTGCCTCGGTAGTCACCCTGCCTCGGTGGTCACCTGCCTTAGTGGTCACCCTGCCTCGGTGGTCACCCTGCCTCGGTGGTCACCTGCCTCGGTGGTCACCCTGCCTCGGTGGTCACCCTGCCTCGGTGGTCACTCTGCCTCGGTGGTCACCCTGCCTCGGTGGTCACCCTGCTCGGTGGTCACCCTGCCTCGGTGGTCACCCTGCCTCGGTGGTCACCCTGCCTCGGTGGTCACCCTGCCTCGGTGATCACCCTGCCTCGGTGGTCACCCTGCCTCGGTGGTCACTCTTCTCGGTGGTCACCCTGCTCGGTGGTCACCCTGCCTCGGTGGTCACCCTGCCTCGGTGGTCACCTGCGTCGGTGGTCACCCTGCCTCGGTGGTCACCTGCTCGGTGGTCACCCTGCCTCGGTGGTCACCCTGCCTCGGTGGTCACCCTGCCTCGTGGTCACCCTGCCTCGGTGGTCACCCTGCCTCGGTGGTCACCCTGCCTCGGTGGTCACCTGCCTCGGTGGTCACCCTGCCTCGGTGGTCACCTGCCTCGGTGGTCACTCTGCCTCGGTGGTCACCCTGCCTCGGTGGTCACCCTGCCTCGGTGGTCACCCTGCCTCGGTGGTCACCCTGCCTCGGTGGTCACCCTGCCTCGGTGGTCACCCTGCCTCGGCGGTCACCCTGCCTCGGTGGTCATCCTGCCTTCGTGGTCACGCTGCCTTGGTGGTCACGCTGCCTTGGTGGTCACCCTGCCTTAGTGGTCACCCTGCCTTCGTGGTCACCCTGTCTTGGTGGTCACCATGCCTTTGTGGTCACCCTGCCTTGGTGGTCACCCTGCCTTGGTGGTCACCCTGCCTCGGTGTCACCCTGCCTCGGTGGTCACCATGTCTTGGTGGTCACCCTGCCTCGGTGGTCGCCCTGCCTCGGTGGTCACCCTGCCTTGGTGGTCACTCTGCATTGGTGGTTACCCTGTCTTGGTGGTCACCCTGCATTGGTGGTCACCCTGCCTCGGTGGTCACCCTGCCTCGGTGGTCACCCTGCCTCGGTGGTCACCCTGCCTCGGTGGTCACCTGCCTCGGTGGTCACCCTGCCTCGGTGGTCACCCTGCCTCGGTGGTCACCCTGCCTCGGTGGTCACCCTGCCTCGGTGGTCACTCTGCCTCGGTGGTCACCCTGCCTCGGTGGTCACCCTGCCTCGGTGGTCACCCTGCCTCGGTGGTCACCCTGCATTTGTGGTCACCCTGCCTCGGTGGTCACCCTGCCTTGGTGGTCACCCTGCATTGGTGGTCGCCCTGCCTTTGTGGTCACCCTGACTTGGTGGTCACCCTGCCTCAGTGGTCACCCTGCCATGGTAGCCACCTTGCTTTGGTGGTCACCCTGCCTCGGTGGTCATTCTGCCATGGTGGTCACCCTGCCTTGGTGGTCATCCTGACTTGGTGGTCACCCTGACTTAGTGGTCACCCTGCCATGGTAGCCACCTTGCTTTGGTGGTCACCTGCCTTGGTGGTCACCCTCCCTTGCTGGTGACCCTGCCTCGATGGCCATCCTGCCTTGGTGGTCACCCTGACCCTTTGGGGGTCACCCCGCTTGGTGGTCACCTGCCTTGGTGGTCACCCTGCGTTGATGGTCACCCTGCTGGGGGCCC
>NC_069414.1:10028789-10058789 GCF_026875155.1 Cherax quadricarinatus
TTTTTGCGTGTTGATTCGTGAAATAAAAAATATTGAAGAATTCGATTGATGATATGTTGAGCATTGATGTTCATCACTCATCTTACTCACATATTCTGGGGTCTGTCACTCATCTTACTCACATATTCTGGGGTCTGTCACTCATCTTACTCACATATTCTGGGGTCTGTCACTCATCTTACTCACATATTGTGGGGTCTGTCACTCATCTTACTCACATATTGTGGGGATCATCTCTATCCATTAAGACTCACGAGTCTTACGTCTCGGTTTGAGTCTTCCACCAACATGTGGATATTAATTATACTTTTCATTTAACTAACTGCAACTTAAAGTAATGTCTTACATATTGTCTAATTTCTCTTAAAAGCTACATAATTTATTATTTTTCTAGCTGAGATATCAGTTAGACTTGATATTATGTAAAAAATACCGACAAGTTGATGATTAAGACACATGTGTAGCAGCTGGGTATGTCGAAACGTTTCGCCCACATACTACACTTCTTCACTTGCACAGGGGAATTAATTTTAGGCAGCTACTCCTGCTGCCTAAAATATATTTTCCTCAGGACAATAATGTTAATGTTTCATAGCTTTTAATTTTTTTCCCGAAATTATTCAATCTTTACTTGTATGTCAAATATAAATTTGTTCATCTTTCTCTGCTGTATTTTTTTTTTTCGTTCAGTTTTGTTTTGGTATTATCTTACCTTTGTTCGTTGTGCTGATAAATCACTGGATTGGTGGGTCAGGCTTTGTTATTTTGTTGAAAAGTCTTTTTTCTCTTTCTCAATCCTTTTACCATTTAGCGTTTGGGCAGTTTATATTTATATTTACTTGTTGTTATGTAAGACACATAGGCAACAGTTAAGCAACTTTATTCCGAAACGTTTCGCCTACACAGTAGGCTTCTTCAGTCGAATTCAGAAAGTAGGCAGGAACAGTAGAGATGTGAAGACGATGTAATCAGTTCATCACCCTTGAAGTCGTAGAATTTGAGGTTGTCAGTCCCTCAGCCTGGAGAAGTTCAGTTCCATAGTCAGGAACTAACTGATAGTTGCTGTCTACCAACCTACAACCTACATATATATATATATATATATATATATATATATATATATATATATATATATATATATATATATATAATATATATATATATATATATATATCAGTAACAACACTGCGACTAGCCAAGGACTCGAACCCATGCTGCTTTGGCCTGCCTCATGGTGGGCGAAAACTATGATGCCTTAAGCCACTGGACCATACAATACTTAAGAGTAGCGCATCCAGCGGAACTGGATGTTGTACTCGCTACCCAAGGACATACGGTGGTGTGGATGACTCTAGGCTAATTTCATTCTAGTCACTGTTTGGTGTACTAGTACAACGAGCAGTATTTTATATTATTGTGCCCACGAACGAGTGGTATTGATCAATAACAACACTGTGACTAGCCAGTTCCGCTGGATGCACTACTCTTAAGGATTGTATGATCCAGTGGATTAAGGCGTCATGAGTTTTCGCCCACCATGAGGCAGGCCAAAGCAGCATGTGTTCGAGTCCTTGGCTAGTCACAGGGTTGTTATTGATCAATACCGCTCGTTCATGGGCACAATAATAAATATATATATATTTTACGAAAGTACTTAACCTTACTCTAGAAGACGGAGAGTGGAACCAAGCTACACTTCCAGTCAGACTAGGAGGCATTGGTGTCCGCAAGTCATCACAGATTGCAATACCTGCTTTTCTGTCTTCATGTATTGCATCCAGAGGGCTTGTAGCAGCGATTCTCCCTGAACATCTTAGGGACAAGATTGGAGTCCAGGACCAAAAGTTAATTGACGGAGCCATGATCGAGGATAATCTAACGGGCTCTGAAACTTGACCTGTTCCCCCAACAACTACAAACAGTCGCACTGGGATGGCCCGTTAGTGGAGAAAATAACCTCAACAATGCTTCAAAGTGTGTCAGGGAAGGATAGAGCCCGCCTCCTGGCAGTGAGAGCCCCTCATGCAGGGGACTTTCTGTTGGCTGTTCCCAACTCCAGCCTTGGCACACACCTCGACCCACAGACCATCCGCATTGTTGCCCCTCGACTTGCCGCCCCTATTCTCACCGAACACAGGTACATTTGTGGCAGTGAAGCAGCAGACCGATTCGCGTACCATGGTCTTGTGTGCCGTAAATCCGAGGGAAAGATTGCAAAAGACATGAGGAGGTTAACATTATCAAGAGGAGCCTCACAACAACCGGATGCCCAACAGTAAGGGAGCCACCACAACTTTGCAGATCTGATGGCAGCCATAAGAGTCCAGATGGTATCACACTTCAAGCCTGGACAGACGGTGAGCAGGTGGTGTGGGACTACACATGTGCATCTACCTTGGCTGATATCTATCTCCAATACACCAGGGAGGAGAGAGGAGCAGCCGCCAGCTTCAGGGAGTCCCAAAGGTCTAGAAAATATGGAGAACTTACCCATCATTATATGTTTGTTCACATAGGCTCAGAGACCCTTGGCTCAGAGTGCAACTAAGTTCCTTAAGGAGCTAGGCAAAAGATTCATCAGGGTAATTAGATATCCCAGGGCAGCTAGTTTTCTGTTCCAGCGATTCAGCACTGCTGTTCAGAGGGGTAATGCCTGCTGTATTTTGGGCACGCACCAAAGTTCTGAAGAGCTGGATGAGATTTTTGCATTATAATCGGTGACAAACACGTAACAATATGTACTAGACATGTATCTCTCACATCTCATGTACTGTATATGTCATCTTTATATCAACAATGTATCTCTTAAACCTTTTGTACCATATTATGTAATAAAATATACCTATTGGTAAAAACGAATGAAAAGATGGGGTGGTAGGGGAAGTGGAATATTCAAACGGCGTCAGGAAGAAATCCAAATATTCTTCCTTGAAGCCTTTTTATCCACTTCTCCGAGGCTATGGGTCCCACAATTTACACCAGAGGTGGACCCCATATATATATATATATATAATATATATATATATATATATATATATATATATATATATATATATATATATATATTATATATATATATATATATATATATATATAATATATATATATATATATAATTAATTTTCGTACAACATAGTGAGTCTCATATATCGCAGTCTTGCACCCATATTTTACTGTCCAGAACATGCATTGTTTGTGTTCCTAGAAACGCTGCAGTTCCTATGAACGCTGCAGTTCCTGTGAACGCTGCAGTTCCTGTGAACGCTGCAGTTCCTATGAACGCTGAAGTTCCTGTGAACGCTGCAGTTCCTGTGAACGCTGCAGCTCCTATGAACGCTGCAGTTCCTGTGAACGCTGCAGTTCCTGTGAACGCTGCAGTTCCTGTGAACGCTGCAGTTCCTATGAACGCTGCAGTTCCTATGAACGCTGCAGTTCCTGTGAACGCTGCAGTTCCTGTGAACGCTGCAGTTCCTATGAACGCTGCAGTTCCTGTGAACGCTGCAGTTCCTGTGAACGCTGCAGTTCCTGTGAACGCTGCAGTTCCTATGAACGCTGAAGTTCCTGTGAACGCTGCAGTTCCTGTGAACGCTGCAGTTCCTGTGAACGCTGCAGTTACCATATGAACGCTGAAGTTCCTGTGAACGCTGCAGTTCCTGTGAACGCTGCAGCTCCTATGAACGCTGCAGTTCCTGTGAACGCTGCAGTTCCTGTGAACGCTGCAGTTCCTGTGAACGCTGCAGTTCCTATGAACGCTGCAGTTCCTATGAACGCTGCAGTTCCTGTGAACGCTGCAGTTCCTGTGAACGCTGCAGTTCCTATGAACGCTGCAGTTCCTGTGAACGCTGCAGTTCCTGTGAACGCTGCAGTTCCTGTGAACGCTGCAGTTCCTATGAACGCTGCAGTTCCTGTGAACGCTGCAGTTCCTGTGAAGGCTGCAGTTCCTGTGAACGCTGCAGTTCCTGTGAACGCTGCAGTTCCTATGAACGCTGCAGTTCCTATGAACGCTGCAGTTCCTATGAACGCTGCAGTTCCTATGAACGCTGCAGTTCCTGTGAACGCTGCAGTTCCTGTGAACGCTGCAGCTCCTATGAACGCTGCAGTTCCTGTGAACGCTGCAGTTCCTGTTGAACGCTGCAGTTTCTATGAACGCTGCAGTTCCTATGAACGCTGCAGTTCCTGTGAACGCTGCAGTTCCTGTGAACGCTGCAGTTCCTATGAACGCTGCAGTTCCTGTGAACGCTGCAGTTCCTATGAAACGCTGCAGTTCCATATGAACGCTGCAGTTCCTGTGAACGCTGCAGTTCCTGTGAACGCTGCAGTTCCTGTGAACGCTGCAGCTCCTATGAACGCTGCAGTTCCTGTGAACGCTGCAGTTCCTGTGAACGCTGCAGTTCCTGTGAACGCTGCAGTTCCTATGAACGCTGCAGTTCTATGAACGCTGCAGTTCCTGTGAACGCTGCAAGTTCCTGTGAACGCCTGCAGTTCCTATGAACGCTGCAGTTCCTATGAACGTTGCAGTTCCTATGAACGCTGCAGTTCCAGTGTAAGCTGCAGTTCCTGTGAACGCTGCAGTTCCTGTGAACGCTGCAGTTACTATGAACGCTGCAGTTTCTATGAACGCTGCAGTTCCTGTGAACGCTGCAGTTCCTATGAACGCTGCAGTTCCTATGAACGCTGCAGTTCCTATGAACGCTGCAGTTCCTGTGAACGCTGCAGTTTCCTGTGAACGCTGCAGTTCCTATGAACGCTGCAGTTCCTATGAACGCTGCAGTTCCTGTGAACGCTGCAGTTCCTGTGAACGCTGCAGTTCCTGTGAACGCTGCAGTTCCCGTGTACGTTGCAGTTCCTGTGAACGCTGCAGTTCCTGTGAACGCTGCAGTTCCTATGAACGCTGCAGTTCCTATGAACGCTGCAGTTCCTGTGAACGCTGCAGTTCCTATGAACGCTGCAGTTCCTGTGAACGTTGCAGTTCCTATGAACGCTGCAGTTCCTGTGAACGCTGCAGTTTCCTATGAACGCTGCAGTTCTGTGAACGCTGCAGTTCCTGTGAACGCTGCAGTTCCTGTGAACGTTGCAGTTCCTATGAACGTTGCAGTTCCTATGAACGCTGCAGTTCCTGTGAACGCTGCAGTTCCTGTGAACGCTGCAGTTCCTGTGAACGCTACAGTTCCTATGAACGCTGCAGTTCCTATGAACGCTGCAGTTCCTGTGAACGCTGCAGTTCCTTCTGAACGCTGCAGTTCCTGTGAACGCTGCAGTTCTTGTGTACGCTGCAGTTCCTGTGAACGCTGCAGTTCCTTTGAACGCTGCAGTTCCTATGAACGCTGCAGTTCTATGAACCTGCAGTTCCTGTGAACGTTGCAGTTCCTATGAACGCTGCATTCCTATGAACGCTGCAGTTCCTGTAAACGCTGCAGTTCCTGTGAACGCTGCAGTTCCTATGAACGCTGCATTTCCTATGAACGCTGCAGTTCCTGTGAACGTTGCAGTTCCTATGAACGCTGCAGTTCCTGTGAACGCTGCAGTTCCTGTGAACGCTGCAGTTCCTGTGAACGCTGCAGTTCCTATGAACGCTGCAGTTCCTGTAAACGCTGCAGTTCCTGTGAACGCTGCAGTTCCTATGAACGCTGCAGTTCCTATGAACGCTGCAGTTCCTGTAAACGCTGCAGTTCCTGTGAACGCTGCAGTTCCTATGAACGCTGCAGTTCCTATGAACGCTGCAGTTCCTGTGAACGCTGCAGTCCCTGTGAACGCTGCAGCTGCGTCTGTGAGGAACCCAGGTAGTTCAACTTGTTATTTAACAAAGAGGGAAGTAGGGAAGGAGGATTACCAATTTGGGATGTTTGGATTACTGGATTTTGTTAATGCCTCCTGATATGTTGCACTGTACGAACCTCTGTGTCCTACAGTACTGACTCACGAAACCTTAATCACACGATTGCAAACCAACCACAGAGTAGATGAGGCTCGAACCTATGGCAGGCTCCCTATGGTGTATAGCAATATATTTAGTTTGATGAATCCTTTTGAGCCAGCTGGACTAGTTGTTAACACACTTGCCCGTGAGGTTTTAGAGTCGTTTGCCATGGGTTCGAACCCCCCACCTGGTCCCTGATTTTCCTCCAGCTCTGGTTATATTGTAATTTGTTGTAGGTTCTGCCATCTATCTCTGTATTTTCTATTACTTTTTTTTCCCTTTCTCTCGATTATTTATCTAGCAACCTAAAAAAAAGTATTTTTGTTTATCATGCTCCTTGTCTTCATTTCTGCTTTTGTTGTATTCTTTACACGTAAATTTTGGGCGACCAGTGTTGCAACATTTTCTGGTCTAGTGATGATTTGCACATCTCAGGGTGAAATTACCTGAATTCTTTGTCAAAACGACACTGTTCCTGACGTAACATATTGGAACTTTTTCCAGTGTGAGGCTGTTTACATGTTCCACATTTACAGATTTCCCCATCATAGCACTTGCATATCTCACCGCTTTTGTCTCGTTCTGTGACAGTTGCAGTTTTGTTTACCGCGACCTGTTCTCAGTTGTCCTCTGTCACTGAATAAATTTCTTCAGACTGTGCTGTATTATGTTTTATGCTATCGTTCCCTGTGTGTGTGTGTGTGTGTGTGTGTGTGTGTGTGTGTGTGTGTGTGTGTGTGTGTGTGTGTGTTGTTTGAGTGTATGGGTGCTCACCTTCTGGTGTCTGACGTGGGCGACGGAGTACCTGGCCTCGGAGGAGTACACCTGACCCCCAGCCGTCAGCAGCTGATCCTCGTCTCTCTTCATCCACGTCACCTGCAGAGTCGTGTAGAGTTAGAACAACTCAGCGAAAGCCAGTCACGTAGAGTTATTGAGAGCAAATTAGGTGTAGTTGTTTAAAGTTAGGTAGAGTTAGAACCAGGCAGAACGAGAGTTCAGTAGAGTCAGTCACCCAGATATAGGAAGAGCCAGGTAAAGTTAGGTAGAGTCTGTCACAGTGGGAGATAATGAGAAAGAGACAGAGAGGAGAGGTGAGAGGTGAAAGGAATGAGTGAAAGTAAGGCAAAAATGAAAGAGAGAGAAAGTGAGAGAGTGCAGGACCTTGTGACGTTCCATTCACGTCAATTTTAGGAGCGTGGCTGGAGGGAGGTGGGAAAGAAAAAGGGAGAGAGAGAGAGAGAGAGAGAGAGAGAGAGAGAGAGAGAGAGAGAGAGAGAGAGAAGAGAGAGAGAGAGAGAGAGAGAGAGAGGAGAGAAGAAGAAGGAAGAGAGAGAAGAGAGAGAGAGAGAAGATGAGAGAGAGAGAGAGAGAGAGAGGAGAGAGAGAGAGAGAGAAGGAGAGAGGAGAGAGGAGAGAGAGAGAGAGAGAGAGAGAGAAATCAATAAAAAACAAAATTTACAGACTGAAACACATTCAGATTTGTTGACAAAACACCCACATCAATTTTTAAAGCATATATTTCAAATACATAAACGTTTCAATATTTTATGATTTTATATGTATATATAATATAAATATATATATATATATTTATATATATATATATATATATATATATATTATATATAATATATATATATATTCAGATGTTTTCAATTTCTCTCTGCCTTATCTCTCTCGCGTCAAAAATTACAAATAGGCTTCTTCAGTTTCCAAAAATTCCATCTTCTCAATTTCACCGTCGACTCGTTTTTTTCATGTATTAAAAAAGGAGAAATATGTCTTCAGATGATTGGGTGGTCGAGGCGCTGGTGGGGGGGGGGGAGTGCCATACTGCCCCACTCACCATGAGTGCCATACTGCCACACTCACCATGAGTGCCATACTGCCCCACTCACCATGAGTGCCATACTGCCACACTCACCATGAGTGCCATACTGCCCCACTCACCATGAGTGCCATACTGCCCCACTCACCATGAGTGCCATACTGCCACACTCACCATGAGTGCCATACTGCCCCACTCACCATGAGTGCCATACTGCCATACTCACCATGAGTGCCATACTGCCCCACTCACCATGAGTGCCATACTGCCACACTCACCATGAGTGCCATACTGCCACACTCACCATGAGTGCCACAATGCCACACACACCATGAGTGTCATAATGCCTTACCCACCATGAGTGCCATACTGCCATACCCACCATGAGAGCCATACTGCACACTCACCATGAGTGCTATAATGGCATACCCACCATGAGTGTCTTAATGCCTTACCCACCATGAGTGGCATACTGCCATACTGCCATACCCACCATGAGTGCCATACGTCCACACTCACCATGAGTGCCATAATGCCATACCCACCATGAGTGCCATACTGCCATGCCCACCATGAGTGTCATAATGCCCTACCCACCATGAGTGCCATACTGCCATACCCACCATGAGTGTCATAATGCCCTACCCACCATGAGTGCCATTCTACCATACCCACCATGAGTTCCATAATGCAATACCCCCATGAGTGCCATGCTGCCGTACCAACCATGAATGCCATACTGCCATACTCACCAGATGTGCCAAACTGCCATGCCCCCAATGAGTAACATACTGCCATACCCACCATAAGAGCCATACTGCCATTCCCACCATGTGCCATACTGCCATACCCACCATGAGTACCATATTGCCATACCCACCCTGAGTGCCATGATGCCATGCTGCCATAAACACCATGAGTGCCATTCTACCATACCCATTAGTGCCATACTGCCAAAACCACTGAGTGTCATGCTGCCATAACCACCATGAGTGCCATGCTTCTATACCCACCATGAGTGCCATGCTGCCATACCCACCATAAGTGCCATGCTGCCATACCCACCATGAGTGCCATGCTGCCATATCCACCATGAGTGCCATGCTGACATACCCACCATAAGTGCCATGCTGCCATATCCACCATGAGTGCCAGGCTGCCATAACCACCATAAATGCAAACATATCCACCATGAGTGCCATGCTGCCATACCCACCATGAGCGCCAACATATCCACCATGAGTGCTATGCTGCCATGCCCATCATTAGTGCCGCACTGCCATACCCACCATGAGTGCCATGCTGGCATAACCACCATGAGTGCCATGCTGCCATACCCATCATGAGTGTCATGCTGCCATACCCACTATGAGCGCCACCATATCCACCATGAGTGCCATGCTGCCATACCCACCATTAGTGCCACACTGCCATACCCACCATGAGTGCCATGCTGCCATAACCACCATGAGTGTCACGCAGCTATACCCACCATGAGTACCATGCTGCCATAACCACCATGAGTGGCATGCTACCATGCCCACCATGAGTGCCACTCTGCCATATCCGCAAAGAGTACCACCCTACCCACCATGACTACCACCGTACCCACCATGAGTGCCACCATACCCACCATGTATGCTCCACCCGTCCCACCATGTTGCTGTTTTTACCTCATTTGAGTGCCATGCTGCCATAACCACCATGGAGTGTCATGCAGCTATATACACCTTTGAGTGCCACCATAGCCTCAAAAAGTCCATGCTGCTTACCACAACATTTGTGTGGTTGGCTTACATACTCATCATGAGTGCACGGCTGCTGCCATAACCTACCATGATGCAATGCTGCCAAATCACCATGAGTGCCTTGCCTGCATACCTTAATAGAGCTTCATGCTGCCATATCCACCATGAGTGCCATGCTCCCATACCATCCTTAAGTGACCATACTGCCATAATCCACATAGAATATCACCACTAACCATCATGATACATCGTACCACACCATGTGGGACACAATACACCACCATTGTGCCACTATACCCACCATGAGGTGCCTGCCATACCCACAAGGAGGGCCATGCTTCCATTAATCACTATGATGTCATGATGGCTTTATACCCACCTTGAGTGCCATGCTGCCATACCTCACAATGAGTGCACGCTGCCATACCCACTATTTATGTTCTCACTGCCATACCCAATCCATGAGAGCCAACATAGCCTTCATAAGTGCCATGCTGCCATTCCCACCTTGAGGCCATGCTACCATACCCATCATGAGTGCCATGCTTCTATACCCGTCATGAGTGGCGTGGCTGCCAATATCCACAATGAGCCAGTGCCAATTGCTGCATACCACTAACATGAGTGCCATGCTGCCATGCCTACAATGAGAGCCATTGCTACCATATCCACCAGGAGTGCACACCGTACCCACCAGGAGTGTATCCGTACCACAACTTGAGTGGCACCATATCCACCGCTGGGTGCATACTGCCATACACACCATGAGTGCCATGCTGCCATACCCACCACGACGTGGGCCATGCTGCCATACCCACCTTGAGAGCCATGCTGTCCAATTACCCACCACGATTGCCTTGCTGCCATACCCACCATGTAATGTGCTACCATACCCTCTCTCCTGAGTGTAACCATACCCACTCATACTATTATGTACACAGAGATATCTATACAAGGGGACTATTAAACAAGATAGTATACAAGAGACTGTCGATACAAGTCTATTATACAAGGACTATTAAACAAGGCTATTATTCAAGTCTATTATACGCAAGATCTATTATAATAGACTATTATGACAAGGACTATTTACAAGGATTTGGTTTTCTCTCAAGTCGTCTGTGGCATGTTTAACAATTCGTCTTTGTTATATACCTTATTGTTATACAACCAAAGACTACTTTTTTACAAAGGCCTCCTGGATTATACGTATACAAGACCTATTATATAACCCCAAGACTAATTATATACTCTAGACTATTAATTTATGTAATATCTGTACAAGGTCTAATGTTTCTATTTATATCAAAATGGGTCTAAATTATATAATATGGTTCCTGTTGTTTATCTTATTTCAAGGACTTATTTTAACCTAACTAAAAGACTTATTATAGATGACTCGGTTTTATTTCAAGACCTTTTTATAACAAAAAGGTCTGCTTATTCAACATGACTAGTATAACTATTTGACTCTTTTTCATGACCAAGGGACCCTTTCTGTTATCCTTCTATATAAAGACTATTTATACACAGACTCATTATATCAAAAGTGGACACTATATTTTTATTAAAGATCTATATAAAAAACAAAGGTCTATGTTACAAGTATCTGCTACTAACAAGGACTCTTCACTTATACAAGACTATCTGATACCCAAGACTATGTTTTTACAAAGGACTATTTTACAAGACTAACTATTATACCCAAGACTATTATCATTAGATACTATTATACAAGGGATTCCTTATTATTCAATGACCTGTTATTATACAAGACGGTTTTACAATGGAACTCTTTTAACAATAGACTATTGATCAACAAAGGACTTATTTTACGAAGGTCTATTTTCAAGAACTATGTTTTATTTAGGAACTATTATAAAGACCTATTTTTTATACAAGACTATAATTATAACAATGACGCACTGTATACCAAGGGACTCATTATACAAGGACGATTATACGAGACTATTATATATGGACTATTTATCAGACTATTATACAAGACTATTATTACAAGGGACTATTATACAAGACTATTATACAAGACTATTATACAAGACTATTATACAAGACTATTATACAAGACTATTATACAAGACTATTATACAAGACTATTATACAGTCTATTATACAAGACTACTTATTCAAGCAAACTATTATAAAGGTGACCTATTATATTATGGGACTATTATACAAGACTATTATTACAAGGGACTTATTATACAAAGATCTACTCTATCAAGACTATAATATTATGACTATTATACAAATGACTGTAATACAAGACTATTTACAAGGACTATTATACAAGACTATTAATCAGGACTGTTATAAAAGTTCTGTTATACAAGGATGTTATTTACAAGACTGTTATACTAGACTTTATACATGGATCTACTTATACAAGACTATGATACAAGGATCTATTATATCATGACTTATATGTACAAGACTATTTATACAAAGTGACTATTATACAAGACTATCTATAAAGACTTATTATGCAAGACTATTATACAAAGGACTATTATACAAGACTATTATACATGGGACTATATGTACAGGATATAATTCATACAAGACTATTATATATGACTATTATAAAGGACTATTATACAAGTTACTATTATACAAACTATTAGAGACAAGACTATTATACAAGATATTTTACAAGACTATTATATAATGACTATTATACAAGCTATTATTACCAAGACTATTATTTAGATGTTATTCACAAGACTATTATACCAGAACTATTAATATAGGTCTGTTATACAAGACTATTATATCAAGACTGTTATAACAAGATATTTATAAATAGACTATTTATACAAGACTGTTAGATAGACTATTATCAAGATCTATTATACAAGACTATTATATATGACTGTCTATACTGACTATTAGATACAAGACTATTATATATGACTGTTATACAAGACTATTATACAAGACTGTTATACAAGACTATTATAAAAGACTATTATACAAGACTGTTATAAAGACTATTATACAAGACTATTATACAAGACTATTATACAAGACTATTATAAAAGACTATTATACAAGACTGCTATACAAGACTATTATACAAGACTATTATACAAGACTATTATACAAGACTATTATACATGACTATTATACAAGAGCTATTATATATGACTTTATACAAGGATATTCATACAAGACTTTTTTACAAGACTGTTATACTAAGACTGTATATATCGCAAGACTATTATTAGAAACATAAGAACATAATAACGACTGGAAAACATGCAGAAGGGCCTTCTGGCCCCATTGCGAGGCAGGTCCAAGTCCCTACCGGCGTAAGCCTATGCACCCAACATAGGCTGGTCAGGTCACATTGACCTTAAGGGAGGAAACACGGCAACCGACCTGTTAGCACAAGCTACTCAGGTCTTAAATCACCACCCACCCACAATTTCTCTTGTATTTATCCAAAACCTATTTTTAAAGCTACACAACGTTCGGCCCTCTATAACGATACTTGGGAGTTTGTTCCACATCATCCACAACTCTATTACCAAACCAAGTACTTCCTTAATATCCCTCCTGAATCTGAATTTTTACAACTTAAAACCATTGCTGCGCAGTCCTGTCTAGGCTAGTTATTTTCAAGCACTCATACGTTTACATCCCCTTTGTATTTAGTTCCTGTCTTCCACTTATAAACCTCAATCATTCCCCCCTATTCGACGTATTTCTAGAGAGTGCAGTTTCAGGGCCTTAGTCTTATTCCTCATAAGGGGAAGGTTTTCTGATACATGGGTCATCTTTGTCATCCTCCTTTGTACAATTTTCCAGAGAATTTATATCCATTCTGTAATACGGTGACCAAACTGGTGCTGCATAATCTAAATGAAGGCCTAAACCCAAGGTATTGTATAGAGTTGAAGATACAACCCTGAGGCACTCTAATTTTTATGACTTCTTGATATGAAAGCCAAGGAGTCTAGTGCTTTTTTGCGAACAATTATAGCACTGTTTGTCTGGTTTAGGTTTACTGCTAATCCACGAACTCAGAAATCTTTTCGCTCAATCCGTAATATTTAGATCTACATTTTTAGTTTATATGTGGCCATGAGTTATTGTCCTGTCCAAAATTTAGAGACTTTGCATTTGCTATTTTAAATCTGCATCTGCACTTCTCTCGACCACTGACATCAGTCTATTCAAATCTTCTGAGTGCTCAGAATGTCCTCGTCAGAATGAATTCATGTCGGCCTATTTGGTATCGTCATCGGCAAACTTGCCGATGTCGCTCTTTATTGCCCCTCATCTTTGTCGTTTATCGTAGGATTGTGAACTAGCAGGGGGCCCAACACTGACCCCTGTGGAAAACACCGCCTTCGTGACGGACTTTCCCCCACTCGTGATTTCTCCCATTTATGCAATCTCTTGCTGCCTATTTGTTCATCCATGCTTTATCCAGGAAAAAATTTTCTCCTCCTATTCCATGTGCTTTAATTTTCCTCAAAGTCTCTGATGTGGGACCCTGTCAAAAGCCTTACTGAAGTCCATCTACACAATTATCATATTCATTATCCATGATCTACCTCCTCAAATACGCTTATGTGAAAAAAGTTATTAAATTCGTAAGGCAGGAACGCACCTTGTAAAACCATGCTGAGATTCGTTGATTAATTTATGCTTTTCAAGGTGGCTACGAACTGCCTCGGATTTATCTGATTCCATAAATTTTCCCACTATGGAGGTTAGGCTTATTGGTCTGTTAGATTCGAAGCTAAGGACCTGTCACCTGTTGTTGAAAACTAGGTAATCACATTTGCCATTTTCCACTTAATCGTGCACCATGCAGTGTTGTAGTGTTATGTTGAAAAGATTAGCAAAGGTGTGCTAAGTTCTCTTTACATTCATTGGATAACCCTTGACATACAGTTCATCAGGGGCCTGGGGATTTTGTTAGGTTTTAGTTTATTCTATTTGCGCCTAAAGGACCATGTCCACTTCGTGACCCTACATTGTGCACAGTTTATTATGTCCTGTTCTACATAATTTATCATTACTGGAATATTGCTGGTCATCCTATCTGTTGTAAAAACTGAGAGGATGTATGTGTTAAAATTTCTACACATTTTCCTTATCTCTGCAGTGATAGCTGACCCGGAGGAATTTTGATGTGGGCCTATCTTGTCCCTGACTTACTTCTGTTTATACCTGAAAGAAATCCTTTGGTTAGTCTCGATTCTCTTTGCAACTATTAACTCATAATATCTTTTTGCTTTTCTAATTCCTTTTTATTTCTTCTCTTTAACTAAATATCGATTTCTTAATTGCCCTCCTCCTCTTTTGATTTGCCTATATATGGCCTTCTCTCTTTTGAACCAATCAGATATTTTAATCTATTGTTCATATCACTAGGATCATTTTGTTTGATCTGCTTTCCCTATTTGGAAACTTAATTTGACTGAGCAGTCTAGAACTATGCCGAAAGCATCATAGCTACACTGGCATACCATCACACACCGACCTGGACCCCTAGTAAGGTCTTTCCAGCTTCAGCCACTAAGTATATTTTTCTGTCCTATGGAATACTGCCATGCACAAAGTCAGGGGACGCGAGACTGATATTGCCATTATTAGGGTGGAATTCCATCGATTTGTTGTAAAACTGAGTGATATGTGATCACTCTCCAAGCTCATTCATTAGCCTCAAGATTAATAATTAGTGTTCCCTAAGGGCAAGAACCAAGTCAAGAGGTTATTTCCCCTTGTTGGCTCTGTCACAAACTGGTTTTAAAAAACAATCTGGATCGTATCAGAAAAGTCTCACCGACTCTAAATTTCTGTCAAATTGCTCAGTCAATCTGTCTATAGTTGGAAATCTCCCATTAAGCACAATACATTTTCGTATTGTAGTATGCACTTACGAATTTCGTCCCATTAGAAGTTTACTTGCACTCCATATCAAGATTTGGGGGCCCTGTAAATCACACCCAAAATTAGTTTTTCTTCGCCCTCGAGAAAGCTGTGTAACAACAGATTCAGATTGGCTGACGCTTCTAAATTTAATATCTTGTCACTAACACATTCAATTTTAATTGTCTATGACATACATTCGCTACTTGCACCTCACTTTCCTGTTGAACCTGGTCACAGTTTGTTGGATTTAATTTATAGCCTTGTATGTGCATTCAGAGGGCATCTCTCTTCTTTCAGATTGCAAGCCAGGGTCTCTGTTATAGCAATAATATCTATGTTTCCTGCAAATTGCAATTAATCTTTGCTCTTCATTTTTATTTCTAAACCACTCTTGCTATGAGTATATAGGAAAACTTAAGGGAGCTAGTCCGCTTGCTGCCCTTGCTGTCCAACCTTTGTTTGCTGACTGTTCTTTTGTCATTTATTTAGAATCTTCATGCTGATATGCCTTTTATACATTTTCTGTTTCCAACCATAGTGTTGGCAACCTGCTTGTTTCCCACACACACCCATACCTCTTTATCTTCATCAGGTTTTTAAAATCCATAGGCATTTTCACCATTGCGCACTTTCAATAGAGTCTGTAAAGTGCTACCACCCTGCCCCAGAGAGATGAAACCCATCCCCTGGCATACATATCATGATTTGCCATAAAAGTTGTTGTTCCAGTTGTCACATTGAATGGGATGGCAAGTTCCTTGCAGTATTCTGTTCTAGCCAGAATTTTACACCAATTTGCTCTAGAAACAAATTCATTCCTACTTCCCCTTCTAGGCAAGATGCTACATATGATTGGGATCCCTCCCTTAGACTTATTGAAATCTAGAGCTGACCTGTAAGTATCTAGCAGTTCTTCTCTCCTACCCTTCCCAATATCATTTCCACACGCACGGAGAAGATAATGGGCTTGTTCCCATTACATGACATGATATCTATCCTAGTTCACTAGTGACAATGTCCCCAACACCAGCTCCTAGGGAAGCACACTCTATCTCCTCATCTTCTTATTCCTATTACAAAAAAGCACGGTCAACATATCTTACCTGTGGTCACCTGAACCACAATGAATGCGCCTTACCCTTCATTAGCAGGAGGCAGTAGTACCCTTACCTTCACTGGCCACTGAAGTACATTCATCCTGGAGAACAGAGAAGCGATTCCTACCTTCAGATCTCTTCTCTCACTCTTATTTTCCTTTCTCATGGATGCGCCTACGATTACTGTGAACAACTCGCCACTTTGTTAGAGGTGCTGGGCTGCACCTCACTGCTGGTAGCCGTTGCTACCTCCCCACCTACCGGACCTCCTCTCAGTGAGAGTGACAGGATGCACTCACTGCTAGAAGCCTCATTCCCCCACATCTCCAACACTCACAATCTGCTCCAGGGCCATTGAGAGTTGGCCTTCAGCCTACCTAATCTCATCTGGAGAAGAAAGACCTCCTCCTTCAACTCTCCACTCCAGTTTTAAAACACTGCAGATAGCAAGCCATGCTTTGTAACGTCCACGATAATCCCCAAAGCAGCTCAGGGTCTGTGACCTCAGTGACGACCCTGACCACTGAACACAAGACTATTATCAAGACTATTATACAAGGACTATTATACAAGACTATTATTTTTGACCTAGTATACAAGACTATTATAAAAGACTATTATAACATGACTATTATACAAGACTATTATATCAAGGACTATTATACAAGACTATTATTTATGACTATTTTAAAGACTATTTTACAAGCATATTAACAAGACTATTATACAAGACTATTATACAAGACTATTATACAAGACTATTATACAAGACTATTATACAAGACTGTTATACAAGACTATTATACAAGACTATTATACAAGACTATTATACAAGACTATTATACAAGATATTTTACAAGGACTATTATACAATACTTATTATTTATGGACTATTATACAAGACGATTATAAAGATTATTATATTAAGCGGACTATTATACAAGACTTATAATATTTGATCTATTATACAAGACTGTAATACAAGACTATTATACAAGACTATTATACAAGACTATTAATCAAGACTGTTATAAAAGACTGTTATACAAGACTGTTATACAAGACTGTTATACAAGACTATTATACAAGACTATTATACAAGACTATTATACAAGACTATTATATATGACTATTATACAAGACTATTATACAAGACTATTATACAAGACTATTATACAAGACTATTATGCAAGACTATTATACAAGACTATTATACAAGACTATTATACAAGACTATTATACAAGATTATTATACAAGACTATTATATATGACTATTATACAAGACTATTTTACAGACCTCTTATACAACGCTATTTCTACAGGAGTATTATAACAAAGATTTTATATATGACTATATACAAGACTTTTATACAGAACTATTATACAAGACTATTATACAAGACTATTATACAAGACTATTATATATGGACTATTATACAAGAACTATTATTACAAGACATTTTATTTGACTATTATACAAGACGTATTATACTGACTTATTTACAAGGGCCTATTATTACAAGACGGTTATTTACAAGATTGTTATACGAGGTCTGTTAGACATAGAATATCTATATATGACTATTAACAAGACTATTATACAAGACTATTATACAAGACTATTATACAAGACTATTATATATGACTATTATACAAGACTATTATACAAGACTATTATACAAGACTATTATACAAGACTGTTATACAAGACTGTTATACAAGACTGTTATACAAGACTTTTTTTTATATGTCTGATTATAACAAGACTATTATACAAGACTATTATACAAGACTATTATAAAGGGACTATTTTAGGAAAGACTATTATAACAAGGAATGTTATAACAAGACTGTTATACAAGACTTTATACAAGTCTAGTATACTAGATATTATACAAGATATTATAAAGACTATTATACAAGACTATTAATCAAGGACCTGTTATACAAGACTGTTATACAGGGTCTGTGTTATACACTGTCTGTTACCCTACTAGCTTTTTATACATGACTATTATACAAGTCCTATTATACAAGACTATTATACAAGACTATTATACAAGACTATTATACAACGACTATTATACAAGAAATATCTATACAAGAATATTTATACAAGGTCTGTTATACAAGGACTATTGTACAAGACTGTTATTACAAGGACTTTTTATACAAAGGATGTTTTAGAAGGACTATGATACACAGACTGTTATACAAGACTATTAATACAAAGACTGTTTTACAAGAATATTATACAAGGACTATTATACAAGGACTGTTATCAAGGACTATTTGTACAAGACTATTATACAAGGATATTATACAAGTCTATTATACAAGACTGTTTTAGAAGGACTATTATACAAGGGATGTTATACAAGACTATTATACAAGGGGATCATTTTACAAGATGTATAACAAGACTATTTACACATGACATTACACAAAGACTATTATACTCAAGACTATTATACAAGACTTTTTCTACAAGACAGTTATAGAAGACTATTAATACAAGACTGTTATACAAGAATATTATACAAGTGTTATACAAGACTATTATACAGACTATTATTACAAGGACTATGATACAAGACTATTATACAAATGATATTAATACAAGACTATTATACATTGACTATTATACAAGGACTGTTTACAAGACTGTTATACAAGACTATTATACAAGGACTATTATCAAGACCTATTATACAAGACTATTATTCAAGGACTTTATACAAGGAATGTTATACAAGATATTATACAGACATATTATACAGACTATTATCTACAAGACTATTTTACAAAGGACTATTATAACAAAGGACTATTATACAGACCTTATACAAGGGACTATTTACAAGACAATTTATACAAAACTGTTATACAAGACCATTATTCAAGATATTATACAATAATGTGATACAAGACTATTATACAAGACCTATTATACAAAAACTGTTTATACAAGACTATTATATCAAGACTATTTACAAGACTTTTATACAAGACTCATTATACAAAACTATTATACATAAGGGACTTTCATGGGACGATTATTATATATTTATTTTACGCATAATATCCGGATGTAATTATTTTTGTTGAGTTATGGATATGCTATATTGATGTTATTGATATTGTAGGGGCTGTTATGATGTTGCTGGATTTTTGTTTTTTGGGCTCTGTTTTTTATGTTGCTGATGTTATGGGTGTGTAGTTATATGTTTATGATGATGGTGGCTGATGATAATGATGTTTGCTGATGTTGTGTGATACTAGTGATGTTTGTTGTTATGGTTATTGTTATTGATGTTGTTGATATTGTTAGTGATGCTAGTGATGTTGCTGTGTTGTGAGTGATGTTATTTATGTTGCTGATTTTGTGGGGGGTTATGCTACTGATGTTGTGGGTGATGCTATTGATGTTGTTGATGTTGTGGTGATGCTATTAATGTTGTTTATGTTGTAGATGATGCTATGATGTTGCTGATGTTGTGGTTATTGTTATGATTGTGCGTGATGTTGTCGAGTAATGCTATTACTGTTGGTGATGTTCTGGGTGAATGTTGTTGTGAGTGATGCTACTGATGTTGTGGGGGGGAATCTATAGATGTTGTGAGTGAATGCTATTGTGTTGCTGATGTTGTGGTATTGTTGCTGGTGGTGTGTTGCTGGTTATTGTCATGTGTTAGTGATGTTGTATCCTTGTTATTGATGTTACTGATGTTGCTGGATGTTGTTCTGATTTCTTTTGTGTTTTACTGATGCTTTATCTTTATTGCGGGTGTTGTTGTTGTTTCTGATCGTAAATATTCTAGTGATGTCGTTGCTGTTATTTATGTTACTGATATGGTTGTTGTTATTGATGAGGCATGTTGTTACTGATGTGGATGTGTTTATGATGTGGATGTGTTCTGAATGTTTGATGTGGATGTTGTTTCTGATGTTACTGATGTGGATGTTGTTACTGATTGTTATGATGTGGATGATTGTTACTGATGTGGATGTTGTTACTGATGTTACTGATGTCGGATGTTGTTACTGATGTTACTGATGTGGATGTGGTACTGATGCTTTCTGATTGTGGATGTTGTTTACGCATGTTATTGATGTGGATGTTGTTACAGTGTCTGCTGATGTGGAATGTGTTACAGATGTTAATGATGTGGATGTTGTTACTGATGTGATTGATGTTACTGATGTATTGATGTGGATGTTTGGTTACAGATTGTTATTGTAATCTGGGCCGTTGTTACTGATGTGTAATGGTTGTACTGATGTTATTGATGTGGATGTTGTTGTACGATGTTACTGATGTGGATGTGTTACTGATGTTACTGATGTGGATGTTGTTAACAGATATTAATTGATGTGGATGTTGTTACAGATGTTATTGATCTGGATGTTGTTACTGATGTGTATGTTGTTACTGATGTTATTGATGTGGATGTTGTTACCGATGTTACTGATGTGGATGTTGTTACTGATGTTACTGATGTGGATGTTGGTACAGATATATAGATGTGGATGTTGTTGTTACTGACTGTGGATGTTGTTTAGACTGAATGTGGCATGTTGTTAATGATGTCGGATGTTGTTACCACGATGTTTACTGTATGTGAATGTTGTACCAATGTTACTGATATGGATGTTGTTACTGACATGTAGACTGATGTGGATTGTTGTTACAGATGTTATGATGGGATGTTGTTACAGATATTATTGATGTGGATGTTGTTCACTGATGTGGATGTTGTTACTGTTGTGGATGTTGTTACGGATGTTATTTGATGTGGAAGTTGTTACAGATATTTATTGCTGTGGTGTTGTTACTGATGTGGATGTTGTTACTGATGTGGATGTTGTTTACTGATTCGTGGTAGTTGTTACCGATGGTTACTGATGAGGATGATGGTTACCAATGTTTACTGATATGGATGTTGATACTGTGTTATGATGTGGATTGTTGTTACCGATGTTTGGTTGTGTGATGTTGTTCCCAATCGTTACTGATATGGTGTTGTTACTGATGTTTACTGATGTGGATGTTGTTAACAATGTTTACCTGATATGGATGTTGTTATGATTGTTAACTGATATGGATGTTGTCTACCGATGTTACTGATGTGGATGTTGTTACAATGTTACTGATAATGGATGTTGTTACACGATGTTATCTGATGTATGGATGTTGTTACCAATGCTTACTGGATCGTGGTTGTCTGTTACAGATGTTACGCTGATGTGGATGTTGTTACTGATGTTACTGGATGTGAATCATGTGATTACTAATGGTTTCTGATGTGGATGTTGTTACTGATGTTACTGATGTGGATGTTGTTACTGATGTTACTGATGTGGATGTTGTTACTGATGTTACTGATGTGGATGTTGTTACTGATGTTACTGATGTGGATGTTGTTATAGATCTTATACTGATGGGGTTAGTGTTACCTCGATGTTACTGATGAGGATGTTGTTTACTGTTGTTACTGATGTGGATGTTGTTACTGATGGTGTATGATGTGGAGGTTGTTAATGATGTGTAGGATGTTGTTACTGATGTTACAGATGTGGATGTGTTACAGATGTTTACCTGATGTGGATTTTTGTTGTTACAGATGTTTATTGATGTGGATGTTGTTACTGATGTGGTGTTGTTACAGATGTTTTTGATGTCGGTATGTTGTTATGATGTGGATTGTTGTACTGTTGTGGATGTTGTTACTGATGTTGGGTGTTGCTATCTATATGTTACCGATGTTGTGATGTTATTAATGGTGCGTATAATTTGTTATCATATGTTACATGATGTGGGTATTTTTGAACGTCATTGATGTTGGGATGTAATCATTCATGTTATTGTTGTAGGCTGCTAATTTTTGATGTAAATGGGACGTAGTTTGACAATAGTGATGTTTATTGGAACGTTGATGGATGGTTTAATTATATGTTATTGATGTTGTGGATGTTTTTAATTGATGTTATTGATGTTGGGATGTTTTAATTGATGTTATTGATGTTGTGGATGTTTTAATCGATGTTACTGATGTGTTATTTATGTGTAATTAGCGCAGAGTGTTGCTACTGATGCAGAGCGTAATTGATGTGGATGTTACTGATGTTATTATTGATATGCGTGCCGTTGATGTTTTCACTAACAGGCTGGGTGGGTAGAGCACTCAGCTCACGCACGCTCAGGGTCCGTGGCTCGATTCCCGAACCACGGACCCGAACCTAGCAGGAAGTAGGTACCTGGGTGTTAGTTGGGGTTTCATCCTAGGGATGGGGAAGTAACAGGTTACGTCATTGTTAGTTCACGAAACCGGAACAGCGTTTTCCGGACGCGAGTCTTAGTCATATGATGACCCGCCGTTGGAGCTTTTGGTCATCTGACCGAAGCCTTCCGCTTGCTTACCGGTCCACCCCTCTATAAATTTTGGTCTCATGTTATAGACCATTAGCTTGGCGAGTAACAGCGCACACACACACACACACATCACACACACACACACACACACAACACACACAACAACGGGACATGCCGTACACGAGGCCCTATCAGACCTACGTGGGGCCAGGGATAAAGCGATGAGCACAACTGAGAATCAAACGACAGGTTGAAGACAATGCAGGAAATTCTCAAAAGTCAGGCGCACGACAAGGGGTGGTAAGCAACAACGGAGACTGCCGTACACGAAAGGCCCTATCAGACCACGTTGGGGCCAGGGAAAAAGACGTGAGCCACCACTAAGATCAGCGACAGGTCCGAAGACAATGAAGGTTTTGTTATATGCAGAGATTCTACAGCCAACTGCAGTAGCAAGGGACAACTGGTCAGGAACTCACATCCACTCTCCCACCCTTCAAGGACGCAGTTCACTGAGAATAGAATAGAAAGTTTCAGATATGACAGGGACTGAGCAAGAACAATGTCAATGGAAGGAAATAAAATGCCTCAGAGGAAGGTCAGATGGGAAGACTCAGTGGGAGAGGAAAGGGCGAGGTCGCTTTTTGTCTGTACGGGCTCCAAGAAGCCAAGGGGGGCCACTGTTTTGAAGAAATATAAAGGAGGAGACAGAAAAAATGATTGAAGGCATCATGAAAACAATAGGGTGGGCAATATGGACCCAGGTGACAAATTTTCAGAGAATTTGGTGTGGTTTGCGAGTGGCGGAAGGATACGGCCTGTCAGAGTAACTTTCAAGGAAGAATCAGTTCGGAACCAGGATTCTGCAGAGAAAGCTAGGACTGAGGGCAATAGAGGGTACCGAGAGTATACCTCGACCGGGGACAGAACACAGAAGAAAGGAACTACACTGAAAGAGAGGGTACAAGACGCAAGGCAGGAACGAGAAGCAATGAATATGAGCAAGGACCCAGAAACAGGAGGAAGGGCAAAAACAAAACCACAGAATCTCCCGACAAGGACTCTCCACCCGCGACATTCCCAACGCAATGAGCAATCCTATACTACAACCACCTCATGTTTCTTGCACCAATCCCCATTTCACAAACATCACCCAACAGCTGTCCCTTATGGGCATTCTGACCCTCCCCCATCAACACATACCCCACCTACACGCAGCCCATATAGGCCCCCACCAAGGCTCTCGCTCCCCCAACCCCCTCAATCATACTTGCATGACCACAATGATAGAATTAGAAACCTAAAGGTTTCTGGTACACCAAATAACGCGGATGGGAATAACACGGAATAAACATGAGGATGTGGAATGAATGAATCAGTGAAACTAAATCCCCTCAGACATCATAGCTGTCACAGAAACACAAAGCTCGCTGAGGACAATAACAGTACACAATATTCCAACGGATATCAGATCCTGAGGATAGATAGAAGGGAGTAGAGGGGGAGGAGGGGTTGTGCACTGCTCATTAAAACACCAAATGGGGATTTGAGGAAATGGAAGGACAATGGGAATATGATTGGAGAAAGAGACTACATTGTAGGATACATATTCAGTCCGGAGTACATAAGTAGTCATTGGATTGATGAATAAACCCTCCTCTGAACTGCAGGAGGCCAAGAGAGGAGTACAGAAGAAAACAACACCCGGTCGATGGATGAGACACACTGGCTGAGGTGGCAAGAAGAGCTCACTCGAGCTGAGAGCAACGTTACTGGTAATGGGCGATTTCAACCACAGGGAGATCGCTGGGAAAACGTGACAGACCACATGGGGTCCCGAACAGTGAGCCGAGATGATGGATTGTGGTTACTTGAAAACCTCAATGCCTTCAACTAGTCAGGGGGACACAACCAGCAGAGAGGGGGGAGGATGAGGCCAGTCAAGATCTGGATTCTTGTGTTCACCCTTGAGCCTGTTCAGACATCGAGGACATCATTACGGAGGCCCTTGGAGCTAGCGATCATGTGGTTTGAGTTCTTGACTATATAAGTAGAGTTACAAGTGGAGAAGGGTAAACAGGAACTGAAGGGGACAGGACCAAACTATTAAAAGGGGGGATACACAGGTATGAGAATCTTCCTGCCAGGGAGGTTCAGTGGGACATCATGCTGCCATTAACCACCAAAATGGTGTGCATGCTTACTTTACACCAACATGGGTGCCATGCTGCCATACCCACTAAGTGGCCCATGCTGCACATACCCTCCTGAGTGCCATGCGCCATATCCACCATGAGTGCCAGGCTGACATACCACTCTCACCATTAGTGCCATGCTGCCATATCCACCATGAGTGCCCAGGTGCCATACACCTCACTAAATGCAAAGCTTATCCACCATGAGTGCATTGCTGCACTATACCAACATAGCCGACCAACATACTCCACCATGAGTGCTATGCTGCCGATGCCCATCATTAGTCCGCACTGCCTTACCCCATGAAGTGCCATGCTGGACATAACCACCAAGAGTGCCCACTGCTGCCTTACCACATCATGGTGTCTTGCTGCCATACCACTTTGAGCGCCACCATAGCCACCATGAGTGCCATGCTGCCTTACCCACCCTTTTGTGCCACACTGCCATACCCACCATGAGTGCCATGCTGCCATAAATCACCCATGAGTGTCACGCAGCTATACACACCATGTGTACCATGCTTGCCATAAACCACCATGGTGGCTGCTACCATGCCCACCATGAGTGCACTATGCTCATATCCGCAAAGAGTACCACCCTACCCACCAGGACTACCACCGTACCCACAATGAGTGCCTCCATTACCCACCATGTATGCTCCACCCGTCCCACCATGTTGCTGTTTTTACCTCATTTGAGTGCCATGCTGCCATAACCACCATGGAGTGTCATGCAGCTATATACACCTTTGAGTGCCACCATAGCCTCAAAAAGTCCATGCTGCTTACCACAACATTTGTGTGGTTGGCTTACATACTCATCATGAGTGCACGGCTGCTGCCATAACCTACCATGATGCAATGCTGCCAAATCACCATGAGTGCCTTGCCTGCATACCTTAATAGAGCTTCATGCTGCCATATCCACCATGAGTGCCATGCTCCCATACCATCCTTAAGTGACCATACTGCCATAATCCACATAGAATATCACCACTAACCATCATGATACATCGTACCACACCATGTGGGACACAATACACCACCATTGTGCCACTATACCCACCATGAGGTGCCTGCCATACCCACAAGGAGGGCCATGCTTCCATTAATCACTATGATGTCATGATGGCTTTATACCCACCTTGAGTGCCATGCTGCCATACCCACAATGAGTGCCACGCTGCCATACCCACTATTAATGTCACACTGCCATACCCACCATGAGAGCCAACATAGCCTTCATAAGTGCCATGCTGCCATACCCACCATGATGCCATGCTACCATACCCATCATGAGTGCCATGCTTCTATACCCGTCATGAGTGGCGTGGCTGCCAATATCCACAATGAGCCAGTGCCAATTGCTGCATACCACTAACATGAGTGCCATGCTGCCATGCCCACAATGAGAGCCATGCTACCATATCCACCAGGAGTGCCACCGTACCCACCATGAGTGTCATCGTACCCAACATGAGTGGCACCATATCCACCGCTGGGTGCATACTGCCATACACACCATGAGTGCCATGCTGCCATACCCACCACGACGTGGGCCATGCTGCCATACCCACCTTGAGAGCCATGCTGTCCAATTACCCACCACGATTGCCTTGCTGCCATACCCACCATGTAATGTGCTACCATACCCTCTCTCCTGAGTGTAACCATACCCACTCATACTATTATGTACACAGAGATATCTATACAAGGGGACTATTAAACAAGATAGTATACAAGAGACTGTCGATACAAGTCTATTATACAAGGACTATTAAACAAGGCTATTATTCAAGTCTATTATACGCAAGATCTATTATAATAGACTATTATGACAAGGACTATTTACAAGGATTTGGTTTTCTCTCAAGTCGTCTGTGGCATGTTTAACAATTCGTCTTTGTTATATACCTTATTGTTATACAACCAAAGACTACTTTTTTACAAAGGCCTCCTGGATTATACGTATACAAGACCTATTATATAACCCCAAGACTAATTATATGGGGTCCCCGGGGTGGGCCCTAGGACCGTGCTATTTTTGGTATATGTGAACGACATGACGGAAGGGTTAGACCAGAAGTTTTCCCTGTTTGCAGATGATGTGAAGTTAATGAGGAGAATTAAATCTGATGAGGACCAGGCAGGACTTCAAAGAGACCTGGACAGACTGGACCCCTGGTCCAGCAAATGGCTTCTCAAATTTAATCCTCCCAAATGCAAAGTCATGAAGATGGGGGAAGGGCACAGAAGACCACAGAAGAGTATAGGCTAGGTGCCAAAGACTGCAAACCTCATCAAGGAGAAAGATCTTGGGGTGAGTATAACACCGAGCATGTCTCCGGAAGCACACATCAATCAGATAACTGCTGCAGCATATGGGCGCCTGGCAAACCTGAGAACAGCATTCCGACACCTTAGTAAGAATCATTCAAGACACTGTACAACGTTATGTCGGGCCCCTACTGGAGTATGCAGCCCCTGTTTGGAACCGCACTTGATAAAGCACGTCAAGAAACTAGAGAAAGTACAAAGGTTTGCAATAGGTTAGTTCCAGAGCTAAGGTTAATGTCCTATGAAGAAAGATTAAGGGAAATCGGCCTGACGACCTGGAGGACAGGAGGGTCGGGGGAGACATGATAACGACATATAAAATACTGCGTGGAATAGACAAGGTGGACAAGGACAGGATTTTCCCAGGGAGGGGACACAGAAACAAGAGGCCACAATTGGAATTTGAAGACCAAAATGAATCAGAGAGATAGTAGGAAGTATTTCTTCAGTCATAGAGTTGTAAGGCAGTGGAATAGCCTAAAAAATGACGTAGTGGAGGCAGGGAACCATACACAGTTTTAAGACGAGGTTTGATAATAGCTCATGGGCGGGGAGAGAGGGTCTAGTAGCAACCGGTGAAGAGGCGGGGCCCAGGAGCTAGGACTCGACCCCTGCAACCACAAAAAGGTGAGTACAAATAGGTGATACACACACACCACACACACACACACACACACACACTCCCCAACACACACACACACAACACACACCACACAACGGAACATTTAAGAGTCAAAATTTAAATATATGTAACAGTAATATTGGTAAGAACACTCTTGTGTAGAAAAACATTTCCTTAATGATTCGTTCTTTTGGGAGTAGTTACTGCTGTAAAATTCATCCTCTCCTTCCTTCTCTCTCTCTTTTCCATCTCCCTCTCCCCCTCCTCTCTCTCTCTCTCTCTCTCTTTCCCTCCCGCCTCCCCTCTCCTTTTCCCCAAACTCTTCCCTCTCTCCTCCTTCTCTTCTCTCTCTCTCTGTCTCTCTGTCTCTGTCTCTGTCTCTCTTTCTCTCTCTCCTCTCTCTCTCTCTCTCTCTCTCTCTCTCTCTCTCTCCTTCTCTCTCTCTCTCTCTTTCCCTCCCCACCTTTTAACTCTGCCAGGCTCACATTAACTACTCTCAGCCGTCGTCATTAACAGGGTAGTTAACATATAATTACAATTGACTTTACGACGTGATTCCCAAGTTTAATTGTTATGATCCAGGAAAGTGGGGGAAAATTTGAGTGGGAGGGGGAAAGAGAGAGAGAGAGAGATTGAGAGGGGGGAGAGAGAAGAGAGAGGGGGAGAGAGAGAGAGAGAGAGAGAGAGAGGGGAGAGGAGAGGAGACAGACAGACAGACAAAACAGGCAGACAGAGAGAGACAGAGAGAGAGGGGAGAGAGAGAGAGAGAGAGAGAGACAGACAGACAGACAGAAGGGGCAGACAGAGAGAGACAGAGAGAGAGAGAGAGAGAGAGAGAGAGAGAGAGACAGACAGACAGAGACAGAGAAAGTAAAGAAAATGAGAAGAGGAGCAATATAAAAGAAGGTAGAAGAGAGAAGAAATGAAGACATAGGAAATGTAAGAGTGGGGATTATATTTTCAGTAAAAGTAGGTCTTAGACGGGGATGTGTGATGTCACCATAGGGCATAGTTGTTTAATATATTTATAGACGGAGTTGGAAGAGAAGTGAATGTCCCGGGTTTTTGGCAAGAGGTGTGGATTAAAAGATAAAGAATCTAACAAAAGTGGAGAGTTGTCACAGTTGCCTTTTGCTGATGACACTGTGCTTTTGGGGGATTCTGAAGAGATGTTTTCAGAGGTTGGTGGATGAGTTTGGTAGGGTATGTAAAAGAAGGAAAATTTAAAAATGAACATGGAAAGAGTAAGGTGATGAGAGTGACAAAAAAATAGGAATTGAAGTACTGGATATCAGATTGGAGGAGGGGGATAGAGGAAGTGAATGTGTTCAGATATTTGGGGAAAGGGCTTGTCAGCAGACGCGTCTATGAAAGTCGAGGTGAAACAAAGAACTGATGAGAGAAAAAAGATGAGTGATGCACTATTGAGAAGTCTGTGGAGACAAAGAACTCTATCATGGAGGGAAAAAGTAATGTATCAGGAATAGTGGTAGAAAAGTCTTATATGGGGGTGAAGCATGGGTTTTTAAACATTGTAGCAAAGGGGCTGAAGAGAGTGGAGATGCCGTGTCTGATGGCACTCTGTGGTGTAAACATAACGCAGAGAATCTGTAATATGGAGATTAGGAGGAGGTGCGAAATTACTAAAAATAATTTTCCAGAGAGCTGAGGAGAGGTTGTTGAGCAAAATAGAATGACTGGACGGGGTGTATAAAATTCTGTAGTGGAGGGAAGAAAGATGGAGAGAGGTAAAGGAAGTTTTGTATGTGAGTGGCTTAGTATCCGACAGTCAGTCGTGGTGTGAGTGTGTTTAGACAGAGAGTGGGGCAAGTGGTTTTTAAAACTTGACGTGCTGTTGGAGTGTGAGCAAAGGTAATTATTTAAGAAGGCATTAAGTGAAACCAGTTAACTGTACTTGGAGTCCTGGAGGAAGGAAGTACAATGCCTGCACTCTGAAGGAGGGGTGGAG
>NC_069414.1:10063789-10156289 GCF_026875155.1 Cherax quadricarinatus
TGAGATGGATCCCCAGGCACAGCTTCCCTACGTCAGGTATGGTGAGATGGATCCCCAGGCACAGCTTCCCTTCGTCAGGTATGGTGAGATGGACCCCCAGGCACAGCTTCCCTACGTCAGGTATGGTGAGATGGACCCCCAGGTACAACTTCCCTACGTCAGGTATGGTGAGATGGACCCCCAGGCACAGCTTCCCTACGTCAGGTATGGTGAGATGGACCCCCAGGCACAGCTTCCCTACGTAAGGTATGGTGAGATGGATCCCCAGGCACAGCTTCCCTACGTCAGGTATGGTGAGATGGACCCCAGGCACAGCTTCCCTACGTCAGGTATGGTGAGATGGACCCCAGGCACAGCTTCCCTACGTCAGGTATGGTGAGATGGATCCCCAGGCACAGCTTCCCTACGTCAGGTATGGTGAGGTGGACCCCCAGGCACAGCTTCCCTACGTCAGGTATGGTGAGATGGACCCCCAGGCACAGCTTCCCTACGTCAGGTATGGTGAGGTGGACCCCCAGGCACAGCTTCCCTACGTCAGGTATGGCGAAATGGACCCCCAGGCACAGCTTCCCTACGTCAGGTATGGTGAGATGGACCCCCAGACACAGCTTCCCTACGTCAGGTATGGCGAAATGGACCCCCAGGCACAGCTTCCCTACGTCAGGTATGGTGAGATGGACCCCCAGACACAGCTTCCCTACGTCAGGTATGGTGAGATGGACCCCCAGACACAGCTTCCCTACGTCAGGTATGGTGAGATGGACCCCCAGACACAGCTTCCCTACGTCAGGTATGGGGAGATAAGGGACAAGTGTCTGGAGTACAGGTTGTGGAACATAATAGTGAACTTTGGAAATTTTCCCTACCGTCTTAGAGACTTGTTGATATGAGTTGGATATGATCATTAAATTTTGGTTCTTTATCTATTATACCTAGGAATTTTCTCTCTCTTTTTGTACTGTTTGAGCATCATTGATTCTAGTGGATAATTGTGGACATGGCTTGTTTCCAAATGATATATAAAATATGGATAACTAAAGTATAATGACCACTTGCCAATGTTCAGTCATAATCAACATGGAGACAGAAGCAGAAGATTAATTGGTCTGTATATTTCGATCCCCTTTCTGGGATCCTCTTCAGCTGAAGAGGTGTAGGTGTCGGTGTCCCTACAGGACACCTAGCTTTATGGGTAAGGTACAGAACGAGGTGCATTTATGGTTATATGTTGTAGTCTGTTACAGAGGTAGGATCAGAAATATGTGTTGACACTTGAATAGGAGTGTTGGGATCAACCGTATCAAAGGCCTTTTGTAGATTAGTGAAAAATACAGTAGGATACTCATTTCAAGGCTTTAAGGCTTCTTTTTTTTTGTATCACTACTACTTCAGTCTGAAGCCAAACTAACAGGAAGAACGTATATTGTGCTTTGTTAGGTACATGTATAGCTACTGTATTTTCGGGCATATAAGGCGCACGAGCATATAAACAACTGCTAAAGAGTAACCCAAAGCCTAGCCTTAACCCTGACCTTGATCATATAAGGCGCAGGGTGATTTTTCCAAGACTTTTTTTGGGGGAAAAAGCACGCCTTATATGCTGGAAAATACGGTGCCTATGGATCAGTTTCTCAAATATATTTTACAGTACTGGAGAATTAGAGATTGGTCTGTAGTTATTAACATGAGTTAAATCACCACACTGGTGGCTGGGTGTTGTCTTGGCTCCCTCCCTCTTGAAAGCCTCTGGAAAAGTTTATTCCTCAAGTGATATGTTGAAAAGCTGTGCTATAGCTGGAGATAATACTCGTGCAGCTTTTTTGTAGATGATTATGGGTATCTCATTAGCACTGCTACCAGTATTTTTAAGTGATTTTACTGCTGAATCTATTTCTGCAGGGGAGGTAGAAGCCAGGCAGAAAGAATGAAGATAATTGCTTGTGAGAAAGCTACTGATGTTGGCTTGAACCTCGGGAATATTCTCTGCAAGATTAGTTCCTGCTGTAGCAAAGAAGTGATTAAGTTTGTTTACAGTATTAAAAGCCGAGGAGGGAGCTTCGTTTGCTTAAGACTTAGTTGGCTATTTCTGTTTCTCTGAGATTTTTATTTACCTAGAATTTGAGAGAATGTTGTCCAAGTTTGTCTTATATCTCCTTTGGAATTATTAAATCTAGCGGAATAGTAGTTCTGAGGGGAATTTATGATAATGAGATTCCAGAGTGTCTCTATCTCCTTGGAAATGAGACCTACACTGTACATTTTCTGATTATCATATTTCTTCTCGATTGACCTGATCAACTTTTTATCTGACTATTACTTATTTTGCGCTTTTATTGTTTCAGTTTTTGTGGACAGTATACAGCGTAGTGATGTTCAGTAATATTAAGAAAGTTGTATACACGATAATTTATATCCTGGCTGATATTCAGGTCTCTCTACCATTTAGTGTATTTAATGGCATCAGTGAATTTGTTGACTGAAGGATCATAGTACATGAATGGTATACAAAACCGACAAGATAAAAATTAAGATACATGTGGAACATCTGGGTATCTTTATTGTACATATTTCGCCACCCAGTAGCTTTATCAATACAAATTTAAAAGTAATTTGTTTGATTTCGAGTGATCTCTTTGTAATGATCGTTATTAAAATAGTAGGGTACTGGTGCGTCCTGTCCTTGACACCTGTACTCCGGGGCGCTGCTGTGATGGTCCAGTGATGATCAAGCACAGAAACAGATGTTTCAGTGGTTTTTGTGAATTTAGTGAGTGATGCTTCAGGAGGCAGGACTACACTTTGTCTAGGAAACTCGACACTTGGTGGTTATATATTCAGCAGAGCTTTATGCTGAAATCACCAGCAATCATGTCACCAGCAATCATGTCACCAGCAATCATGTTACGTAAAAGGACACAAGTGCAAGTAATGTGACTTTTTTGTGGCAACGTTTCGCTCTCCAAGAGTTTTATCAAGCCGTTACAAACAATACAGTGATACAAAGGATATATATATGTAGGAAGTGAGGTGCAGAGCCTCTCACTTCCTACATATATCCTTTGCAACACTGTATTGTTTGTAACGGCTTAACAAAGTTCCTGGAGAGCGAAACTTTGCCAGAATAAAATGTCACATTAGTTGCAATTGTGTCCTTTTATCTAACATATTGTCGGTGATTGTACCAACAATATTATGGCTTTTCATCATGTTTCTTAAGTTACCACTAAAGCTTTGAATGTTTACGTGGAGCATTTTGTAAATTCTACCAACTCTTATTGGATCACTACTATTGATTTTAAATTGAACAGATATATAGTCGCCATATTCATGACTGGCATTTATGATATTAGCAAAGAAAAATCACTAGCATAATAACTAACTGCACCACCAACCCTTCATGTTCAGCCTACAGGAGACGTGTGTACCCAGGTATGTTGAGCACATTGGTAACGTCATGCTTCAGTCAGGTCTCAGTATTATAAAGGAGAAACTTGTATTTAGAGATTCAGGTAATAACTTAATATCATCACTGTGTTTAGTGAGCTAGTGTTGTGATTGAAGATGCTAAAACACATCTCTTGCCAGGAACATACTTAGCAATGTTGGCTGAATAGCACTTGCAATATTGGTTAGTAAGCTCCTGGTTGCTGCGTATATTGTTGAAGAGATTAAACTCAGGATCAGTGTTTCCACGCATAAATAACGAAGGTATTTGCACTTGATATGAAAAACACTGAGGTGACTGAGCCGAGTAAATGTGTGTACATATACAATTAAGTACAGACAAAGGACAAACAATGTGAGAAATATATAGTGATTATAATCTCAATAATCAGCATAATGTTAACACAGTAACGTAGCAACAAAAGAGAAATAACTAGTAATTATAATAGAGGATTACAAGAGAGTTAACACAGGTAAAGAAGAGACTTCAAATACTGGATAGATGATTAACGTTAAATTTACATATGATACAGTGATCTTATAAGATAACAAACTGAGTGATAAGATTGAGACACTCATGCAACACATGGGAATCCTTACTGAGGAAACGTTTCGCCACACAGTGGCTTCATCAGTCCAATACAAAGCAAAAAGGGGTAAGGAGAGGAGGAGTTTGAGGGAATCAGTCCCTCAGCCTGGAGTCGATGTGTTCAGTCCATCAAGAGAGAGAGAGAGAGAGAGAGAGAGAGAGAGAGAGAGAGAGAGAGAGAGAGAGAGAGAGAGAGAGAGAGAGAGAGAGAGAGAGAGAGAGAGAGAGAGAGAGAGAGAGAGAGAGAAAGAGAGAGAATAATTTTATCAGATAAAGCCTCGCTCTCTCTACAAATATCTTTCGCAAATTACCCAGAGAGTAATTAGACAGACTTGTAAATTGGTCTTTAATGACTTCTTTCTTGTAAACACAAGTATAATGGTGTAGTCGATGGCCTCTTGTCCTTGTTATGTTTTTGTTTTTGTTGTTTGTTGTGATTGTTGTTATGTCTGTTGTGACTGTAGTTGTCTGATGTGTTTGTTGTTATTGTTGTTGTTGTTGTCTTGTGTTTGTTGCACTTATTGTTGTTGTATTTGTTACTGTTTGTGTTTGTTGCTACTGTTATTGTTGTTTGTTTGTTGCTATGGTTGCTGTAAGTAATAATAATAATAATAATAATAATAATAATAATAATAATAATAACAATAATAATATATAATAATAATGATAATTATTATTGTTATTATTATTATTATTATTATATATTTTATTTTTGTTGTCGGGTTCCACGTACTCGTTATCAGAGTCATATTTCAATGAATTTCAGACGTTATTTTCATATATTTAGCAGAGTTTTGATAGAGCAAAAATAAAGATAGGTGTGAAACATATCTTACTGCATGTGAGATATCTTTAATGTTTCATATAACCATTTTGGCTGAGTTGGAAGCTGCTGTTTGCCTAGAGAAATGTCAATTATTCTTTGTTGACATGTAATTTTGGAGAGGGAGGGAGAGAGAGAGAGAGAGAGAGAGAGAGAGAGAGAGAGAGAGAGAGAGAGAGAGAGAGAGAGAGAGAGAGAGAGAGAGAGAGAGAGAGAGAGAGAGAGAAAGAGGAGAGAGAGAAAGAGAGAGAGAGAGAGAGAGAGAGAGAAAGAGAGAGAGAGAGAGGGGGGAACAGAGAGAGAGAGACAGACAGACAGATAGAGAGAGCTACACACACCACAATAAGTGGTCATATGTAAGATGGTAATACAATTTCAATAAAATAAGTAGATCAGCAACTGCACAGCCAAAAAACCAATCGAGAGTTTTCACTCAGTAAGCAACTTTTCAAAGTTGAAAGCCGATCAGAAGAGGCATTCTCCAGTTATAGCACGGAAACTTAAATCCCACTTTGTTTAATAAAATTCACAAGTCGGAATTTACATAGTGCAGTAAAGAGAACTCTCACTCAAACACCATATCACATATCACAAATCATAATGAACATTGTTTTGGCTGAGACACCTCGGACTTTTATAGTTTGAAGCCATGCCAAAAAGAGATTCTCAAGGTGTCGCAAGGAAGAAATATCCCACATTTTGAATAAACAGAAAGGCGGTCGAGGTGCTCGAATCGTGGTCCGTAAATTGATAGTTCGACGCTCTGCTGTCTCTAGACTAATCTGGGCCTCTTATAGGAAGGAATCAGAACTAATATTAACTGCTAGTCTAGACTACCTTTTCCACCCCAATAGGTCATTTTCTTTTCCTCATAATGCCTTTCAGTTTATGCTCATCCCCTATTACAGTTTCAAGGGTTATGACGAACATATTTAGTGGCCTTGTAGGTAATGTACTCATGGTGTACTTAGACGACGTAATCATCTAGATGACAGAGCATCGGACTCAATTTATGGACCGCCATTCGAGCACCTCATCCACCCATCTGCTTATTCATTGACAGTTATTTATTGCAACTAAATTTGAGCTCATCCCACATTTTGTTTACATAAAATTGGTAAATTAGAGGATGGTACATCTGAGTTTATCACCTAAAGTTTATCACAATATTTGCTTTCATTGGAAAAATAAACAAATGCAGGATAACGCGATCCTTTATTGACAACGTTTCGCCCACATAGTGGTCTTTATCAAGTCACAAACAGATCTACCTGGGTAAAGAGTAAACGAGTATATATAGGGAGGAGAGTCAGGTGGGTAGGTTGAATTAGAGACTGACCTGCACGGGATGGGCGAGTGTGTGTTATGTACGATAACAATCAAAAAATTCCCTGTCAAGTGGTTCAGCCAGGAAACTTCATCGTTATCTTACATAAGACACTCGCCTGTCCCGTGCAGGTCAGTCTCATACAACCTACCCAACATTCTCCACCTGACTCTCCACGCTATATATATAGATATATATACTTAAGTACTCCTTACCCAGTTAGATCTATTTGTGACTTCATAAAGCCCACTGTGTGGGCGAAACGTAGCCAATAAAGGATGACATTATACTGCATTTGTGTTTATTTTTCCATCTTGTCGGTATTTTATACCTTGTATCTCCAAACGCTCTCATCACACTGAAACTGCAGCAGCATCTGCGTGTATAAAATTGGTAAATTGGAAATGACAGGCAAAAGTCTTCCTCTCAGTAAGAAACAATAATGTTTAAAGTTTGAAGCCGTACAGAAGATTCATTTAAATTTTGAAGAAGAAGAATAACAAGTCTACATAAGTCAGTGACTGTCTTCCCAAAGTGTCACAGGAGAGGGTAACAAATTTTACAGACGATACCGGTAGAGTATCACAGAGATTATTAAGGTTGGTTTTCAGGTTGTCTCCTCAGTGCACCAAGAAAACCAACAGATTAATCTTTGACAGTCAGACTGTCACCTGGTAGGCGACCAGGTGACAGTCAGACTGTCACCTGGTCGGCGACCAGGTGACAGTCAGACTGTCACCTGGTCGGCGACCAGGTGACAGTCTGACTGGAACTATTTTTTTTTTTTTTAATTTTGCATTAAAAAAAAAGTCTGTTTAATTTTTATTTTTTTTTATTTTGTTAACTCAGTACGATAGTGCTAAAAAGAAGTTAGTATGACAACAGTTTTTTATAAATACAGTTAATAAATTAGATCCTACAAAGACTACTAAAAATCTAAATCTTTCACTAGGGATACACCAGCGGTTAAAGTTTGAAGCCGATACAAAGAGGCGTTGTCAAGTAACCTCAAAACAAATATTGCTGTTTTTTCATGAAAATTAGTTAATTGAACTTAAACAGCGCTAAAAAAGACTCCAGGACCTTCTGCTAAACACTCAAACACTGGAAGTTTGAAACCGATCAGAAGAGACATTTTTTATTGCTACACAGAAGCCAACATCAAGACTTGGTTAATAATGTTACCAATCAAAGCTTACGCAACCGAACAAAATGTGAACCTTCGTTTGAGCAAGCCACATCACGACTGAAAGTTTGAAGCCGATCGGAAGTAGATTTCTCAAGTTATTACACAGGGACCAATATTTCCTCGTTTTTCAGTTGTTAGAAAATGGAAGTTTTTCATCTGTAAATTTTCAAACTATAATGACTCGTCTGGGAGGACCCATCAGCACTTATAATTTAAAGCCTTTTTATTACAGCCCAGGAACTCAAAGGCCTGTTATCCTGGGTGTCAAGGGAGGAAAATAAACACAGCCGAAAACTTTGACTTGTATTATCTTTCACCAAGTATAAACAGCAGTATGTACACTATATACACTATGTACAGCAATAGGCATTAGTGCACGCTACGGAAATCAAGGCAGAGTTGGAGCCTATAGAATGCAGACCACTGTGCTTCAACCAGGTCTAGAATGGAAATGACAAGAGTGGAAATGTGAGTGGTATCCACGTCACCTACACAATTGCCAGATCCACTTTCTCATTGGCTGAACCTAGATACTGATCTGACGATGGGGCTCCATCGTCCCACCCTTAGTATCTGGTTCGCTGGTAGAGGAGGTAGCCTTTTAGTGAGGGTGTGAACATGCGCCGAATAAAGGTTTCGTACTCTTTGCAATAGGGCGAAAAAATACCACTTTTTATAATAAAACTTGCGATGAAAAGAGACAAATGAAGAATAATTAGATCCTTTATTGGCAACGTTTCGCCCACTCACTGGACATTATCAAGTAATGGCATAAACCTTGGTAACTGATAATGACAAACTGGTTTAAGAAGACACCAGAAAACACTAGATATATTTAGAAAGTTAGAAGTGATCAAGTTTCTAGGATCAAAACGTTATCTCATAAATATGTCCCTGTGTTTACTCATGTGTCTTCTTGAACCAATTACAAAGTAACAAACAGATCCATCTGGGGAGAGAAGATGAAACTATATAGTGATCGTAGTGATGAAGAGTCAGCTGATAAGTTTTTGTTCGGAGTTTTAACCCCGGAGGGTTAGCTACTCAGGATAACCCAAGAAAGTCAGTGCGTCATCGAGGACTGTCTGACTTATTTCCATTAGTGTCCTCAATCTTGTCCCCCAGGATGCGACCCACACCAGTCGACTAACACTCACGTACCTACTTGCTTGCTAGGTAAACAGGACAACAGGTGTAAGGAAACACGTCTAATGTTTCCACCCTTGCTGAGGACCGAACCACGGACACTCAGCGCCTGAAGCGAGAGCGTTGCCTACGAGGTCACGGGCCACGAGTCAGGTGAGGAGTGTTTCAGCTACGATGAAAACAGACCGGACAAATTTCTGGCCGAAAAGTGTTGATTTTAAAAACCTGCCAAGCGTAGGTCAGCAGGCCTGCTGCAGCGTTCCTCCATGCTATAACCTACTGATGTACGGGGCAACGATCAAGAAGTTCCTAAAACGCCACGCATCATAAAAGTTTTTAAAAGATTACAGGGACGCCAACTTGTTGATTTTATGAGGGAAGAAGCATGAGTTAGGGAACCCAGATCAACCTGGATTTAGAGCAGGAAGATCATGCGTATCAAGACTCTTAGATCACTTTGAAAAATACGACCATAGGATAATGGCTCATAGGCTTGTAGACGACAACCACCCAGGGAGGTACAACTGTCCTGTCATAGTAGAAACATAGGCAGTAGGTTGGTAAAAACCACACAGGGAGGTACTACTATTCTATCATAATTAATGTGAAAGGAAAACCTGTAAATTGTTGTACACTAACAGGATTGCTTCTTACCATGCTATCATAAACACGTAAGATAACAGATAAATCTTGCAACTACAACTTACATTCAGCATGCGCTACACACACATTTGAATATTTAACATGCACACGTAATGGAACACACTCATCTGGGTTGACTTATGAATTTCTTAGCGGTTTTTGACTTTGGAGTTATTCTTTTCAGTCTTATGCCGAAATCGGTTCGAATTCTTCCTTCGTAAACAAAGAGTACTCCAGGATGATTTGAATAGACTGACGCAATGGTCGGAGAAGTGGCAGATGCAGTTTAATATTGACAAATGCAAAGTTCTAAATGTTGGACAGGTAAATAACCATGCCACATATAAACCTAATGATGTAGATCTTAATACTACTGATTGTGAAAAGGATTTAGGAGTTCTGGTTAGCAGTAACCTAAAACCAAGACAACAGTGCATTAGTGTTCGCAATAAAGCTAACAGAATTCTTGGCTTCACATCTAGAAGTATAAATAATAGAAGTCCTCAGGTTTTCTTCAACTCTATATATCCTTGGTTAGGCCTCATTTAGACTATGCTGCTCAGTTCTGGTCACTGTATTACAGAATGGATATAAATGCTCTGGAAAACGTACAAAGGAGGATGACAAAGATGATCCCATGTATCAGAAATCTTCCCTATGAGGATAGACTGAGGGCCCTGAATCTGCACTCTCTCGAAAGGCGTAGAATTAGGGGGGATATGATCGAGGTGTATAAATGGAAAACAGAATAAATAAAGGGGATGTAAATAGCGTGCTGAAAATTTCCAGCCAAGACAGGACTCGCAGCAATGGTTTCAAGTTGGAAAAATTCAGATTCAGAAAGGATATAGGAAAGTACTGGTTTGGTAATAGAGCCGTGGATGAGTGGAACAAACTCCCGGGTACAGTTATTCAGGCTAAAACGTTGTGTAGTTATAAAAATAGGTTAGATAAATACATGAGTGGGTGTGGGTGGGTGTGAGTTGGACCTGACTAGCTTGTGTTGCTGGGTCTGGTGCAGTGCTCCATCATTGAGTGGAGATGACCAGACTGGGTGGGTCATTGGGCTAATCCGGGGGGGGGTCATTGGTCTTATCCGGGGGGGGGACATGGGCCTGCTCCGCCGGGTCAGTAGGCCTGTTGCAATGTTCCTTCTTTATGTTCTTATGTTCGTATGTATCGTAGAAAGTGACTGTAACTCCGGCAGCAGAGAATTAACAGTGGTTTCTCAGCATCAGTTACTACAGGGACAAAGGAAGACATTTTAGAGTGGGGGGGGGGATTTTAATGGGGTTAAAATGCGTATATCGGAGAGACAGAGCTAAAAGATTCAAATGTCTAGCAGCCAGCAGCAATTTCTAGCACCAGTTGCAAGGGCTTGCACCAGTAAATAAGTCTATTCACAGTAACAATGTGCATCAACAGTAACAATGTCTAGCAGCAGTAATAATATCTAGTGCCAATAAAAATGTCTAGTAAAAGTAACAATGTTTAGCAGCAGTAACAATGTCTAGCAGCAGTAACAATGTCTAGCAGCAGTAACAATGTCTAGCAGCAGTAACAATGTCCTAGCAATCATTAACAATATCGTTGCCAATAAAAATGTCTAGTAAAAGTAACCAATGTTTTAGCACAGTAACATAACTTGTCTAGCACAGGCAGTAACCAATGTCTACAGCAGTAAGCAATGTCTAGCAGCAAGTAACAAGTGTCTAGCAGCAGTAAAAATGTCTAGCAGCAGTAACAATGTCTAGGCAGTACTAGCAGCAGTAAAATGTCTAGCACAGTAACGTGATCTAGTAGCAGTAACAGTGTCTACAGCAGTAACAATGTCTAGCAGCATTAACAAAGTCTAGCAGCAGTAACAATGTTTAGCAGCAGTAACATGTCTAGCAGCAGTAACAATGGTACTAGCAGCAGTAAAATGTCTAGCAGCAGTAACACTGTCTAGCAGCAGTGAAAAATGTCCTAGCAGCAGTCAATCAATGTCTAGCCAGCAGTAAAAATGTCCTAGCCCAGGCAGTAACTGTGTCTAGTAGCAGTAACAGTGTCTAGCAGCAGTACCAATTCTAGCAGCATTAAGCAATGTCCTAGCAAGCAGTACAATGTCTAGCAGCATAAACATTGTCTAGCAGCAGTAACAGTGTCTTAGTAGCAGTAACAATGTCTACAACAGTAAAAACATGTCTAGCAGCAGTAACAATGTCTAGCAGCAGTAACAATGTCTAGGCAGCATTAACAATGCTAGGTGAGCAGTAACCAATGTCTAGCAGCAGTAACAATGTCTACGCAATAACAATGTCTAGCAAAGCAGTACAAAATGCTAGCAGCATTAACAATGTCTAGCGCAGTAACAATGTCTAGCAGCGCAAAAATGTCACAGCAGTATATGTCTAATATACAGTAAATGTCTAGCAGCAGTAACAATGCCTAGCAGCAGTAACAATGTCTAGCAGCCATTAAACTATGTCTAGCAGTAATAAACAATGTCCTAGCATCAGTAACCAATGTCTAGCAGCAGTAACATGTCTAGCAGCAGTAACAATGTCTAGCAGCAGTATCACAGTCCTAGCAGCAGTAACAATGGTCTAGAAACCGTAACAATTGTGCCTAGAACAGTAACCATGTCAGCACAGAACAATGTCTAAAACAGTAACAATGCTAGACAGCAGTAACAATGTCGAGCAGCAAGTAACAATGTCTATCAGGGCAGTAACAATGTCAGCAGCAGTAACACTGTCCTAGCAACAGTAACAATGTCTAGCAACAGTAACAATGTCTAGATACAGTAACAATGTCTAGCAGCATAAACAATGTCTAGCCGCAATAACAATGTCTAGCTAGCCGTAACAAGTCTAGCAGCAGTAACATTGTTCTAGCAGCAGTAACATCGTTCTAGCACAGTAACAATGTCTACAGGCAGTAACAATATCTAGCAGCAGTAACAATGTCTAGCAGCAGTAACAATGTCTAGCAGCAGTAACAATGTCTAGCAGCAGTAACAATGTCTAGCAGCAGTAACAATGTCGCAGCACGTAACAATGTCGACAGCAGTACCAATGTTCTACAAGCAGTACAATGTATGACAGCAGTAACAATTCTAAGCATAATAACAATGTCTAGCAGCATAACAATATCTAGCCAGCAGTAACAATTCTAGCAGCAGTAACAAATTTTCTAGCAAGCATAACAATGTCTAGCAGCAGTAACTATGTCTATAGCATCAGTACAATGTCTAGCAGCAGTAACAATGTCTAGCAGCAGTAACAATGTCTAGCAGCAGTAACAATGTCTAGCAGCAGTAACAGTGTCTAGCAGCAGTAACAATGTCTAGCAGCAATAACAATGTCAAGCAGCAGTAACAATGTCTAGCAGCAGTAACAATGTCTTGCAGCAGAACATAGTTCTAGCAGCAGTAACAATTTCTTCTAGCAGCAGTAACAATGTCTAGCAGCAGTAACAATGTCTAGCAGCAGTAACAATGTCTAACAGCAGTAACAATGTCTAGCAGCAGTAACAATGTCTAGCAGCAGTAACAATGTCTAGCAGCAGTAACAATGTCTAGCAGCAGTAACAAATTTCTTCTAGCAGCGTAACAATGTCTAGCAGCAGTACATGTCTAGCAGCAGTAACAATGTCTAGCAGCAGTAACAATGTCTAGCAGCAGTAACAATGTCTAGCAGTAATAACAATGTCTAGCAGCAGTAACAATGTCTAGCAGCAGTAACAATGTCTAGCAGCAGTAACAATGTCTAGCAGCAGTAACAATGTCTAGCAGCAGTAACAATGTTCTAAGCACAGTAACAATGTCTAGGCAGCAGTACTATGTATAGCAGCAGGTAAACATGTCTACAGGCATTAACAATTCAGCACATTAAACAAAGTCTAGCATAGCAAAAAATGTCTAAGTAGCAGTAACAATGTCTAGCAGCAGTAACAATGTCTAGCAGCAGTAACAATGTCTAGCATCAGTAACAATATCTAGCAGCAGTAACAATGTCTAGCAGCAGTAAAACATTGTCTAGCAGCAGTAACAATATCGAGCATCAGTAACAAATCAGCAGCAGTAACAATGTCTAGCAGCAGTAACAATGTCTAGCAGCAGTAACAATGTCTAGCAGCAGTAACAATGTCTAGCAGCAGTAACAATGTCTAGCAGCAGTAACCATGTCTAGCATCCGTAACAATGTCTAGCATCATAACAATACTAGCAGCATAACAATATCTAGCAGCAGTAACATTGTCCTAGCATCAGTATCAATGTCTAGCAGCAGTAACAATGTCTAGCAGCAGTAACAATGTCTAGCATCAGTAACAATATCTAGCAGCAGTAACAATGTCTAGCACTGTAACGCAATCCGTAGCAGCAGTAACAATTTAGCAGCAGTAACAATGTCTAGCAGACAGTAACAATGTCTACAGCAGTAACAATGTCTAGCAGCAGTAACAATATCTAGCAGCAGTAACAATGTCTAGCAGCAGTAACAATGTCTAGCAGCAGTAACAATGTCTAGCATCAAGTAAAAAAATCTACAGGCAAGTTATCAATGGGTAGCAGCAGTTAACAATGTCTTGCAGCAGTAACAATGTCTATCAGAAGTAAAATTCTAGCAGCAGTAACAATGACTACAGCAGTAACAATGTCTAGCAGCAGGAAACCTTGTCGACAAGAGTAACAATGTCCTATCAGCAGTAACTATGTCGTATGCAGCAGTAACAATCTAGCAGCAGTAGCAATTGCTAGCAGCAGTAACAATGCCCTAGCAGCAGTAACTTGTCTAATCAGCATAACTATGTCCTAGCTCAGTAACAATGTCTAGCAGCAGTAACAATGTCTGCAGCAGAACTATGTCTAGCAGCAGTAACAATTTCCTAGCAGCAGGTAAACATTATCTAGCAGCAGTAGCCAAATGCCTAGCAAAGTAACAATGTCTAGCAGCAGTAACAATGTCTAGCAGCAGTAACAATGTCTAGCAGCAGTAACAATGTCTAGCAGCAGTAACAATGGCCAGCAACAGTAACAATGTCTAGCAGCAGTAACAATGTCTAGCAGCAGTAACAATGTCTAGCAGCAGTAACAATGGCCAGCAACAGTAACAATGTCTAGTAGCAGTAACAATGTCTAGCAACAGTAAGAATGTCTAGCCAGGCAGTTAACAATGTCTAGCAGCCGATAGCAATGCCTAGCAACAGTAAACAATGGTCTAGCACAGTAACCAATGTCGAGTCAGCAGTAACAATGTCTAGCAGAGTAACAATGGCCAGTAACAGTAACAATGTCTAGTAGCAGTAACAATGTCTAGCAACAGTAAGAATGTCTAGCAGCAGTAACCATGTCCTACAGCAGTAACAAAGCCGCAACAGTAACAATGTCCTAGCCGCAGTAAACAATGTCTAGCAACAGTAGAAGTGTCTAGCAGCAGTAACATGTCTAGCAGCAGTAGCAATGCTAGCAACAGTAACAATGGTCTAGCGCATAACAATGTCTCGCAGCAGTAACAATGACCTAGCAGCAGTAACTATTGCCGCCGCAACAGTAAAAATGTCTAGTAGCAGTGAACAATGTCTAGCAATAGTAAGAATGTTCTAACAGCAGTAACCAATGTCTAGCACCAGTAACGATGGCCATAGACAACAGTAAACAATGTCTAGCACGCAGTAACAATGTCTAGCAACAGTAACAATGTCTAGCAGCAGTAACAATGTCTAGCAGCAGTAACAATGTCCAGCAGCAGTAACAATGTCTAGCAACAGTAAGAATGTCTAGCAGCAGTAACAATGTCTAGCAGCAGTAACAATGTCTAGCAGCAGTAACAATGTCTAGCAGCAGTAACAATGTCTAGCAACAGTAACAATGTCTAGCAGCAGTAACAATGTCTAGCAACAGTAACAATGTCTAGCAGCAGTAACAATGTCTAGCAGCAGTAACAATGTCATAGCAGACAGTAGCAATGCCTAGCAACATAACAATCCTAGCAGCAGTAACAATGTCTAGCAGCAGTAACAATGTCTAGCAGCAATAACAATGTCTAGCAGCAGTAACAATGTCTAGCAGCAGTAACAATGTCTAGCAACAGTAACAATGTCTAACAACAGTAACAATGTCTAGCAGCAGTAACAATGTCTAGCAGCAGTAACAATGTCTAGCAGCAGTAACAATGTCTAGCAGCAGTAACAATGTCTAGCAGCAGTAACAATGTCTAGCAGCAGTAGCAATGCCTAGCAACAGTAACAATGTCTAGCAGCAGTAACAATGTCTAGCATCAGTAACAATGTCTAGCAGCAGTAACAATGTCTAGCAGCAGTAACAATGTCTAGCAGCAGTAACAATGTCTAGCACCAGATCAATGTCTAGCAACAGTAACATGTCTAGGCAAAGTAACAATGTCTAGCAGCAGTATCAAGGTCTAGCAGCAGTAACATGTCTAGCAGCAGTACAATGTCTAGCAGCAGTAACATGTCTACAGCAGAAACAATGTCTATCAGCAGTAGCAATTGCCAAGCAAACAGTAACAATGTCAATCACAGGAACAATGTCTAGCAGCAGTAACAATGTCTAGCAGCAGTAACAATATCTAGCAGCAGTAACAATGCCAGCAACAGTAACAATGTCTAGCAGCAGTAACAATGTCCTTACAGCAGTAACAATTGTCTAGTAGCAGTAGACAATGTCTATGCAACAGTAACAAGGGCTAGTAGCAGTAACAATGTCTAGCAACATAACACTGTCTACAAGCAGTAACAATGTCTACAGCACATCAGTAACGAATGCCAGGCAAACAGTACACTGTCTTATAGGCACAAGAGTAACAATGGCCAGCAGCGTAACAATGTCTAGTAGCAGTCACAATGTGTCTATCTAAAAAACTAACTATAAAAACAATGTCTAAAAAGATCAGCCAATAACAGTAACAAATGTCTAGTAGCAGTAACAGGTCCACCTAAGCCAGGCAGCAGCAGTAACAATGTCTTGCAACAGTAACAATGTCTACGAGCATCAGTAACAATATCTATTGCCAAGAAAAATGTCAGTAAGAGTAACAATGATAAGGCAGCAGTAACAAATGTCAAAGCAGCAAGTAACAATGTCTAAACTAAAAAAAGAAATATAGTCTAATCAAAAGTCAAGTCTCTATAACGGTCAACTAATAATATTGACATATATATCTAAAATAAAAAATAGTCTACCCTACAACTTAAAAATCTAAATATACTATCTCTCATAAAACAAAAAATGTCCTCAATCTAGCAGCAGTAACAATGTCCTAGCACAGTAACAATGTCTAATCTACGGGACCCCCTAGAGCTATCAGCAGTAAAACAAGGTCTAGCCGCAGTAAGCAATGGTCTAAAAAACTATAGCAGCAGTAAAATAGGTCTAGCAGCAGTAACCATGTCTAGAGGTTTCGGTAGCAGAAACATGTCTAATATCTTAATAAAGTGGGTCTAATAGGTCGTAAAGCAAAAGAAAAAAGCCAGTCAGTAACCATTTCTATAGCATTCATTAAAAAAGTCATATAAAAAAATCTAGTCAGCAGTAACACTGTTTAGCAGGCAGTAACATATGTCTAGCAGCAGTAACAATGTCTGAATATCTAAGATAAGAAGAGAGTCCTAAGAAAGGAAGAGGTAAGAAAGGAAGGGGGAAAGAGAAATAAAAAAGAGAAAGAAGAGAGTCAAAGAGAGGGAGTGCAAGAGTTCTAGAAAGCAGCAGTAAAAATGTCTAGGAGCAGCAGTAACATGTTTCGTATAAAAGAAGGAAAGTTTTCCCTAAGGGTCCTAGCAGCAGTAAAAAAAAAAAAAAAATGTCTAGCAGCCGTAACAAGTGTACTAAGCAGTCAGAAAAAAATATGTCTAGAGGGCAGCCAGTACAGTGTCTAGTACAGTAACAGTGTCTAGTAGCACAGTAACAATGTCTAGCAGTCATTAAACAATGTCTACTAAAAATCTAAAAATAGGGGATCTAGTTCTAGCGGCAGCAGTAACAATGTCGAGGAGACAGCAATAACAATGTCTATAACTAAAGGTCTAGAGTATAAAGAAGAAAGAAGGTCAAAGGGTCTAGGAAACGAGTAAGTGAAGGGAAGAAGGCTAGTTCTAGGAGAAAATGTCTATAAAAAAAGATAATCCACAGACAGCAATGCAAGTAGTCTAGTAGGCAGCATAACAGTTACCCCGTAGTAGCAGTAACAATGTCTAGGCAACAGTAACAATAGTCTAGCAGGCATTAACCAATGTCCTAGGGCAGCATTAAAAACTAATGTCTACAGCATTAACAATTCTAGTAGCAGTAACACTGTCTCTATAAAAACCATCTAACACAAACAAACTCACAGGACTCAACGCGCCTAGGGCAGCATAACAATGCTAGGCAGCATAACAAGTCTCAGCAGCAGTAGAAACAGATGACTAGCAACAGCATTAACAATGTCTAGCAGCAGTAACAATGACTACAAGGCAGCAAAAATGACTGAGGCAGGCGCAGTAATCAGTGTCCAAATTCAACAGTAACAGTGTCTGGAGCTGCAGTAACCATGCCTCACACAGTAACAAAGTCTAAGCAGCATAACAAATGTCCGCGCAGGAAATAACAATGTCTATCTAGAAGCTAGCAGCAGTAACAAACAATGTCAAGCCAGGCATAACACTGTCTAAGCAAGGCAAAAGGTCCTAGCATAAAGCACACACCCATAACAATGTCTAAATTAAGGAGCACCGCCGTAACCATGTCCTAGCAGCAGTAACATGTCACGAAACAGCAACAATGTCTAGAAACAGTAACAAATCTAGCACAGTAAACAAGTCTAGTGAACAGATAACAATGTACTAGCAGCATTAACAATGTCTAACTATCTAAAAAATATACAGAAAGGGATACTAGTCTAATAAGCAGCAGTAACCAATGTCTAAAGGAACAGTAACAATTCTAGCAGCAGTATCAATGGTCTAAGCAACAGTATCAATGTCTTAGCAGCATAAACAATGTCTAGAAACAGTACAAATGTCCTAGCAGCAATAACAATGTCAAGCAGCAATACAATGCCAAGCAGCAGTAAACAATGTCTAAAAGCTAAGCACAGTAACAATGTTCTAGCAGCAGTAAAATGTCGTAGGCGAGCAGTAACAAAGTCTAGCAGCAGTAACAATATCTAGCAGCAGTAACAAGTCAATCAGCGGTAACAAATGTCTATATAATGTCTAGCAGCAGTAACAATGGTCTAGCAGCAGTAACTATGGTCTTCAGCAGTAACAAGGTCAAGTCAATAGGAGAGCAGCAGTAACAAGTCCATAGCAGCAGTAACCATGTCTAGCACAGTAAACAATGTCGACAGTAATAACAACCAAATGTCGAAATCTATCTACAAGCTAAGGGAAAAAGATAAAGGTCTATACTATAAAAAGAAGTAGAGATAAAGGGCAGCAGAACAATATCAGCATAAGTAACAAATGTTTCTAGCAGCAGTAAAATTTTCTAGCAGCCAGTAACAATGTCTAAGATAAAAAAACTAATAAGCAGCATTAACAAAGTCTAAATCTAAAATTGCATCAGTAACAATGTCTAAGCATCAGTAACAATGTCAAAGGTCAAGAAAGGAGAAGCAGCAGTAACAATGTCTAGCAGCAGTAACAAGTCAAGCAGCAGTATCATGTCTAGCAGCAGTAACAATGTCTAGCTAGCAATAACAATGTCCAAAAAAAGGAAGAAAGAAGAGGCAGCAGTAACAATTTCAAGCAGCAGTAACAATGTCTAGTTAGCAGCAAGTAAACAAAGTCTTAGCAGCAGGTCAACAATTTCTAGCAGCAGTAACAATGACTAAAGGTCTAGTCAAGGCAGCAGTAACAATGTCTAGCAGCATTAACAATTCTAATACTAGGGGTCTAAGGAATGCAGCAGTAACAATGTCTAGCAAGCAGTAACAATGTCTAGTAGAGGAGGCTAGCTAGGGCAGCAGTAACAATGTCGAGCAGCAGTAACAAATGTCCTAATGTCTAAAAATAACTTATCTAGAAAAACTAAGTTGGCAGCAGTAACAATTTCCTAGCACAGTAAAATGTCTACTAGCAGCAGTAAACAATGTCTATGACAGCAGTAACAATGTCTAAGGTAGCAGCATACCAATGACTAGGCATCAGTAACAATGTCTATCTAAAGCAGCAGTAACAATGTCTAGCAGCAGTAAACAATGTCCCTAAGCCGCATTAACAAATGTCAGCTGTCAGTTACAATGTCCTAAATGTCAAACTAAAGAAAAAAACTATCTAACCCACCAGTCTACTACAAATCTACTCAGCATTAAACAATTGTCTAAAATAGCAGCAGTAACAATGTCTAGCAAGCAGTACCCAATGTCTCGCAGCAGTAAACAATGTCTAAAGCAGCAGTAACACAATGTCTATGCAGCAGTAACAATGTCTAAATATGGAGCAGCAGTAAAACAAATGTCTAGCAGCAGTTACAATGTCTAGCAGCAGTAACAAAGTCCCTAGCAGCAGTAACAATGTCTAGCAGGCAGTAACAATGTCTACTACTAAAGATAGACTAAAAGAGTAGCATCAGTCACAATGTCTACATCAGTAAACAAATGTCTAGCAGCAGTAACAATGTCTAAGCAGCAGTAACAATGTCTAGCAGCATTAACAATGTCCTAAAGTAGGAGCCAGTAACAATGTCTAAATCTAAGGAGAAAGTAGAAGGCAGCAAGTAACAATGTCCTAGCAGCAGTAACAATGTCTAAGTATAAAACCTATGAAAGTATAGTCTAAAGTCTAGTAAAATCTGATAAGGATAGAATCTAATCTATCTAATAATCTAATAAATTTACTAATCTAATAAGAAAGAAAAATCTAAGCTCAGTAACAATATCTAATCTAGCAGCAGTACCAATGTCTAGCTAGCAGTAAACAATGTCTCTAAAGCAGCAGTAACACTATCTAAAAAAAAAAATCTAAACTAAGCTAGCAAAAGAAAAACTAATCCTATAAAACTACTAATCTAAAACTACTAGAAAAGAAAGTCTAGTCTAAAACTAAAGCATCAGTAACAATATCTACAGCAGTAACCAATAATCTACAGCAGTAACAATGTCTACCTAGCAAGCAGTAACAATGTCTAAGCAGCAGTAACAATGTCTAGAGAAAGAAAGGCAGCAGTAACAAATAATGTCTAGCAGCAGTAACAATGTCCTACAGCAGTAACAATGTCTAGCATCAAGTAACAATAGCTAGCAGCATAACAATAACTAGCAGCAAGTAACAATGACTAAGCTGCAGTAACATGTCTAAGGTCTATGTCTAGAAGAGCACAGTAACAATAGTCCTAGCAGCAGTAACAATGTCTAGCAGCAGTAACAATGTCTAGCAGCAGTAACAATGTCTAGCAGCAGTAACAATGTCTAGCAGCAGTAACAATGTCTAGCAGCCATAACCGGTGAATTTCTAAAGGCAGCAGAACAATGTCTAGCATCAGTAACAATATCTAGCAGCAAGTAACAATAGCAAGCAGAAGTAACAATGTCTATTAGAAGAATAGCAGCAGTAACAAGTCTAGCCAAGCAGTACATGTCTAGCAATCAGTAACTATGTCCTAGCAGCAGTAACAATGTCTAAAACTACAAAATCTAAGTAAAACTAAAAAGAAAAGAAAAAAAAGAGAAGCAAGCAGTAACAATATCTAGCAGCAGTAACAATGTCTAAAAACCTAAAATTCTATCTAAAAAAATAGTCCTAAGTGTAGAGGAGCCTAGCAGCAGTAACAATGTCCAAGCAGCAGAACAATGTCTCTAAAAAACCTAGTCTATAAAAAAACATCAGTACAAACAATATCTAGCATCAGTATCAATGGTGTATAAGCAGCAGAAACAATGTCCTAGCAGCAGTAACAATGTCTAGAGCCAGAGTAACAATGTCTAGCAGCAGTAACAATGTCTAGTCAGTGAGGAGCAGCAGTAACAATGTCTAGCAGAGGAACAATGTCTAGCAAGAGTAACATGTCTAGCACATTAAACAATGTCTAGCAGCAGGTAACAAATGTCTATGCAGCAGTAGCCATGCTTAGCAGTCAGTAACAATGTCTAGCAGCAGTAACAATGCCCTAGCAGCAGTAAACAATGTCTAAGCATCAGTAACAATGGACTAAATGTCTAGACCAGCAGTAAACAATGTCTATCCTAATAGGTCTAAGGAAATAAGCAGCATAACATTGTCTAGCAGCAGTAACAATGTCTAAAGAGTAAGGGCAGCAGTAGCAATATCTAGCAGCAGTAAACATGTATCTAGCCCGCAGTAACAATTCACAAGAAGCAGCATAACAATGTCTAGCATCAGTAAAAATAATATCTAGCAGAGTATCCCTGTTTATATAGCAGCAGTAACAATGTCTAGCAGCAGTAACAATGTCTAGCAGCAGTAACAATGTCTAGCAGCAGTAACAATGTCTAGCAGCAGTAACAATGTCTAGCAGCAGGAACAATGTCTAGCAAGATAACAATGTTTACACAGTAACCATGGTTCTAGCAGCAGAAACCCATGTCAAGCAGCAGTAGCAATGGCCTAGTCAACAGTAACAATGTCTATCTAAATCAAGAGTGTAGAATGTCTAAGAGTACAGTGTGTACTAGCAGCATAACAATGTCTATCATAATAAAAATCCTATAAACTAAAAAAGCAGCAGTAACAATGTCTAGCAGCAGTAACAATGTCATAGCACAGTAACAATGGCCAGCAACATAACAATGTCTAAATATCTACTATAATAGGGCAGCAGTAACAATTTTCGCAAAAGCGCAGAGAACAATGTCTAGATATCAGCAGAAAACAATGGCCAGCATAGCAACAGTAACAATGTCTAAGGGTAGAAGCAGTAACAATTTCTAGCACCAGAAAGAATGTCTAGCAAGCAGTAACAAAGTCTAAAAAAAGCAGCAGAAGCAATGCCGTAGCAACATAACAATGACTATCTCAGCAGTAACAATTGTCTGAGCACACAGCAGTAACAAAGTCTAGGGTCTAGCAGCAGTAACAATGGCCAGTAACCAGTAACAATGGCTATTAGCAGTAACAAATCTAAATAAAAAACAAAAATATTCTAGCAACAGTAAGAATGTCTAGCAGCAAAGTAACAATGTCTAGCAGCAGTAACATTGGCCATCAACAGTAACAATGTCCTAGCAGCAGGCAGTAGACAAATTCCTACAACATAAGAATGTCCCTAAAAAGTCTAAAGAAAAAAAACTAAAAAAATAGAAGCAGCAGTAACAATGTCAGCAGCAGGTAGCAATCTATGAGTTAAGCATAGAAAAAAAAGGACAACAGTAACAATGTCTAAAAAAAATACTAAAAGTCTTATAAAGCAAGCATAACAATGTCTCGCAGCAGTAACAAAGTCTAGCAGCAGTAACAATGGCCAGCAACAGTAACAATGACTAGTAGGATACAAGGTCTAGCAAACAGTAAGAATGTGCTAACAGCAGTAACAAATGTGTCTATCAGCAGTAACAATGGCCAGGCCACATTACGGATGTCAGCCAGCAGTAACAATGTCTAGAGCACAGTAAAGAATGTCTAGCATCAGTAAGAATATGTCTATAGCAGCAGTAAACAATTCCAGCCGCAGTACCCATGTCGAAAGGTCCCAACTAAAAAAGAGAATAAAAAAGTCAAAGCAACAGTAAGAACTCCTACAGCAGTAACAATGTCTACAAATATAATAAAAATCTAACGTATGGCGGCGCAGATAAAACCCTGTCTAAATAAAATTTCCTAGGAAAAGTCTTAGATAGTCTACGGCTAAAAAAAAGAAAAAAACAAGTAGAAGTATAAAAGATAAATAAAATCTCAAAAAATAAAGCACATCAGTAACAATGTCAAGGGCATCAGTAAACAATGTCCTCGCAACATGTAACAATGTCTAAGAAGCACGGCATTAGACAATGTCTAGCAAGACGAAGCACTTTCTAGGCAGCAGTAAACAATGTCTAGGCAGCAGTAACAATGTCTAAAGCAGCAGTAGCAATGCCTAGCAACCTAACAATGTGCTCAGCAGGCATTAACAATGGTCTAGAACTAAGATGTCCTAAAAGCAGCAGTAACATTGATCTAAGCCTCAATAACAAATGACTAGCACAGTAACAAAATCTAGCAGCAGTAACAATGTCTAAGCAAACAGTAACCATGTCTAAATAATAATAATTCTACGTGGGTCTAGATCTTAGGTATCAACAGTAACTAAAGTCTAGAACACATATATAGACCATTTAGCAGTCTAGACGCAGCAGTAACAATGTCTAAGCACATAAGCACAGTGGTCTAGCCAGCATAACAATGACTGAGCATCGAGTAACAATGTCCTATAGCAATCAGTAAAATGTCTATCAGCAGTAGCAATGGCCTAAGCAACAAAACAAACGTCAATCAGCAGTGCACAATGTCTATAAGCAGCAGAAACCATGTCTAGCACAGTAACAAAGTCTAAAAGAAGGGGCAGGATAAACAAATCTAGGCAACAGAACAAGTCGATCAGCAGTAAACAATGACCTAGCAAACAGTACGCAAAGACTAGCAACAGTAACAATGTCTAAAACTATAAAAAAGTCTAGCCGCAGTAACAATGTTCTAGCAGCATTAACAAAGACAAGCTAGCAGCAAGTAACCCAATGTCTAGCAGCAGTAAAAAATGTCAATAAAGAAAAGAGGTAGAGATGAGCAGCAGTAACAGATGTCCTAGCGAGCAGTAGCAATGCCTAGCAGCAGTAACAATGTCTAGCAGCAGTAACAATGTCTAGCAGCAGTAACAATGTCTAGCAGCAGTAACAATATCTAGCAGCAGTAACAATGGCCCAAGTTAAGGCAAGCAAGCAACAGTAACAATGTCTAGCATCAGTAACAATGGCCAACAGCAGTAAACAATGTCTAGTAAGCAGTAACAAATGTCTAGCAACAGTAACAATGTCTAGTTAGCATTAGCAATCTGAGCACAACAGTAACAATGTCTAAGGTCTAGCAGCAGAAACAATGTCCTAGGCAGTCATAACACTGGCCAGCAACATGTAGCAATGTCTATAGAAGAAGAGCAATCAGCAGTAACAATGGCCAGGCATCTTACAATGTCTAAGTAGCATTAAGCAATAGTCCCCTCCAAGCAACAGTAACAATGTCTATAATGTAGGGATAAGGGAGGGTCCGTAGGCAGTAACAATGTCTAGCAAGCAGTAACAATGTCTAATAAAATAGGGTAAAAGGAAACCCAGTAACAATGTCTAAACTACAAAGTCCTAAAAGTCAAGGCAGCAGTAAAACAATGTCCTAGCAGCAGAAACAAAGTCTAGTAAGGCAGCAGTAAACAATGTCTAGAGCAGTCAGCAGTAAACAATGTCAAAAAACTAACTAAACAGTCATTTAACAATGTCTAGCAGCAGTAACAGATGTCTAAATATATGTCTAAAAGCAATATGTCTATCGCAGCAGTAACAAATGATGCGTACAACATTACAAAGGTCTCAGTAGGAGAGGACAATGTCTAAAATAAACAGGACTAAAAATAAGAATAAAGAAGTATAGAGAGAGGCTAGGGAAGAAAGGAAATGAGTCTAAGGAGAGCAGGCCGTAACGATGTCATCAGCAGTAACAAAGTCTAAAGAGAGGAAAGGCTCTAGCAACAGCATTAACAATGTCTAATTAGGCAACATGTAAACAATGTCTATTAGCAGCAGTAACAAAGTCTAGGGAGGAGAAGGGGGGTACTCCAACTATAGGCTATCCTAAATAATCTATAAACATGATATAAACTATCACAGATAATCTAGGTAGTCTAGTCCTGCGTTACGATACAAACCATCACCTACTCCTCACGGGCTCGGTGCGCTCAATGCTAGCCTGCGGGCGCCGACGCCTCGTCTGCTGTCGTCTCCTCAGTCGTACGCGACCTCCCGAGAGCCTCCCCACCCACGTTCCAGTTGCATCCCGATGACTCTCCGCCATATCACAATCTCCGACGCCATAGAGACGACCACCTACCCAATGACAATCATCCTAACCCATGTTACACACGTGTCACGGGGGGTGGGGCTTACAACTAGCAACAGTAACACAGTCTAGCATGCACCCTAACAATGTCTAGAAAAAAAGCGCCGTAACAATGTCCCAAGCATCAGTAACAATGTCGAGCAGCATGTAACAAAGTCCTAGCAAGCGAGTGACCAAATCTAGTAGCAGACACAATGTCTAGGCAAAGGAAGTAGCAGTAAGCACTGGTCTCGACCTAAGCAGCAGTAACAATGTCTATCAGCATAACAATGTCTAGAAATATCAGTAACAATATCCTAGCATCGACAAGGTAACGATGACAAGCAGCATAACAATTCTAGCAATCAGTAACAATGTCTAGGCAGCAGTAACAATGTCTAGTATCAAGTAGGTAACAAGTCTAGTAGCGAGTAACAAACTGTCTAGCAGCAGTAACAATTCAAGCAGGCAGAACAATGTCTAGGCGCATAACTAATGACTAACAGCAGTCAACGAAATGTCTAGCAGCAGTAAACAATAGTCAACAACGTAACACAATGTTCAAGCAGCAGGTGTTTAACCATGTCTAGGGAACTATAAGGTCTAGAAGTCAGCAGTAGCCGAATGTCTAGTAAGCAGTAACAATATCTAGCAAACAGTAACAATGTCTAGCAGCAATAACCAAAAATTGTGCAAGCAGCAGGTAAGCAATGTCTAACAGCATAACAATGTCCTAGCAGCAGCAACAATGTCCCCAAAGCAGCAGAACTAATGACTAGTGTTTTACAAGTAACAATGTCTTAAGGGAGCAGCAGTAACAATGTCTAGTAGCAGTAACAATGTCTAGAGTAGTCTAGGTAGCAGTACCATGTCTAGGCAAGCAGTAACTAAGTCTAGCAGCGTAACAATGTCTAGAAGCAGTAGACATGTCTATTAGCAGAACAATGCTACCCTAACTCGGCGAGGAGCAGCAGTAACAAATCTAGCAGCAGTAAGAAAGGTCTAGCAGCATTGTAAAATGTCTAACCAACAGTAACAAATGTCTAGCAACAGTACAAATGTCTAACAACAGTAACAATGGGATATGATCGAGGTGTAATAAATGAAACAGAAATAAATAAAGGGGATGTAAATAAGCGTGCGGAAAATTTCCAGCCAAGACCAGGACTTTCGCAGCAATGGGTTTCAATTGAAAACAGATTCAGAAAGGATATTGGAAAAGTCCTGGTTTGGGTAATAGAGCCGTGGATGATGGAACAAAACTCCCGGGTACAGGTTTTATTCAGGCTAAAAAAACCGTTTGTGTAGTTATAAAAATAGGTTAGATAAATGACATGAGTGGGTGTGGGTGGGTGTGAGTTGGACCTGACTATCTTGTGTTGCTGGGTCTGGTCAGTGCTCCATCTTGAGTGGAGATTACCAGACTGGGTGGTCATTGGCTAATCCGGGGGGGGGTCATTGGTCTTACCGGGGGGAGGACATGGGCCTGCTCCGCCGGTCCAGTAGGCCTGTTGCAATGTTTCCTACTTTATGTTCTTATGTGTCGTATGTATCGTAGAAAGTGACGTAACTCCGGCAGCAGAGAATTAACAGTTGGGTTTCTCAGCATCAGTTTTACTACAGGGACAAAGAAGACATTTTAGAGTGGGGGGGGGGATTTTAAGGGTTAAAATGCGTATATCGGAGAGACAGAGCTAAAAGATTCCCATGTCTAGCAGCAGCCAGCAGCATTCTAGCACCAGTTGCAAGGGCTTGCACCAGTAAATAAGTCTATTCACATAACAATGTGCATCAACAGTAACATGTCTAACAGCGGTAATAATAACTAGTGCCAATAAAAATGTCCTAGTAAAAGTAACAATGTTTAGCAGCAGTAACAATGTCTAGCAGCAGTAACAATGTCTAGCAGCAGTAACAATGTCTAGCAGCAGTAACAATGTCCTAGCAATCATTAACAATATCGTTGCCAATAAAAATGTCTAGTAAAAGTAACCAATGTTTTAGCACAGTAACATAACTTGTCTAGCACAGGCAGTAACCAATGTCTACAGCAGTAAGCAATGTCTAGCAGCAAGTAACAAGTGTCTAGCAGCAGTAAAAATGTCTAGCAGCAGTAACAATGTCTAGGCAGTACTAGCAGCAGTAAAATGTCTAGCACAGTAACGTGATCTAGTAGCAGTAACAGTGTCTACAGCAGTAACAATGTCTAGCAGCATTACCACAGTCAAGCACCAGTAACAATGTTTACAGCAGTAACATGTCTAGCAGCAGTAACAATGGTACTAGCAGCAGTAAAATGTCTAGCAGCAGTAACACTGTCTAGCAGCAGTGAAAAATGTCCTAGCAGCAGTCAATCAATGTCTAGCCAGCAGTAAAAATGTCCTAGCCCAGGCAGTAACTGTGTCTAGTAGCAGTAACAGTGTCTAGCAGCAGTACCAATTCTAGCAGCATTAAGCAATGTCCTAGCAAGCAGTACAATGTCTAGCAGCATAAACATTGTCTAGCAGCAGTAACAGTGTCTTAGTAGCAGTAACAATGTCTACAACAGTAAAAACATGTCTAGCAGCAGTAACAATGTCTAGCAGCAGTAACAATGTCTAGGCAGCATTAACAATGCTAGGTGAGCAGTAACCAATGTCTAGCAGCAGTAACAATGTCTACGCAATAACAATGTCTAGCAAAGCAGTACAAAATGCTAGCAGCATTAACAATGTCTAGCGCAGTAACAATGTCTAGCAGCGCAAAAATGTCACAGCAGTATATGTCTAATATACAGTAAATGTCTAGCAGCAGTAACAATGCCTAGCAGCAGTAACAATGTCTAGCAGCCATTAAACTATGTCTAGCAGTAATAAACAATGTCCTAGCATCAGTAACCAATGTCTAGCAGCAGTAACATGTCTAGCAGCAGTAACAATGTCTAGCAGCAGTATCACAGTCCTAGCAGCAGTAACAATGGTCTAGAAACCGTAACAATTGTGCCTAGAACAGTAACCATGTCAGCACAGAACAATGTCTAAAACAGTAACAATGCTAGACAGCAGTAACAATGTCGAGCAGCAAGTAACAATGTCTATCAGGGCAGTAACAATGTCAGCAGCAGTAACACTGTCCTAGCAACAGTAACAATGTCTAGCAACAGTAACAATGTCTAGAAACAGTAACAATGTCTAGCAGCAGTAACAATGTCTAGCCGCAATAACAATGTCTAGCTAGCCGTAACAAGTCTAGCAGCAGTAACATTGTTCTAGCAGCAGTAACATCGTTCTAGCACAGTAACAATGTCTACAGGCAGTAACAATATCTAGCAGCATAACGAAATGTCTAGCAGCAGTAACAATGTCTAGCAGCAGTAACAATGTCTAGCAGCAGTAACAATGTCTAGCAGCAGTAACAATGTCGCAGCACGTAACAATGTCGACAGCAGTACCAATGTTCTACAAGCAGTACAATGTATGACAGCAGTAACAATTCTAAGCATAATAACAATGTCTAGCAGCATAACAATATCTAGCCAGCAGTAACAATTCTAGCAGCAGTAACAAATTTTCTAGCAAGCATAACAATGTCTAGCAGCAGTAACTATGTCTATAGCATCAGTACAATGTCTAGCAGCAGTAACAATGTCTAGCAGCAGTAACAATGTCTAGCAGCAGTAACAATGTCAAGCAGCAGTAACAGTGTCTAGCAGCAGTAACAATGTCTAGCAGCAATAACAATGTCAAGCAGCAGTAACAATGTCACAGCAGTAACAATGTCTTGCAGCAGAACATAGTTCTAGCAGCAGTAACAATTTCTTCTAGCAGCAGTAACAATGTCTAGCAGCAGTAACAATGTCTAGCAGCAGTAACAATGTCTAACAGCAGTAACAATGTCTAGCAGCAGTAACAATGTCTAGCAGCAGTAACAATGTCTAGCAGCAGTAACAATGTCTAGCAGCAGTAACAAATTTCTTCTAGCAGCAGTAACAATGTCTAGCAGCAGTAACAATGTCTAGCAGCAGTAACAATGTCTAGCAGCAGTAACAATGTCTAGCAGCAGTAACAATGTCTAGGCAGTCATTACAATGTCCTAGCAGCAGTAACAATGTCTAGCAGCAGTAACAATGTCTAGCAGCAGTAACAATGTCTAGCAGCAGTAACAATGTCTAGCAGCAGTAACAATGTTCTAAGCACAGTAACAATGTCTAGGCAGCAGTACTATGTATAGCAGCAGGTAAACATGTCTACAGGCATTAACAATTCAGCACATTAAACAAAGTCTAGCATAGCAAAAAATGTCTAAGTAGCAGTAACAATGTCTAGCAGCAGTAACAATGTCTAGCAGCAGTAACAATGTCTAGCATCAGTAACAATATCTAGCAGCAGTAACAATGTCTAGCAGCAGTAACAATGTCTAGCAGCAGTAACAATATCTAGCATCAGTAACAATATCTAGCAGCAGTAACAATATCTAGCAGCAGTAACAATGTCTAGCAGCAGTAACAATGTCTAGCAGCAGTAACAATGTCTAGCAGCAGTAACAATGTCTAGCAGCAGTAACAATGTCTAGCATCCGTAACAATGTCTAGCATCATAACAATACTAGCAGCATAACAATATCTAGCAGCAGTAACATTGTCCTAGCATCAGTAACAATGTCTAGCAGCAGTAACAATGTCTAGCAGCAGTAACAATGTCTAGCATCAGTAACAATATCTAGCAGCAGTAACAATGTCTAGCACTGTAACGCAATCCGTAGCAGCAGTAACAATTTAGCAGCAGTAACAATGTCTAGCAGCAGTAACAATGTCTAGCAGCAGTAACAATGTCTAGCAGCAGTAACAATATCTAGCAGCAGTAACAATGTCTAGCAGCAGTAACAATGTCTAGCAGCAGTAACAATGTCTAGCATCAAGTAAAAAAATCTACAGGCAAGTTATCAATGGGTAGCAGCAGTTAACAATGTCTTGCAGCAGTAACAATGTCTATCAGAAGTAAAATTCTAGCAGCAGTAACAATGACTACAGCAGTAACAATGTCTAGCAGCAGGAAACCTTGTCGACAAGAGTAACAATGTCCTATCAGCAGTAACTATGTCGTATGCAGCAGTAACAATCTAGCAGCAGTAGCAATTGCTAGCAGCAGTAACAATGCCCTAGCAGCAGTAACTTGTCTAATCAGCATAACTATGTCCTAGCTCAGTAACAATGTCTAGCAGCAGTAACAATGTCTGCAGCAGAACTATGTCTAGCAGCAGTAACAATTTCCTAGCAGCAGGTAAACATTATCTAGCAGCAGTAGCCAAATGCCTAGCAACAGTAACAATGTCTAGCAGCAGTAACAATGTCTAGCAGCAGTAACAATGTCTAGCAGCAGTAACAATGTCTAGCAGCAGTAACAATGGCCAGCAACAGTAACAATGTCTAGCAGCAGTAACAATGTCTAGCAGCAGTAACAATGTCTAGCAGCAGTAACAATGGCCAGCAACAGTAACAATGTCTAGTAGCATTTAACTATGTCTAGCAACAGTAAGAATGTCTAGCCAGGCAGTTAACAATGTCTAGCAGCCGATAGCAATGCCTAGCAACAGTAAACAATGGTCTAGCACAGTAACCAATGTCGAGTCAGCAGTAACAATGTCTAGCAGAGTAACAATGGCCAGTAACAGGAACAATGTCTAGTAGCAGAACAATGTCTAGCAACAGTAAGAATGTCAAGCAGCAGTAACCATGTCCTACAGCAGTAACAAAGCCGCAACAGTAACAATGTCCTAGCCGCAGTAAACAATGTCTAGCAACAGTAGAAGTGTCTAGCAGCAGTAACATGTCTAGCAGCAGTAGCAATGCTAGCAACAGTAACAATGGTCTAGCGCATAACAATGTCTCGCAGCAGTAACAATGACCTAGCAGCAGTAACTATTGCCGCCGCAACAGTAAAAATGTCTAGTAGCAGTGAACAATGTCTAGCAATAGTAAGAATGTTCTAACAGCAGTAACCAATGTCTAGCACCAGTAACGATGGCCATAGACAACAGTAAACAATGTCTAGCACGCAGTAACAATGTCTAGCAACAGTAAGAATGTCTAGCAGCAGTAACAATGTCTAGCAGCAGTAACAATGTCCAGCAGCAGTAACAATGTCTAGCAACAGTAAGAATGTCTAGCAGCAGTAACAATGTCTAGCAGCAGTAACAATGTCTAGCAGCAGTAACAATGTCTAGCAGCAGTAACAATGTCTAGCAACAGTAACAATGTCTAGCAGCAGTAACAATGTCTAGCAACAGTAACAATGTCTAGCAGCAGTAACAATGTCTAGCAGCAGTAACAATGTCATAGCAGACAGTAGCAATGCCTAGCAACATAACAATCCTAGCAGCAGTAACATGTCTAGCAGCAGTAACAATGTCTAGCAGCAGTAACAATGTCTAGCAGCAGTAACAATGTCTAGCTAGCAGTAACAATGTCTAGCAACAGTAACAATGTCTAACAACAGTAACAATGTCTAGCAGCAGTAACAATGTCTAGCAGCAGTAACAATGTCTAGCAGCAGTAACAATGTCTAGCAGCAGTAACAATGTCTAGCAGCAGTAACAATGTCTAGCAGCAGTAGCAATGCCTAGCAACAGTAACAATGTCTAGCAGCAGTAACAATGTCTAGCAGCAGTAACAATGTCTAGCAGCAGTAACAATGTCTAGCAGCAGTAACAATGTCTAGCAACAGTAACAATGTCTAGCCCAGAACAATGTCTAGCAACAGTAACATGTCTAGGCAAAGTAACAATGTCTAGCAGCAGTATCAAGGTCTAGCAGCAGTAACATGTCTAGCAGCAGTACAATGTCTAGCAGCAGTAACATGTCTACAGCAGAAACAATGTCTATCAGCAGTAGCAATTGCCAAGCAAACAGTAACAATGTCAATCACAGGAACAATGTCTAGCAGCAGTAACTATGTCTAGCAGCAGTAACAATATCTAGCAAGCAGGTAACAATGCCAGCAACAGTAAACATGTCTAGCAGCAGTAACAATGTCCTTACAGCAGTAACAATTGTCTAGTAGCAGTAGACAATGTCTATGCAACAGTAACAAGGGCTAGTAGCAGTAACAATGTCTAGCAACATAACACTGTCTACAAGCAGTAACAATGTCTACAGCACATCAGTAACGAATGCCAGGCAAACAGTACACTGTCTTATAGGCACAAGAGTAACAATGGCCAGCAGCGTAACAATGTCTAGTAGCAGTCACAATGTGTCTATCTAAAAAACTAACTATAAAAACAATGTCTAAAAAGATCAGCCAATAACAGTAACAAATGTCTAGTAGCAGTAACAGGTCCACCTAAGCCAGGCAGCAGCAGTAACAATGTCTTGCAACAGTAACAATGTCTACGAGCATCAGTAACAATATCTATTGCCAAGAAAAATGTCAGTAAGAGTAACAATGATAAGGCAGCAGTAACAAATGTCAAAGCAGCAAGTAACAATGTCTAAACTAAAAAAAGAAATATAGTCTAATCAAAAGTCAAGTCTCTATAACGGTCAACTAATAATATTGACATATATATCTAAAATAAAAAATAGTCTACCCTACAACTTAAAAATCTAAATATACTATCTCTCATAAAACAAAAAATGTCCTCAATCTAGCAGCAGTAACAATGTCCTAGCACAGTAACAATGTCTAATCTACGGGACCCCCTAGAGCTATCAGCAGTAAAACAAGGTCTAGCCGCAGTAAGCAATGGTCTAAAAAACTATAGCAGCAGTAAAATAGGTCTAGCAGCAGTAACCATGTCTAGAGGTTTCGGTAGCAGAAACATGTCTAATATCTTAATAAAGTGGGTCTAATAGGTCGTAAAGCAAAAGAAAAAAGCCAGTCAGTAACCATTTCTATAGCATTCATTAAAAAAGTCATATAAAAAAATCTAGTCAGCAGTAACACTGTTTAGCAGGCAGTAACATATGTCTAGCAGCAGTAACAATGTCTGAATATCTAAGATAAGAAGAGAGTCCTAAGAAAGGAAGAGGTAAGAAAGGAAGGGGGAAAGAGAAATAAAAAAGAGAAAGAAGAGAGTCAAAGAGAGGGAGTGCAAGAGTTCTAGAAAGCAGCAGTAAAAATGTCTAGGAGCAGCAGTAACATGTTTCGTATAAAAGAAGGAAAGTTTTCCCTAAGGGTCCTAGCAGCAGTAAAAAAAAAAAAAAAATGTCTAGCAGCCGTAACAAGTGTACTAAGCAGTCAGAAAAAAATATGTCTAGAGGGCAGCCAGTACAGTGTCTAGTACAGTAACAGTGTCTAGTAGCACAGTAACAATGTCTAGCAGTCATTAAACAATGTCTACTAAAAATCTAAAAATAGGGGATCTAGTTCTAGCGGCAGCAGTAACAATGTCGAGGAGACAGCAATAACAATGTCTATAACTAAAGGTCTAGAGTATAAAGAAGAAAGAAGGTCAAAGGGTCTAGGAAACGAGTAAGTGAAGGGAAGAAGGCTAGTTCTAGGAGAAAATGTCTATAAAAAAAGATAATCCACAGACAGCAATGCAAGTAGTCTAGTAGGCAGCATAACAGTTACCCCGTAGTAGCAGTAACAATGTCTAGGCAACAGTAACAATAGTCTAGCAGGCATTAACCAATGTCCTAGGGCAGCATTAAAAACTAATGTCTACAGCATTAACAATTCTAGTAGCAGTAACACTGTCTCTATAAAAACCATCTAACACAAACAAACTCACAGGACTCAACGCGCCTAGGGCAGCATAACAATGCTAGGCAGCATAACAAGTCTCAGCAGCAGTAGAAACAGATGACTAGCAACAGCATTAACAATGTCTAGCAGCAGTAACAATGACTACAAGGCAGCAAAAATGACTGAGGCAGGCGCAGTAATCAGTGTCCAAATTCAACAGTAACAGTGTCTGGAGCTGCAGTAACCATGCCTCACACAGTAACAAAGTCTAAGCAGCATAACAAATGTCCGCGCAGGAAATAACAATGTCTATCTAGAAGCTAGCAGCAGTAACAAACAATGTCAAGCCAGGCATAACACTGTCTAAGCAAGGCAAAAGGTCCTAGCATAAAGCACACACCCATAACAATGTCTAAATTAAGGAGCACCGCCGTAACCATGTCCTAGCAGCAGTAACATGTCACGAAACAGCAACAATGTCTAGAAACAGTAACAAATCTAGCACAGTAAACAAGTCTAGTGAACAGATAACAATGTACTAGCAGCATTAACAATGTCTAACTATCTAAAAAATATACAGAAAGGGATACTAGTCTAATAAGCAGCAGTAACCAATGTCTAAAGGAACAGTAACAATTCTAGCAGCAGTATCAATGGTCTAAGCAACAGTATCAATGTCTTAGCAGCATAAACAATGTCTAGAAACAGTACAAATGTCCTAGCAGCAATAACAATGTCAAGCAGCAATACAATGCCAAGCAGCAGTAAACAATGTCTAAAAGCTAAGCACAGTAACAATGTTCTAGCAGCAGTAAAATGTCGTAGGCGAGCAGTAACAAAGTCTAGCAGCAGTAACAATATCTAGCAGCAGTAACAAGTCAATCAGCGGTAACAAATGTCTATATAATGTCTAGCAGCAGTAACAATGGTCTAGCAGCAGTAACTATGGTCTTCAGCAGTAACAAGGTCAAGTCAATAGGAGAGCAGCAGTAACAAGTCCATAGCAGCAGTAACCATGTCTAGCACAGTAAACAATGTCGACAGTAATAACAACCAAATGTCGAAATCTATCTACAAGCTAAGGGAAAAAGATAAAGGTCTATACTATAAAAAGAAGTAGAGATAAAGGGCAGCAGAACAATATCAGCATAAGTAACAAATGTTTCTAGCAGCAGTAAAATTTTCTAGCAGCCAGTAACAATGTCTAAGATAAAAAAACTAATAAGCAGCATTAACAAAGTCTAAATCTAAAATTGCATCAGTAACAATGTCTAAGCATCAGTAACAATGTCAAAGGTCAAGAAAGGAGAAGCAGCAGTAACAATGTCTAGCAGCAGTAACAAGTCAAGCAGCAGTATCATGTCTAGCAGCAGTAACAATGTCTAGCTAGCAATAACAATGTCCAAAAAAAGGAAGAAAGAAGAGGCAGCAGTAACAATTTCAAGCAGCAGTAACAATGTCTAGTTAGCAGCAAGTAAACAAAGTCTTAGCAGCAGGTCAACAATTTCTAGCAGCAGTAACAATGACTAAAGGTCTAGTCAAGGCAGCAGTAACAATGTCTAGCAGCATTAACAATTCTAATACTAGGGGTCTAAGGAATGCAGCAGTAACAATGTCTAGCAAGCAGTAACAATGTCTAGTAGAGGAGGCTAGCTAGGGCAGCAGTAACAATGTCGAGCAGCAGTAACAAATGTCCTAATGTCTAAAAATAACTTATCTAGAAAAACTAAGTTGGCAGCAGTAACAATTTCCTAGCACAGTAAAATGTCTACTAGCAGCAGTAAACAATGTCTATGACAGCAGTAACAATGTCTAAGGTAGCAGCATACCAATGACTAGGCATCAGTAACAATGTCTATCTAAAGCAGCAGTAACAATGTCTAGCAGCAGTAAACAATGTCCCTAAGCCGCATTAACAAATGTCAGCTGTCAGTTACAATGTCCTAAATGTCAAACTAAAGAAAAAAACTATCTAACCCACCAGTCTACTACAAATCTACTCAGCATTAAACAATTGTCTAAAATAGCAGCAGTAACAATGTCTAGCAAGCAGTACCCAATGTCTCGCAGCAGTAAACAATGTCTAAAGCAGCAGTAACACAATGTCTATGCAGCAGTAACAATGTCTAAATATGGAGCAGCAGTAAAACAAATGTCTAGCAGCAGTTACAATGTCTAGCAGCAGTAACAAAGTCCCTAGCAGCAGTAACAATGTCTAGCAGGCAGTAACAATGTCTACTACTAAAGATAGACTAAAAGAGTAGCATCAGTCACAATGTCTACATCAGTAAACAAATGTCTAGCAGCAGTAACAATGTCTAAGCAGCAGTAACAATGTCTAGCAGCATTAACAATGTCCTAAAGTAGGAGCCAGTAACAATGTCTAAATCTAAGGAGAAAGTAGAAGGCAGCAAGTAACAATGTCCTAGCAGCAGTAACAATGTCTAAGTATAAAACCTATGAAAGTATAGTCTAAAGTCTAGTAAAATCTGATAAGGATAGAATCTAATCTATCTAATAATCTAATAAATTTACTAATCTAATAAGAAAGAAAAATCTAAGCTCAGTAACAATATCTAATCTAGCAGCAGTACCAATGTCTAGCTAGCAGTAAACAATGTCTCTAAAGCAGCAGTAACACTATCTAAAAAAAAAAATCTAAACTAAGCTAGCAAAAGAAAAACTAATCCTATAAAACTACTAATCTAAAACTACTAGAAAAGAAAGTCTAGTCTAAAACTAAAGCATCAGTAACAATATCTACAGCAGTAACCAATAATCTACAGCAGTAACAATGTCTACCTAGCAAGCAGTAACAATGTCTAAGCAGCAGTAACAATGTCTAGAGAAAGAAAGGCAGCAGTAACAAATAATGTCTAGCAGCAGTAACAATGTCCTACAGCAGTAACAATGTCTAGCATCAAGTAACAATAGCTAGCAGCATAACAATAACTAGCAGCAAGTAACAATGACTAAGCTGCAGTAACATGTCTAAGGTCTATGTCTAGAAGAGCACAGTAACAATAGTCCTAGCAGCAGTAACAATGTCTAGCAACAGTAACAATGTCAAGCCAGCAGTAACAATGACAAGGCAGCAGTAACAATGTCTAGCAGCAGTAACAATGTCTAGCAGCCATAACCGGTGAATTTCTAAAGGCAGCAGAACAATGTCTAGCATCAGTAACAATATCTAGCAGCAAGTAACAATAGCAAGCAGAAGTAACAATGTCTATTAGAAGAATAGCAGCAGTAACAAGTCTAGCCAAGCAGTACATGTCTAGCAATCAGTAACTATGTCCTAGCAGCAGTAACAATGTCTAAAACTACAAAATCTAAGTAAAACTAAAAAGAAAAGAAAAAAAAGAGAAGCAAGCAGTAACAATATCTAGCAGCAGTAACAATGTCTAAAAACCTAAAATTCTATCTAAAAAAATAGTCCTAAGTGTAGAGGAGCCTAGCAGCAGTAACAATGTCCAAGCAGCAGAACAATGTCTCTAAAAAACCTAGTCTATAAAAAAACATCAGTACAAACAATATCTAGCATCAGTATCAATGGTGTATAAGCAGCAGAAACAATGTCCTAGCAGCAGTAACAATGTCTAGAGCCAGAGTAACAATGTCTAGCAGCAGTAACAATGTCTAGTCAGTGAGGAGCAGCAGTAACAATGTCTAGCAGAGGAACAATGTCTAGCAAGAGTAACATGTCTAGCACATTAAACAATGTCTAGCAGCAGGTAACAAATGTCTATGCAGCAGTAGCCATGCTTAGCAGTCAGTAACAATGTCTAGCAGCAGTAACAATGCCCTAGCAGCAGTAAACAATGTCTAAGCATCAGTAACAATGGACTAAATGTCTAGACCAGCAGTAAACAATGTCTATCCTAATAGGTCTAAGGAAATAAGCAGCATAACATTGTCTAGCAGCAGTAACAATGTCTAAAGAGTAAGGGCAGCAGTAGCAATATCTAGCAGCAGTAAACATGTATCTAGCCCGCAGTAACAATTCACAAGAAGCAGCATAACAATGTCTAGCATCAGTAAAAATAATATCTAGCAGAGTATCCCTGTTTATATAGCAGCAGTAACAATGTCTAGCAGCAGTAACAATGTCTAGCAGCAGTAACAATGTCTAGCAGCAGTAACAATGTCTAGCAGCAGTAACAATGTCTAGCAGCAGTAACAATGTCTAGCAAGATAACAATGTTTACACAGTAACCATGGTTCTAGCAGCAGAAACCCATGTCAAGCAGCAGTAGCAATGGCCTAGTCAACAGTAACAATGTCTATCTAAATCAAGAGTGTAGAATGTCTAAGAGTACAGTGTGTACTAGCAGCATAACAATGTCTATCATAATAAAAATCCTATAAACTAAAAAAGCAGCAGTAACAATGTCTAGCAGCAGTAACAATGTCATAGCACAGTAACAATGGCCAGCAACATAACAATGTCTAAATATCTACTATAATAGGGCAGCAGTAACAATTTTCGCAAAAGCGCAGAGAACAATGTCTAGATATCAGCAGAAAACAATGGCCAGCATAGCAACAGTAACAATGTCTAAGGGTAGAAGCAGTAACAATTTCTAGCACCAGAAAGAATGTCTAGCAAGCAGTAACAAAGTCTAAAAAAAGCAGCAGAAGCAATGCCGTAGCAACATAACAATGACTATCTCAGCAGTAACAATTGTCTGAGCACACAGCAGTAACAAAGTCTAGGGTCTAGCAGCAGTAACAATGGCCAGTAACCAGTAACAATGGCTATTAGCAGTAACAAATCTAAATAAAAAACAAAAATATTCTAGCAACAGTAAGAATGTCTAGCAGCAAAGTAACAATGTCTAGCAGCAGTAACATTGGCCATCAACAGTAACAATGTCCTAGCAGCAGGCAGTAGACAAATTCCTACAACATAAGAATGTCCCTAAAAAGTCTAAAGAAAAAAAACTAAAAAAATAGAAGCAGCAGTAACAATGTCAGCAGCAGGTAGCAATCTATGAGTTAAGCATAGAAAAAAAAGGACAACAGTAACAATGTCTAAAAAAAATACTAAAAGTCTTATAAAGCAAGCATAACAATGTCTCGCAGCAGTAACAAAGTCTAGCAGCAGTAACAATGGCCAGCAACAGTAACAATGACTAGTAGGATACAAGGTCTAGCAAACAGTAAGAATGTGCTAACAGCAGTAACAAATGTGTCTATCAGCAGTAACAATGGCCAGGCCACATTACGGATGTCAGCCAGCAGTAACAATGTCTAGAGCACAGTAAAGAATGTCTAGCATCAGTAAGAATATGTCTATAGCAGCAGTAAACAATTCCAGCCGCAGTACCCATGTCGAAAGGTCCCAACTAAAAAAGAGAATAAAAAAGTCAAAGCAACAGTAAGAACTCCTACAGCAGTAACAATGTCTACAAATATAATAAAAATCTAACGTATGGCGGCGCAGATAAAACCCTGTCTAAATAAAATTTCCTAGGAAAAGTCTTAGATAGTCTACGGCTAAAAAAAAGAAAAAAACAAGTAGAAGTATAAAAGATAAATAAAATCTCAAAAAATAAAGCACATCAGTAACAATGTCAAGGGCATCAGTAAACAATGTCCTCGCAACATGTAACAATGTCTAAGAAGCACGGCATTAGACAATGTCTAGCAAGACGAAGCACTTTCTAGGCAGCAGTAAACAATGTCTAGGCAGCAGTAACAATGTCTAAAGCAGCAGTAGCAATGCCTAGCAACCTAACAATGTGCTCAGCAGGCATTAACAATGGTCTAGAACTAAGATGTCCTAAAAGCAGCAGTAACATTGATCTAAGCCTCAATAACAAATGACTAGCACAGTAACAAAATCTAGCAGCAGTAACAATGTCTAAGCAAACAGTAACCATGTCTAAATAATAATAATTCTACGTGGGTCTAGATCTTAGGTATCAACAGTAACTAAAGTCTAGAACACATATATAGACCATTTAGCAGTCTAGACGCAGCAGTAACAATGTCTAAGCACATAAGCACAGTGGTCTAGCCAGCATAACAATGACTGAGCATCGAGTAACAATGTCCTATAGCAATCAGTAAAATGTCTATCAGCAGTAGCAATGGCCTAAGCAACAAAACAAACGTCAATCAGCAGTGCACAATGTCTATAAGCAGCAGAAACCATGTCTAGCACAGTAACAAAGTCTAAAAGAAGGGGCAGGATAAACAAATCTAGGCAACAGAACAAGTCGATCAGCAGTAAACAATGACCTAGCAAACAGTACGCAAAGACTAGCAACAGTAACAATGTCTAAAACTATAAAAAAGTCTAGCCGCAGTAACAATGTTCTAGCAGCATTAACAAAGACAAGCTAGCAGCAAGTAACCCAATGTCTAGCAGCAGTAAAAAATGTCAATAAAGAAAAGAGGTAGAGATGAGCAGCAGTAACAGATGTCCTAGCGAGCAGTAACAATGTCTAGCAGCAGTAACAATGTCTAGCAGCAGTAACAATGTCTAGCAGCAGTAACAATGTCTAGCAGCAGTAACAATATCTAGCAGCAGTAACAATGGCCCAAGTTAAGGCAAGCAAGCAACAGTAACAATGTCTAGCATCAGTAACAATGGCCAACAGCAGTAAACAATGTCTAGTAAGCAGTAACAAATGTCTAGCAACAGTAACAATGTCTAGTTAGCATTAGCAATCTGAGCACAACAGTAACAATGTCTAAGGTCTAGCAGCAGAAACAATGTCCTAGGCAGTCATAACACTGGCCAGCAACATGTAGCAATGTCTATAGAAGAAGAGCAATCAGCAGTAACAATGGCCAGGCATCTTACAATGTCTAAGTAGCATTAAGCAATAGTCCCCTCCAAGCAACAGTAACAATGTCTATAATGTAGGGATAAGGGAGGGTCCGTAGGCAGTAACAATGTCTAGCAAGCAGTAACAATGTCTAATAAAATAGGGTAAAAGGAAACCCAGTAACAATGTCTAAACTACAAAGTCCTAAAAGTCAAGGCAGCAGTAAAACAATGTCCTAGCAGCAGAAACAAAGTCTAGTAAGGCAGCAGTAAACAATGTCTAGAGCAGTCAGCAGTAAACAATGTCAAAAAACTAACTAAACAGTCATTTAACAATGTCTAGCAGCAGTAACAGATGTCTAAATATATGTCTAAAAGCAATATGTCTATCGCAGCAGTAACAAATGATGCGTACAACATTACAAAGGTCTCAGTAGGAGAGGACAATGTCTAAAATAAACAGGACTAAAAATAAGAATAAAGAAGTATAGAGAGAGGCTAGGGAAGAAAGGAAATGAGTCTAAGGAGAGCAGGCCGTAACGATGTCATCAGCAGTAACAAAGTCTAAAGAGAGGAAAGGCTCTAGCAACAGCATTAACAATGTCTAATTAGGCAACATGTAAACAATGTCTATTAGCAGCAGTAACAAAGTCTAGGGAGGAGAAGGGGGGTACTCCAACTATAGGCTATCCTAAATAATCTATAAACATGATATAAACTATCACAGATAATCTAGGTAGTCTAGTCCTGCGTTACGATACAAACCATCACCTACTCCTCACGGGCTCGGTGCGCTCAATGCTAGCCTGCGGGCGCCGACGCCTCGTCTGCTGTCGTCTCCTCAGTCGTACGCGACCTCCCGAGAGCCTCCCCACCCACGTTCCAGTTGCATCCCGATGACTCTCCGCCATATCACAATCTCCGACGCCATAGAGACGACCACCTACCCAATGACAATCATCCTAACCCATGTTACACACGTGTCACGGGGGGTGGGGCTTACAACTAGCAACAGTAACACAGTCTAGCATGCACCCTAACAATGTCTAGAAAAAAAGCGCCGTAACAATGTCCCAAGCATCAGTAACAATGTCGAGCAGCATGTAACAAAGTCCTAGCAAGCGAGTGACCAAATCTAGTAGCAGACACAATGTCTAGGCAAAGGAAGTAGCAGTAAGCACTGGTCTCGACCTAAGCAGCAGTAACAATGTCTATCAGCATAACAATGTCTAGAAATATCAGTAACAATATCCTAGCATCGACAAGGTAACGATGACAAGCAGCATAACAATTCTAGCAATCAGTAACAATGTCTAGGCAGCAGTAACAATGTCTAGTATCAAGTAGGTAACAAGTCTAGTAGCGAGTAACAAACTGTCTAGCAGCAGTAACAATTCAAGCAGGCAGAACAATGTCTAGGCGCATAACTAATGACTAACAGCAGTCAACGAAATGTCTAGCAGCAGTAAACAATAGTCAACAACGTAACACAATGTTCAAGCAGCAGGTGTTTAACCATGTCTAGGGAACTATAAGGTCTAGAAGTCAGCAGTAGCCGAATGTCTAGTAAGCAGTAACAATATCTAGCAAACAGTAACAATGTCTAGCAGCAATAACCAAAAATTGTGCAAGCAGCAGGTAAGCAATGTCTAACAGCATAACAATGTCCTAGCAGCAGCAACAATGTCCCCAAAGCAGCAGAACTAATGACTAGTGTTTTACAAGTAACAATGTCTTAAGGGAGCAGCAGTAACAATGTCTAGTAGCAGTAACAATGTCTAGAGTAGTCTAGGTAGCAGTACCATGTCTAGGCAAGCAGTAACTAAGTCTAGCAGCGTAACAATGTCTAGAAGCAGTAGACATGTCTATTAGCAGAACAATGCTACCCTAACTCGGCGAGGAGCAGCAGTAACAAATCTAGCAGCAGTAAGAAAGGTCTAGCAGCATTGTAAAATGTCTAACCAACAGTAACAAATGTCTAGCAACAGTACAAATGTCTAACAACAGGGGGAAAACAAAAACGTCTCCCCTTCTCGCCTGGACCCATCCTGGATAGATCTGTCATTTCAGCAGAGCATTCAACATAGGAGGATGTGGGTGGCCTTACTGTTATGTACAAAGGCCAATATTGTCAAAATACCACACTTGGATCCACTTCGAGGACAGCGTGAAACAAGCTTTTATGCCACAAGACGGGCAGAAAGCAGCAACTTCACTCTGGCTGTACCCTTCTCCAGAACATCACTCCATCTGAGATCATACATACCCAGGATGACTCGAGTATGGAACACATTCGTACAGGATAATGATGTCAACGAGATAACGTCAGTTGATCAAATGAAAATGCTGGCCCACAGATGGCTCCAACTTCATCCTGTTCCCTACTTGTATGTCTCATAACAATAAAAATGCTTTCAAATGAGCTGATGTAGGTAACAGCTCTTAGCTTGCCAATAAAGTTAGGAATCCTTAACCTGTAAATAGCTGTCAATAAAACTAGGGATCCTTAACCTTGTCAAACCCTGTGTAAAAAAAAAAAAAAAAAAAAAAAAAAAAAGAGAGAGAGAGAGAGAGAGAGAGAGAGAGAGAGAGAGAGAGAGAGAGAAGTTTATGGAAGAGAGAAAGCTGAGTGTACCAAACTGCAGTGTTATCAAGACACTTATATAGGTGTGAGACTTGGGCTGTAAACATTGTAGGAAGGAGGAGGCCGGAGGCTGTGAAGGCGTTATGTTTACGAGTAAAATGTGATGTGATTATACAAAGAATTGTAGGGTAGAATGAATGAAGGTGAATGTTTTTTCTTTCCTTTTTTTTTGGGGGGGGGGGGAGTCACCCTACATTGGTGGTCACTTCCGGTGACGGCTGAAATTTAAAAGTAAAAATTGTGTTTGGTCATACATTAAGTTGAAATTCATAAGTGAATACAAAACAATTCAGCCCAAACTGAACACCTGTTAGGTCGTCATTCTACACCAGCTCACGACTCTCAAAATATAAGGACATTGGTAATGAAAGAAGTCTCCTTCCGTAACCCAGATGTGTCGTAAGACGCAACTAAAATAACCCATTCTCCTCTGTAAATTACTAAATTTAAAAAGAAAAGCTTTCGTTTATCTTTTTGAGTCACCCTGCCTCGGTGGTCACCCTGCCTCGGTGGTCACCCTGCCTCGGTGGTCACCCTGCCTCGGTGGTCACCCTGCCTCGGTGGTCACCTTGCCTCGGTGGTCACCCTGCCTCGGTGGTCACCCTGCCTCGGTGGTCACCTTGCCTCGGTGGTCACCCTGCCTCGGTGGTCACCCTGCCTCGGTGGTCACCCTGCCTCGGTGGTCACCCTGCCTCGGTGGTCACCTTGCCTCGGTGGTCACCCTGCCTCGGTGGTCACCCTGCCTCGGTGGTCACCCTGCCTCGGTGGTCACCCTGCCTCGGTGGTCACCCTGCCCCGGTGGTCACCCTGCCTCGGTGGTCACCCTGCCTCGGTGGTCACCCTGCCTCGGTGGTCACCCTGCCTCGGTGGTCACCCTGCCTCGGTGGTCACCCTGCCTCGGTGGTCACCCTGCCTCGGTGGTCACCCTGCCTCGGTTGTCACCTTGCCTCGGTGGTCACCCTGCCTCGGTGGTCACCCTGCCTCGGTGGTCACCCTGCCTCGGTGGTCACCCTGCCTCGGTGGTCACCCTGCCTCGGTGGTCACCCTGCCTCGGTGGTCACCCTGCCTCGGTGGTCACCCTGCCTCGGTGGTCACCTTGCCTCGGTGGTCACCCTGTCTTGGTGGTCACCCTGCATTGGTGGTCACCCTGCCTCGGTGGTCACCCTGCCTTGGTGGTCACCCAGCATTTGTGGTCACCCTGCCTCGGTGGTCACTCTGCCTTGGTGGTCACCCTGCATTGGTGGTCACCCCGCCTTTGTGGTCATCCTGCCTCGGTGGTCATTCTGCCTTGGTGGTCACCCTGCCTTGGTGGTCATCCTGACTTAGTGGTCACCCTGCCATGGTAGGGATCTTGCTTTGGTGGTCACCCTGCCTTGGTGGTCACCCTCCCTTGCTGGTGACCCTGCCTCGATGGCCATCCTGCCTTGGTGGTCACCCTGCCTTGGTGGTCACCCTGCCTTGGTGGTCACCTTGCCTTGGTGGTCACCCTGCGTTGATGGTCACCCTGCCTCGGTGGTCACCCTGCCTCGGTGGTCACCCTGCCTCGGTGGTCACCCTGCCTCGGTGGCCACCCTGCCTCGGTGATCACCCTGCCTCGGTGGTCACCCTGCATCGGTGGTCACCCTGCCTCGGTGGTCACCCTGCCTTGGTGGTCACCCAGCATTTGTGGTCACCCTGCCTCGATGGTCACTCTGCCTTGGTGGTCACCCTGCATTGGTGGTCACCCCGCCTTTGTGGTCATCCTGCCTCGGTGGTCATTCTGCCTTGGTGGTCACCCTGCCTTGGTGGTCATCCTGACTTAGTGGTCACCCTGCCATGGTAGGGATCTTGCTTTGGTGGTCACCCTGCCTTGGTGGTCACCCTCCCTTGCTGGTGACCCTGCCTCGATGGCCATCCTGCCTTGGTGGTCACCCTGCCTTGGTGGTCACCCTGCCTTGGTGGTCACCTTGCCTTGGTGGTCACCCTGCGTTGATGGTCACCCTGCCTCGGTGGTCACCCTGCCTCGGTGGTCACCCTGCCTCGGTGGTCACCCTGCCTCGGTGGCCACCCTGCCTCGGTGATCACCCTGCCTCGGTGGTCACCCTGCATCGGTGGTCACCCTGCCTTGGTGGTTACCCTGCCTTGGTGGTCACCCTGCCTCGGTGGTCACACTGCCTTGGTGGTCACTACCCTGCCTTGGTGGTCATCCTGCCTTGGTGGTCACCCTGCCTAGGTGGTCATCCTGCCTTGGTGGTCACAATCTCGTTGGTCACTCTGCCTCTGTGGTCACCCTGCCTCGGTGGTCACATTGCCTGGGTGGTCACCCTATATTGGTGATCACCCTGCATCGGTGGTCACCCTGCCTTGGTGGTCACCCTGCCTCGGTGGTCACACTGCCTTGGTGGTCACCCTGCCTTGATGGTCACCCTGCCTTGGTGGTCACCCTGCCTCGGTGGTCACCCTGTCATTGTGGTCACCCTGCCTTGGTGGTCACCCTACCTTAGTGGTCACTCTTCCTTGTTGGTCACCCTGCCTTGGTGGTCACCCTGCCGTAGTGGTCACTCTGCCTTGGTGGTCACCCTGCCTTGGTCACCATGTCTTGATGGTCACTCTGCCCTGGTGGTCACCCTGCTTTTGGTGGTCACCCTGCCTTGGTGGCCACACTGCCTTGGTGGTCACCCTGTCTTGGTGGTCACCATGACTTGGTGGTCACCCTTCCTCGGGGGTCACCCTGCCTTGGTGGTCACCCTGCCTCGGTGGTCACCCTGCCTCGGTGGTCACCCTGCCTTGGTGGTCACCCTACCTTGTTGGTCACCCTGCCTCGGTGGTCACCCTGTATTGGTTATCACCCTATCTGGTGGTCACTCTGCCTTGGTGGTCACCTTGTCTTGGTGGTCACCCTGCCTTAGTGGTCACCCTGCCTCGGTGGTCACTCTGCCTTGGTGGTCACCCTGCCTTGGTGGTCACAATGCCTTGGTAGTCATCCAGCCACGGTGGTCACCCTGACACGGTAGTCCCCCTGCCTTGGTGGTCACCCTGCCACTGTGGTCACCCTGTTTTAGTGGTCACCCTGCCACGGTGGTCACCTTGCCTTGGTGGTCACACTGCCACTGTGGCCACCCTGCACTGCCACCCTGAATTGAGACGGCAAGATTGTCGACAGATATGACACTAGAACATTATCTGCAAATAACACTGACGACACGACAAACAAGCATTATTATAATTATTACAGTCAAGGGGGAAGCGTTAAACCCGTAGGATATACAGCACCTTGGAGGGGGGGGGATGTGGAAGGCTTTGGAGCTTAATTCGGGGAACTGGAGCACAGATCCAATTCCCTAAATCTAGAGTCCCTCACCAATATCAAGGAACCTTCCGTGAGGGGACAAACAAGCAACAACGCATCTTTCCACCTGGTTACATAGACAAACACATTCCAGTGACTTAGTCGCTGCCTTGGAGTTTTACGACTTACAGTGGGTTCAACCCCCACCCGTTCCCTGGTTTGTTTGCAATCGTGTTATTACGATTTCGTGAGTCATGATAGACAATCCAATTATCCACTCCCTCCACATCCACAATGCAGTTGTCACCTCTAAAATCACTCGGGATATTAGCAGTCCTGAAACCCACAGCCGCTCCTATACTGAAACAAGAGTCTACAGAATACACTGAGGATGGTTGTGGTATAATGTACATTGACCAGACTGATGGACTGATTACATCGACTCCAGGCTGAAGGACTGATTACATCGACTCCAGGCTGAGGGACTGATTACCTAAATAAAAATACTCAAGTGTTGCACAGGTGTCTAATTAATCAACTTGTCGGTTCTTTGAACCACTTGTAGACACTACCCAAGACGTAACCAGAACAATATTTGCCTCATTTGTGAGAGAGAAATGGACTAGACAAAATCTAAAATTATATTATTGATAAAACACACAAACAACCAGCACATAGGAGACAGAAGCCCAGGACAATTTTTCGGTCCAACTTAAACCATTTACAAATCACGGTATTTGTGCCCTTTTATTATTTATTGATACAATAGTTCAGGAAGACAGGTTCCAGAGGCTGATCACTTACAATCTCTAACATCACCTAACAAAACCAAGGAGGATTTAGAATCACAACGAATACAAAGACACAGTACAGTGACTGGAATAATACACAAATATCCCGCACACCAAGTTCCAGTCTAACTTAGACCATTAACTAGTGTGACTAGTTAAGAGTCACGTAAGTTCCTTGTCCATAATTATTATCGCAATCTTTGTTTCGTAAGATAAAGTCTAGTATCTTTCCTTAATTCATGGTTTAATATGAATTAAGGAAAGAAACAAGACTTCCCTCAGACCTCTGCAACACAATAAACACAGATACAGTATAATGCTATTCTTTATTGGCTATATTTTGGCCACTCAGTGTGCTTTATCAAGTCACAAACAGATCTACCTGGGTAAGGAGTATATGTAGTGTGGAGAGTCAGGTGGAGAATATTGTTTAGGTTGTATCTGAGACTGACCTGCCCGGGACGGGCGAGTGTGTGTGTGTTGCTCAGTAGGATAACGATGAAAAAGTTCCCTGGCAAGGGGTTCCATCGCGTCGGTATTTTATACCATTTATTTCCATTGAGTTGATAAGGCTACTGTGTGCGCGAAACGTTGTCTTTAAAATGAAGGTTTTATCTACTGAGTCCCTTTAACTAATTCGAGAGTATAAGTATCACACTCGTGTACGAAAATAATATCTGGAATATAAAATAAAAATGTCTGGTCACCCCTGACTAGTTAGGTCATCAGCCGACTGTGACCTGTATCACGAGACCTCATGGCCTTCCAGGCTCTATATGACCCCTGAAGATTTGGCGCTTTCCCGGGAAGAAAATAAGGACGTTCCGTGGAAAAGGACACTCGTACAGTCCAGGAATTTTCCTAAAGGAAACGTTTCGCCACTACGACTGAAAAGCCACTGTTGTACAAGACAGGTATACAATACCGACAAGATGAAAGTTAAGACACTTGTGCAACATCTGGTCATCTTTATTGTAGACGTTTCGCCATCCAGTGGCTTTATCAATACAAATTCTTGTTAGCGAAGCATTATATTGTATATCATACTGAGCCAGGAACATACTCACCATACAATCATACTGAACCAGGAACACACCATACAATCATACTGAGCCAGGAACACACCATACAATCATACTAAGCCAGGAACACAGAATACAATCATACTGAGCCAGGAACACACCATACAATCATACTGAGCCAGGAACACACCATACAATCATACTGAGCCAGGAACATATCATACAATCATAGTGAGCCAGGAACACACCATGCAATCATACTGAGCCAGGAACACACCATACAATCATACTGAGCCAGGAACACGCCATACAATCATAGTGAGCCAGGAACACACCATACAATAAGAGTGAGCCAGGAGCATACCATACAATCATAGTGAACCAGGAACATACTATACAATCATAGTGAGCCAAGAACACACCATACAATCATACTGAGCCAGGAACACACCATACAATCACACTGAGCCAGGAACATACCATATAATCATAGTGAGCCAGGAACACACTCACCATACAATCATACTGAGCCAGGAACATACTCACCATACAATCATACTGAGCCAGGAACACACCATACAATCATACTGAGCCAGGAACATACTCACCATACAATCATACTGAGCCAGGAACACACCATACAATCATACTGAGCCAGGAACATACCATACAATCATAGTGAGCCAGGAACACACCATACAATCATAGTGAGCCAGGAACATACCATACGATCATAGTGAGCCAGGAGCATACCATACAATCATAGTGAACCAGGAACATACCATATAATCATAGTGAGCCAGGAACACACCATACAATCATGCTGAGCCAGGAACACACCATACAATCATACTGAGCCAGGAACACACCATACAGTCATACTGAGCCAGGAACATACCATACAATCATAGTGAGCCAGGAACACACTCACCATACAATCATACTGAGCCAGGAACACACTCACCATACAATCATACTGAGCCAGGAACATACTCCATATAATCATACTGAGCCAGGAACACACCATACAATCATACTGAGCCAGGAAAACACTCACCATACAATCATACTCAGCCAGGAACATACTCACCATACAATCATACTGAGCCAGGAGCATACTCACCATACAATCACATTGAGCCAGGAACACACCATACAATCATAGTGAGCCAGGAACACACTTACCATACAATCATACCGAGCCAGGAACGTAGACTCAAAATACAATCATACTGAGCCAGAAACAATAACACTTCCACCACCAAAATCATACGGAGCCAGGAACTACCTTACCATACAATCATACCGAGCCAGGAACGTAGACTCAAAATACAATCATACTGAGCCAGAAACATACACTCACCATACAATCATACTGAGCCAGGAACATACACTCAAAATACAATCATCCCTGAGAAAAGAGAACTACTTAAAATAGAATCATACTGAGCCAGAAACACACTCACCATACAATCATACCGAGCCAGGAACATACACTCAAAATACAATCATACTGAGCCAGGAACATACTTACCATAGCAATCATCCCTGAGCCAGGAACACACTCACCATACAATCATACGAGCCAGAACATACTCACCATACAATCATACTAAAGCCAGAAACATCCCTAACCATACAATCATACCGAGCCAAGAACATACACTCACCACACAATCATACTGAGCCAAGAACATCCCTCACCATACAATCATACCTGAGCCAGGAACATACATACCATACAATCATACCAGCCAAGAACAGACACCAAAATACAATCATACTGAGCCAGAAACATACACTCACCATACAATCATACTGAGCCAGGAACATACACCAAAATACAATCATCCCTGAGCCAGGAACATACTCAAATACAATCATACTGAGCCAGGAAACACACTCACCATACAATCATACCGAGCCAGGAACATACACTCAAAATACAATCATACTGAGCCAGGAACATACTTACCATACAATCATACTGAGCCAGGAACACACTCACCATACAATCATACCGAGCCAGGAACATACACTCAAAATACAATCATACTGAGCCAAGAACATACTCACCATACAATCATACTGAGCCAGGAACATACACTCACCATACAATCATACTGACCCAAAGAACATACACTCACAAATACAATCATACTGAGCCAAGAACATACTCACCATACAATCATACTGAGCCAGGAACATACACTCACCATACAATCATACCAAGCCAAGAACATACACTCAAAATACAATCATACGACCCAAAGGAACATACTCACATACAATCATACTGAGCCAGGAACATACACTCACCATACAATCATACCAAGCCAAGAACATACACTCAAAATACAATCATCCTGAGCCAAGAACATACACTCACATACAATCATACTGAGCCAGGAACATGCACTCACCATACAATCATACCGAGCCAGGCACATACACTCAAAATACAATCATACTGAGCCAGGAACATAACTCACCATACAATCATACTGAGCCAGGAACAGCATCACCATACAATCATACCGAGCCAGCAACATAAATCACTCACCAAAATACCAACTCACATACTGAGCCAGGAACATACACTCACCATACAATCATACCAAGCCAGGAACATACACTCACAATACAATCATACTGAGCCAGGAACATACACACTCACCATACAATCATACCAAGCCAGGAACATACACTCACAATACAATCATACTGTGCCAGGAACATACACTCACCATTAAAGTCATACAAGCCAGAACATACACTCACATTACAGTCATACTGAGCCAGGAACATACACTCACCATTCAGTCATACTGACCCAAAGGAACATACACTCACCATTCAGTCATACTGAGCCAGGAACATACACTCACCATACAGTCATACTGAGCCAGGAACATACACTCACCATTCAGTCATACTGAGCCAGGAACATACACTCACCATACAGTCATACTGAGCCAGGAACATACACTCACCATTCATTTCATACTGAGTCAGGAACATACACTCACCATACAGTCATACTGAGCCAGGAACCATACACTCACCATTCAGTCATACTGAGCCAGGAACATACACTCACCATTTCAGTCATACTGAGCCAGGAACATACACTCACCATACAGTCATACTGAGCCAGGAACATACACTCACCATTCAGTCATACTGAGCCAGGAACATACACTCACCATTCAGTCATACTGAGCCAGGAACATACACTCACCATTCAGTCATACTGACCAGGAACAAAACACTCACCTTTACAGTCATACTGAGCCAGGAACATACACTCACCATTCAGTCATACTGAGCCCAGGAACATACACTCACCATACAGTCATACTGAGCCAAGAACATACACTCACCATACAGTTTTGGCCAGGAACATACACTCACCATACAGTCATACTGAGCCAGAACATACACTCACCATTCAGTCATACTGAGCCAGGAACATACACTCACCATTCAGTCATACTGAGCCAGGAACATACACTCACCATTCAGTCATACTGAGCCAGGAACATACACTCACCATACAGTCATACTGAGCCAGGAACATACACTCACCATACAGTCATACTGAGCCAAGAACATACACTCACCATACAGTCATACTGAGCCAGGAACATACACTCACCATTCAGTCATACTGACCCAAAGAACATACACTCACCATTCAGTCATACTGAGCCAGGAACATACACTCACCATTCAGTCATACTGAGCCAGGAACATACACTCACCATTCAGTCATACTGAGCAGAACATACACTCACCATTCAGTCATACTGAGCCAGGAACATACACTCACCATTCAGTCATACTGACCAGGAAATACACTCACCATTCAGTCATACTGAGCCAGGAACATACACTCACCAAACAGTCATACTGAGCCAGGAACATACACTCACCATTCAGTCATACTGAGCCAGGAACATACACTCACCATTCAGTCATACTGAGCCAGGAACATACACTCAAAATACAATCATACTGAGCCAGAACATACTCACCATACAATCACACCGAGCCAAGAACATACACTCACCATACAATCATACTGAGCCAGGAACATACACTCACCATACAATCATACTGAGCCAAGAACATACTCACCATACAATCATACTGAGCCAGGAACATACACTCAGCATACAATCACACCAAGCCAAGAACATACACTCAAAATACAATCATACTGAGCCAAGAACATACTCACCATACAATCATACTGAGCCAGGAACATACACTCACCATACAATCATACCAAGCCAAGAAAAATACACTCAAATACAATCATACCAAGCCAGGAACATACACTCACAATACAATCATACTGAGCCAGGAACATACACTCACCATACAATCATACCAAGCCAAGAACATACACTCAAAATACAATCATACTGAGCCAAGAACATACACTCACGATACAATCAGACTGAGCCAGGAACATGCACTCACCATACAATCATACCGAGCCAAGCACATACACTCAAAATACAATCATACTGAGCCAGGAACATACTCACCATACAATCATACTGAGCCAGGAACACATTCACCATACAATCATACCAAGCCAGGAACATACACTCACAATACAATCATACTGAGCCAGGAACATACACTCACCATACAATCATACCAAGCCAGGAACATACACTCACAATACAATCATACTGAGCCAGGAACATACACTCACCATACAATCATACCAAGCCAGGAACATACACTCACAATACAATCATACTGAGCCAGGAACATACACTCACCATTCAGTCATACTGAGCCAGGAACACACACTCGCCATACAGTCATACTGAGCCAGGAACATACACTCACCATTCAGTCATAATGATCCAGGAACATACACTCACCATACAGTCATACTGAGCCAGGAACATACACTCACCATTCAGTCATACTGAGCCAGGAACATACACTCACCATACAGTCATACTGAGCCAGGAACATACACTCACCATTCAGTCATACTGAGCCAGGAACATACACTCACCATTCAGACATACTGAGCCAGGAACATAAACTCACCATACAGTCATACTGAGCCAGGAACATGCACTCACCATTCAGTCATACTGAGCCAGGAACATACACTCACCATACAGTCATACTGAGCCAGGAACATACACTCACCATTCAGTCATACTGAGCCAGGAACATACACTCACCATTTCAGTCATACTGAGCCAGGAACATACACTCACCATTAAACCATACTGACCAGGAACATACACTCACCATACAGTCATACTGAGCCAAGAACATACACTCACCATACAGTCATACTGAGCCAGGAACATACACTCACCATACAGTCATACTGAGCCAAGAACATACACTCACCATTCAGTCATACTGAGCCAAGAACATACACTCACCATTCAGTCATACTGAGCCAGGAACATACACTCAATATTCAGTCATACTGAGCCAGGAACATACACTCACCATTCAGTCATACTGAGCCAGGAACATACACTCACCATACAGTCATACTGAGCCAGGAACATACACTCACCATTCAGTCATACTGAGCCAGGAACATACACTCACCATTCAGTCATACTGAGCCAGGAACATACACTCACCATTCAGTCATACTGAGCCAGGAACATACACTCAAAATACAATCATACTGAGCCAGAACATACTCACCATACAATCATACCGAGCCAAGAACATACACTCACCATACATTCATACTGAGCCAGGAACATACACTCACCATACAATCATACTGAGCCAAGAACATACTCACCATACAATCATACTGAGCCAGGAACATACACTCACCATACAATCACACCAAGCCAAGAACATACACTCAAAATACAATCATACTGAGCCAAGAACATACTCACCATACAATCATACTGAGCCAGGAACATACACTCACCATACAATCATACCAAGCCAAGAACATACACTCAAAATACAATCATACCAAGCCAGGAACATACACTCACAATACAATCATATGAGCCAGGAACATACACTCACCATACAATCATACCAAGCCAGGAACAAACACTCAAAATACAAATCATACTGAGCCAAAACATACACTCACGATACAATCAGACTGAGCCAGGAACATGCACTCACCATACAATCATACCGAGCCATGCACATACACTCAAAATACAATCATACTGAGCCAGGAACATACTCACCATAACAATCATACTGAGCCAGGAACACATTCACCATACAATCATACCAAGCCAGGAACATACACTCACAATACAATCATACTGAGCCAGGAACATACACTCACCATACAATCATACCAAGCCAGGAACATACACTCACAATACAATCATACTGAGCCAGGAACATACACTCACCATACAATCATACCAAGCCAGGAACATACACTCACAATACAATCATACTGAGCCAGGAACATACACTCACCATTCAGTCATACTGAGCCAAGAACATACACTCACCATTCAGTCATACTGAGCCAGGAACATACACTCACCATACAGTCATACTGAGCCAGGAACATACACTCACCATTCAGTCATACTGAGCCAGGAACATACACTCACCATACAGTCATACTGAGCCAGGAAAATACACTCACTATTCAGTCATACTGAGCCAGGAACATACACTCACCATACAGTCATACTGAGCCAGGAACATACACTCACCATTCAGTCAAAACTGAGCCAGGAACATACACTCACCATTCAGTCATACTGAGCCAGGAACATACACTCACCATACAGTCATACTGAGCCAGGAACATACACTCACCATTCAGTCATACTGAGCCAGGAACATACACTCACCATACAGTCATACTGAGCCAGGAACATACACTCACCATTCAGTCATACTGAGCCAGGAACATACACTCACCATTCAGTCATATTGAGCCAGGAACATACACTCACCATTCAGTCATACTGAGCCAGGAACATACACTCACCATACAGTCATACCGAGCCAAGAACATACACTCACCATACAGTCATACTGAGCCAGGAACATACACTCACCATACAGTCATACTGAGCCAAGAACATACACTCACCATTCAGTCATACTGAGCCAGGAACATAACACTCACCATTCAGTCATACTGAGGCCAGGAACATGCACTCACCATTCAGTCATACTGAGCCAGGAACATACACTCACCATACAGTCATACTGAGCCAGGAACATACACTCACCATACAGTCATACTGAAGCCAAAACATACACTCACCATACAGTCATACTGAGCCAGGAACATACACTCACCATACAGTCATACTGAGCCAAGAACATACACTCACCATTCAGTCATACTGAGCCAGGAACATACACTCACCATTCAGTCATACTGAGACCAGGAACATACACCCACCATTCATTTCATACTGAGCCAAGAACATACACTCACCATTCAGTCATACTGAGCCAGGAACATACACTCACCATTCAGTCATACTGAGCCAGGAACATACACTCACCATTCAGTCATACTGAGCCAGGAACATACACTCACCATACAGTCATACTGAGCCAGGAACATACACTCACCATACAGTCATGCTAAGCCAGGAACATACACTCACCATTCAGTCATACTGAGCCAGGAACATACACTCACCATACAGTCATACTGAGCCAAGAACATACACTCACTATACAGTCATACTGAGCCAGGAACATACACTCACCATACAGTCATACTGAGCCAAGAACATACACTCACCATTCAGTCATACTGAGCCAAGAACATACACTCACCATTCAGTCATACTGAGCCAAGAACATACACTCACCATTCAGTCATACTGAGCCAAGAACATACACTCACCATACAGTCATACTGAGCCAGGAACCCGGGATTTGCAACAAAACCAAAAATATACTTTTTAGTGAAGTGATTTACAACAATATTGCAAGAGACTCATGTTGCAACACTTACGAACGATATATATATACATATACATATATAAATTTTATATATAACTATATATATATATATATAAATATAAAATAATATATAATATATATATATATATAATATATATATATATATATATATATATATATATGCAAAACAACCACTCTGAAAGAATAGAGAAATTCCAAGCGCTTTCGTGACTACTCACATTATCAAGGAACTATATAGTTCCTTGATACTGTGAGTAGTCACGAAAGCGCTTGGAATTTCTCTATTCTTTCAGAGTGGTTGTTTTGCATATTATATATAATATATTATATATTATATATATATATATATAATATATATATATATATATATAATATATATGAGAGAGAGAGAAGAGAGAGAGAGAGAGAGAGAGAGAGAGAGAGAGAGAGAGAGAGAGAGAGAGAGAGAGAGAGAGAGAGAGAGAGAGAGAAGAGAGAGAGAGAGGATGGGGGAGGGAGGTATTTTAGCGAAATTTTTCTGCAAAAATGTAAAAATGCAATTTGTACTAAATGTGAGCAGTTTGAGGCTTAAGTGGTGACGTCTAGTTGCAGCAGTTCAGAATCCCTCCTTCCAGCAGTTTTAAATCTCCTTCCCAGCATTTCGTACTCGTTTCTACTGTTTATTCTCTCGTTACTGCAGCTCAGAATCTGGTTCATGAAGCTCAGAATCTTGTTGCTGCAGCTCAGAATCTTGTTGCTGCAGCTCAGAACCTTGTTGTTGCAGCTCAGAATCTTGTTGCTGCAGCTCAGAATCTTGTTGCTGCAGCTCAGAATCTTGTTCCTGCAGCTCAGAATCTCGTTCATGCAGCTCAGAATCTTGTTGCTGAAGCTCAGAATCTTGTTACTGCAGCTCAGAATCTTGTTGCTGCAGCTCAGAATCTTGTTGCTGCAGCTCAGAATCTTGTATTTGCAGCTCAGAATCTTGTTGCTGCAGCTCAGAATCTTGTTGCTGCAGCTCAGAATCTTGTTGCTGCAGCTCAGAATCTTGTTCCTGCAGCTCAGAATCTTGTTGCTGCAGCTCAGAATCTTGTTGTTGCAGCTCAGAATCTTGTTCCTGCAGCTCAGAATCTTGTTGCTGCAGCTCAGAATCTTGTTGCTGCAGCTCAGAATCTTGTTGCTGCAGCTCAGAATCTTGTTACTGCAGCTCAGAATCTTGTTGCTGTAGCTCAGGATCTTGTTGCTGCAGCTCAGAATCTTGTTACTGCAGCTCAGAATCTTGTTGCTGCAGCTCAGAATCTTGTTGCTGCAGCTCAGAATCTTGTTGCTGCAGCTCAGAATCTTGTTGCTGCAGCTCAGAATCTTGTTGCTGCAGCTCAGAATCTTGTTGCTGCAGCTCAGAATCTTGTTGCTGCAGCTCAGAATCTTGTTACTGCAGCTCAGAATCTTGTTACTGCAGCTCAGAATCTTGTTACTGTTGCTCAGAATCTTGTTGCTGCAGCTCAGAATCTTGTTGCTGCAGCTCAGAATCTTGTTACTGCAGCTCAGAATCTTGTTACTGCAGCTCAGAATCTTGTTACTGCAGCTCAGAATCTTGTTGCTGCAGCTCAGAATCTCGTTCCTGCATTTCTAAAACATATTCGATCAGTTTTAAGTCATACCCCAGTGTTCAATCTCCTTTCAGCAGTTTTAAATCACGTTCCTGCAGGTTTTCTTATTGCAGGTGTTGTAAGTCTTGCTCTAATAGTTTTAAGCCTTGTTCCAGCAATTTTAAATCACATTCTAGCAGTTTTAAGTCTCGTTCCAGCAACTTTAAGCCTCGTCTCAGAAGTTTTAAGTCGTTCTAGAAGTTGTAAATTACAGTTAAACAGGATTACACAGGGTAACAGGAGTTTAAGTCTCATTCCAGTAATTTAAAATCTAGTTTCACTAGTTTTACGGTCTCTTTCCATCAGTTTTATGTCACATTCCAGCATCTTTAAGCCTCGTTCCAGTGGTTTTAAGCCACGTTCCAACAGTTGTAAGTTTCGTTCCAACAGTTTTAAATTTTGAAGTCACTTTCCAACAGTTTTCCAACTGAAGCAGTTTTAAGTCTCGCTCCAGCAATTTTTAAGTCTCGTACCAGCAGTTTTAAGTTACGCTCCAGCAGTTTTTCTAATGTTAACAGTTTTAAGTCACTTCTTTTTCCGGCAGTTTTATATCTCGTTCCTGCAATTTTGTCTCGTTCCATCAGCAGCTTTAAATCTCGTTATATCAGAATAAAGTCTCGTTCCAGCAGTACTGAGTTTCGTTCCAGCAATGTTAAGTCTTATTCCAGCAGTACAGTTTCTCCTTCCAGCAGTGTTGAATTTTGTTCAAGCAGTGTTGAGTTTCCTTCATGCAGTGTTGAATTTCATTCAAGCAGTGTTGAGCTTCGTTTTAGCAATTCATCTTCTTCCAGCAGTTCAAGTTCATGAAGGTTTTCCAGGTCTTCTTCATGTGGTAGCCCTGCAGGTCCAGCAACTCAGAATCTCTCTCCAACAGTTTTAAATCTGTGAATAAAACACACATGCAACACTTATCGCCTGTGCAAGAGGCTGTTTAATCAAATACAATAGTGATTTTTTTTTTACTATCGACTGCAGAGGAAGTGGAAAAGTAATTTTTCAGTGTTCAGTCTCTTAGCCTTGAAGAGCTGATAAATGTTCAGTTCTTTAGCCTTCGACTGAAGAATCCTGCTGCGCAGATGAGATGCGTCACCGCTAAAGATACCCGAATTTTGAACGTATGTCTTATTCATCAGCGTGTTTGTATTGTATACCATTAATAAAATGAGTTTTGAGTCTTGATCCTGAAATTCAGTCTCGTTCCTACAGTTTAAAATCTCCTTCCAGCAGTTTAAAGTCTTGTTTCAGCAGTTCAGTATCGTTCCAACAGTTTATTGTATCGTTTCAGCAGGTAAAAGAGATGTTCCAGTATTTCAGAGAGTCGTTCTTTGTAGGGGTGAAAGGCTCTTGATCCGAGGAATTGGACATATCATATTCTCTCTCTTTCGACATCATTAGTGTGGATTGTTTTTCCTCTTTGTAGAATTCTAACCCTTGACGAAGATTACTAACTTACCTTGTTCTTGTTCCCTCCAAGGGTAGTGTTGTGGTGCGTGTGTCACTCCACCTGATGGAACATGCACCATCATAAGACATGTCGGGTGACCCTGTGGTGAGACCGAGCAGGTGGACATCTGATGGGTCCTCTGGGCGGTTGTATTAATTAATTGTCGTCAAAGCTCGGAGTGGCAACTGAAGGTGTATGACTCGTGGTGTTTATTCTGGTTCATATGTCTATATTACTTCTTGAAAGAACAAATTCTTTACTGTTGTCTAAACAAGCTGGTTTACCAATGTCTCCCTCATTCTTCAGCTTTCAAGAGTGTTGGTTCAGGGTTCTCGTTGTCTTCGTATGAAATATTCCATATACAATGGATTAATTGCGTTACCCTTCTTTATATGTTCTTCAATGCATTGATATCCTTTATGTAGAATGGAAACCAGAACTGAGCTGCGTATTGCCAGTATATTTCATAAGCACAACAAGTCGCCTGGGAAGCGACGACAGTTAAGGGTGGATAAGTGGTTTTAATTTCATCCGTTCTCAAGGCTGCTTCCTCAACTCCTACTTACTTTCATATCAGATGAGACATTTCCCTCTTTCCGGGCATTCCTGTAACAGCGACATTAATTTCAGACGTCTTCTCGGATATGGACTGTCGTTAGACTTGAGAACCAGGACACTCACTGGTCTTGTGAACCAGTTTCAGGCAAATCTCAATGCCTGAGTCGGTCTCAGTGTTCCTCCTGCCGCCTCTAAATCATGAATCCCGCTTCAGCTTACCCACAGACCTGTCTTCTCCCACGATGATTTACGGACCGTTAATGCTTTAACACAAGGGCTTTTGTCCACAAAAAGAATAATCACTAGTCAAAACGATGAAGATTCTTAGCCTATGGGTTACACAACAGTAATATATGAAAAGAAGATATGAGATTTACACAGAGAAGGATTAAAAAGCTGTCATCGCCTGCTCTCAAAGGTGGAAGATAGAGCCAAAAGAGGAAAGTCTCCAAAAGGTTATAAATAACCACAAAAACAGGCAACAGGAACAGTTGAAACGAGTTAAAAGAGAGAGAGATAGAGACCTCGCATCTCCGGTTCTAAGCCTAGCTATGACCAGCACATGAAGAACAAACTGGCTGCAGGCATGACTTCCTTCCTCGCTAATTGGGATAAATCAGGAGTTAGTTATTTCATCCCAATTATAATTACTACATGAAGGTATTTGGAGTTCGCCTACAATCTCAACGTTCAGTACGACTACAATCTCAACGTTCAGTACGACTACAATCTCAACGTTCAGTACGACTACAATCTCAAGGTTCAGTATGACTACAATCTCAACGTTCAGTACGACTACAATCTCAACGTTCAGTACGACTACAATCTCAACGTTCAGTACGATTACAATCTCAACGTTCAGTACGATTACAATCTCAACGTTCAGTACGATTACAATCTCAACGTTCAGTACGACTACAATCTCAACGTTCAGTACGACTACAATTTCAACGTTCAGTACGATTACAATCTCAAGGTTCAGTACGACTACAATCTCAAGGTTCAGTACGACTACAATCTCAAGGTTCAGTACGACTACAATCTCAAGGTTCAGTACGACTACAATCTCAAGGTTCAGTACGACTACAATCTCAAGGTTCAGTACGACTACAATCTCAAGGTTCAGTACGACTACAATCTCAAAGTTTAGTACGACTACAATCTCAACGTTCAGTACGATTACAATCTCAAGGTTCAGTACGACTACAATCTCAAGGTTCAGTGCGACTACAATCTCAATGTTCAGTACGACTACAATCTCAAGGTTCAGTACGACTACAATCTCAACGTTCAGTACAATTACAATCTCAAGGTTCAGTACGAGTACAATCTCAAGGTTCAGTACGACTACAATCTCAAGGTTCAGTACGACTACAATCTCAAGGTTCAGTACGACTACAATCTCAAGGTTCAGTACGACTACAATTTCAAGATTCATTACGACTACAATCTCAAAGTTTAGTACGACTACAACCTCAACGTTCAGTACGACTACAAACTCAACGTTCAGTACGACTACAATCTCAAAGTTCAGTACGAATAAAACCTCATGGTTCAGTACGACTACAATCTCAAAGTTAAGTACGACTACAACCTCATGGTTCAGTACGACTACAATCTCAAAGTTAAGTACGACTACAACCTCATGGTTCAGTACGACTACAATCTCAAATTAAGTACGACTACAACCTCATGGTTCAGTACCACTACAATCTCAAAGTTAAGTACGACTACAACCTCATGGTTCAGTACGACTACAATCTCAAAGTTAAGTACGACTACAACCTCATGGTTCAGTACGACTACAATCTCAAAGTTAAGTACGACTACAACCTCATGGTTCAGTACGACTACAATATCAACGTTCAGTACGACTACAACCTCATGGTTCAGTACGACTACAATCTCAAAGTTAAGTACGACTACAACCTCATGGTTCAGTACGACTACAATATCAACGTTCAGTACGACTACAACCTCATGGTTCAGTACGACTACAATCTCAAAGTTAAGTACGACTACAACCTCATGGTTCAGTACGACTACAATCTCAACGTTCAGAACGACTACAACCTCATGGTTCAGTACGACTACAATCTCAACGTTCAGTACGACTACAACCTCATGGTTCAGTACGACTACAATCTCAACGTTCAGTACGACTACAACCTCATGGTTCAGTACGACTACAATCTCAACGTTCAGTACGACTACAACCTCATGTTCAGTACGACTACAATCTCAACGTTCAGTACGACTACAACCTCATGGTTCAGTACGACTACAATCTCAACGTTCAGTACGACTACAACCTCATGGTTCAGTACGACTACAATCTCAACGTTCAGTACGACTACAACCTCATGGTTCAGTACGACTACAATCTCAACGTTCAGTACGACTTTCAACCTCATGGTTCAGTACGACTACAATCTCAACGTTCAGTACGACTACAACCTCATGGTTCAGTACGACTACAATCTCAACGTTCAGTACGACTACAACCTCATGGTTCAGTACGACTACAATCTCAAAGTTAAGTACGACTACAACCTCATGGTTCAGTACGACTAAAATATCAACGTTCAGTACGACTACAACCTCATGGTTCAGTACGACTACAATATCAACGTTCAGTAAGACTACAACCTCATGGTTCAGTACGACTACAATCTCAACGTTCAGTACGACTACAACCTCATGGTTCAGTACGACTACAATCTCAACGTTCAGTACGACTACAACCTCATGGTTCAGTACGACTACAATCTCAACGTTCAGTACGACTACAACCTCATGTTCAGTACGACTACAATCTCAACGTTCAGTACGACTACAACCTCATGGTTCAGTACGACTACAATCTCAAAGTTAAGTACGACTACAACCTCATGGTTCAGTACGACAAACAATATCAACGTTCAGTACGACTACAACTCATGGTTCAGTACGACTACAATATCAACGTTCAGTACGACTACAACCTCATGGTTCAGTACAACTACAATATCAACGTTCAGTACGACTACAACCTCATGGTTCAGTACGACTACAATCTCAACGTTCAGTACGACTACAACCTCATGGTTCAGTACGACTACAATCTCAAAGTTAAGTACGACTACAACCTCATGGTTCAGTACGACTACAATATCAACGTTCAGTACGACTACAACCTCATGGTTCAGTACGACTACAATCTCAACGTTCAGTACGACTACAATCTCAACGTTCAGTACGACTACAACCTCATGGTTCAGTACGACTACAATCTCAACGTTCAGTACGACTACAATATCAACGTTCAGTACGACTACAACCTCATGGTTCAGTACGACTACAATCTCAACGTTCAGTACGACTACAATCTCAACGTTCAGTACACATACAATATCAAGGATCATGTATGATGTTCCATACATGGAAAATCATACATGGGAACACAATACATGGAACATCATACATGGGAATATCATACATAGAACGTCATACATGGAACATCATACATAGATAATACATAATGTTTAAGCAAGAAAGTCAGGTACCAAAAAGGTGAATACCATTACCACGGTAAAAAATCATCTATACTATACATACAATCATCCAAACAGTGCATAGTGTCAGCCAAACAGTACATATAGGCAGTCATACAGTACATACAGGCAGTCATACAGTACATACAGGCAGTCATACAGTACATACAGGCAGTCATACAGTACATACAGGCAGTCATACAGTACATACAGGCAGTCATACAGTACATACAGGCAGTCATACAGTACATACAGGCAGTCATACAGTACATACAGGCAGTCATACAGTACATACAGGCAGTCATGCAGTACATACAGGCAGTCATACAGTACATACAGGCAGTCATACAGTACATACAGGCAGTCATACAGTACATACAGGCAGTCATACAGTACATATAGGCAGTCATACAGTACATACAGGCAGTCATACAGTACATACAGGCAGTCATACAGTACATACAGGCAGTCATACAGTACATACAGGCAGTCATACAGTACATACAGGCAGTCATACAGTACATATAGGCAGTCATACAGTACATACAGGCAGTCACACAGTACATACAGGCAGTCATACAGTACATACAGGCAGTCATACAGTACATACAGGCAGTCACACAGTACATACAGGCAGTCACACAGTACATACAGGCAGTCATACAGTACATACAGGCAGTCATACAGTACATACAGGCAGTCACACAGTACATACAGGCAGTCATACAGTATATACAGGCAGTCATACAGTACATACAGGCAGTCATACAGTACATATAGGCAGTCATACAGTACATACAGGCAGTCATACAGTACATACAGGCAGTCATACAGTACATACAGGCAGTCACACATTACATACAGGCAGTCATACAGTACATATAGGCAGTCATACAGTACATATAGGCAGTCATACAGTACATACATGCAGTCATACAGTACATATAGGCAGTCATACAGTACATACAGGCAGTCATACAGTACATACAGGCAGTCATACAGTACATACAGGCAGTCATACAGTACATACAGGCAGTCATACAGTACATACAGGCAGTCATACAGTACATATAGGCAAGGCTCCAGGCGGACGTCACCCAAATCTTTCAGTGGGCTGCAGAAAACAATATGAAGTTCAACGATGAGAAATTTCAATTACTCAGATATGGTAAACATGAGGAAATTAAATCTTCATCAGAGTACAAAACAAATTCTGGCCACAAAATAGAGCGAAACACCAACGTCAAAGACCTGGGAGTGATTATGTCGGAGGATCTCACCTTCAAGGACCATAACATTGTATCAACGCATCGCTAAAAAATGCAGGAGATTTAAAGGAAACCCCTTTAAAAAAGGGGGCCAAAACCCCTGTGACACTCTTCAGGGCACTTTTTCTTTCTGGCTGGAATTTGCTGCACTCAACAGCACCTTTCAAGGGGAGGTGAAATTGCCGACCTAGACATTACAGAGAACTTCCGCGCGCATAACGGAGATAAAAAAAAACCTCAATTACGGGAGCGCTTGAGTTTCAAACCTGTATTCCCCGGAAGCAGGGGGAGAGATACATGTTAATACACCTGGAAATATAAGGGGCAGAGCGAACTTGCACCAAAATCACTCACTACGAAACAAAAGACTTGGCAACGATGCCCACCCCCCCAAGAAAACAGGGGTCATAGCCTTAAGGACAAACAATAAGGCGGGCCCGAGCTGTTCAAGCCTCCCCCCAAAACATAAGGGGATTACCAACAGCCCCTGGCTTTCAAACTGGCATGGACAAGCAACCAAATCAGTTTTTCCGACACCGGGCTTGGTCGTGTTGGTTTTCTGCAGCCAGCAGGGAACAGCCTGGTTATCAGGCGCTGATCCACCAGGAGGGTTCACAGCCGGGGCCCGGGGGGGTTTACCCCGAAACTCTCTCCAGGTAAACTCCAGTTTTTCGTACATCAGGCGCATAAATACATACGGCATCATCATACTCAGGCAGTATACAGTAATACAGGCACTACGAAAATACGGCACTACAGTACTACAGGTAGTCATACAGCATACAGGCATCTACAGTACATACGCTCAACAGTACATAAGACAGTCTACAGACAAAACGGCAGCAAAACGACATAAGGCGTCAAAAAGAAACGGCATCAAACAGTAAAAACGGCATCAACAGTACATCAGCAGTCATACAGTACTACAGGCTTTTTACATACTACAGCAACATACAGTACATACAGGGGAGTCACATAGTACATAAGGCATCATACAGCATAAGGGGATCATACAGTACATAAGGCGTCCAAAAGTACATACAGGGATCCAACATACATACAGGCAGTCATACGACATACAGGCATCATACAGTACAACAGGCGTCACCAAAATACTACAGGCTCATACAGTACATCAGGCGTCATACAGTTCTACAGGCATCATCGAATAAGGCGTCTACAGTACATAAAAAGCGTCAACAGTACATAGGCAGTCATACAGTCATACAGGCAGTCGCACAGACTACAGGCATCATACAATACAACACATCATACAGTACATACAGGCAGTATCAGACATTCAGGCAGTCATACAGTACATACAAGCATCAACATACATACAGGCAGACACGTACTACAGGCAGTCTACGTACATACAGGCAGTCTACAGACTACAGGCACATACAGTCTACAGGGGGGGAGTCAACAGTAATACGGGATCATACAGTACATACAGGCAGTCTACAATACCACAACCGTCAACAGTACAAACAGCAGCATACTTTTCATACAGGCAGTCATACAGTAATACAGGCGCATACATACATACAAGCAGCCATAAAACAACAATCATCATCAGTACAAAAGGCAGTATACGTACATACAGGGGTCAAAAGACTACAGGGAGTCCACAGTACATACAGGCAGTCATACAGTGCATACAGGCTCATACAGTAAAAGGCAGCATACAGACATACAGGCAGTCATACAGTACATATAGGCATCATACGTATAACAGGCATCACACAGAATACAGGGGTCATACAGACTACAGGCCATACAGAATAAAAGGCAGTCACACATACATAAGGCAGTCACACTAAAACAGGCATCATACAGTACACCCGGAAAATCATACGTACTACAGGGAGCACCAGTACATACAGGGAGTCATACAGTACTACAGGCAGTTTACAGTAAACGGAGTATACAGTAAAAACAGGGAGTCATACAGTACAAAAGCAGTCATACAGTACAACAGGGAGTCGACAGTACAACAGGCAGTCATAAGTACATCGGGAGTCATACAGTACATAAAGGCTTTATACATACATACAGGGACTCTGTACATACAGGGGTCTACATACAAAAACAGGCAGCACACATAATCAGCGCATAAGACAACGGCATCTACGTACAACAGGCAGTCATACGTAAAACAGGCAGTCAACAGTACATACACAGTCATACAAACCAAAGCGTCATAAAAAGAATACAGGGATCAACAGTACATAAGGCAACATACGTCATACAGGCCTACAGTACAACAAACCTCATACCCGTACATACAATCAGTATCAGTACTACAGGCAGTCATACAGTACATCAGGCAGTCCAAACAGTACTACAGGCAGTCACACAGTACATAAGGCAGTCAAACAGTACTACGGCGTCATACAGTACTACAGGGCCCCTACAGACATACAGGCATCTAATACATACAGGGAGTCATACAGTCATTAGCACATACAGTCATAAGGGAGTCAACAGTACTACAGGCATCAACAGTCAACAAGCAGTTCAACATAAAATCGCTCCAACAGAAAACAGGGACCTACAGTAATTCAGGCAGTCATCAGACATACAGGCCCTCAAACCCGTACATCAGGCGTCTGCAGTACTACAGGCAGTCATACAGTACATACGGGACACACAAACAACACAGAACCCGACTACACAGTCATCATCCCAAAAGGGAGTCACACCAAAAACAACAGGCTCAACAGTACAACGGCATCAACAGTCAACAGGGAGTCATATATACATACAGGCAGTCATACAGTACTACAGGCAGTCATACAGTAAATACAAGCATCAAACGTACAACAAACAGTCAAAGGGCCCTACGCAGTCAAACGTACATACAGGCATTTTACAGACATCAAGCAGTCATAAAGAATACAAGCAGTCAAACATACATAAAAGCAATACATTTCATCCGGGGGGGGGGGGGGGGGGGGGGGGTTAAAGCGCAAACAACATACAAGCGTCAACGTACTTTAAAAAAAGCAGACCCTACAGCACATACAAGCAGCCCTACAGTACATACAAGCAGTCATCAGTACTACGGCAGTCATCAGTACATACAAGCATCATACAGAAAAATCAGCAGATACATACATAAACAGTCATACAGTATACAAAACCGTCATACGTACATACAAGCAGTCTAAGTACATAACACAGTCATACAGACATACAGGCAGTCATACAGTACTAAAGCTCATACATACAACAGGCACATACAGTAAACAAGCATCTCAGACAAACAACAGTCATAAGTACATACGGGGGTCATCAGTACTACAGGCATATACAGTACTACAGGCAGTCCTACGACTACAGTCATACAGGGGAGCATACAGTACACACAAGCAGTCTACATCTACAAGCAGTCATACAGTACATACAAAACATATACAGTACATACAAGCGCATGCGACATACGGCGTCATACAAAAAATAACGTTTTAAAAAGTACTACAGGCAGTCATACAGTACATACAAGCAGTCATACAGTAATACAAGCAGTCATCAGTCATACAGGCAGTCTCAATACAACAGGCAGCATACAGTAATACAGGGATCATACGTACATACAGGGGATCATACATACTAAAGCAGTCTCAGTACCAAGCATCATACAGTACTACAGGCAGTCTACATACAACAGGGGAGTCCAGTACATAAGGCGTCATACAGTACTACAGGCATCTACGTAATATAATCAGTCATACTCATACAGGCAGTCATCAGTCATACAGGGGAGTACACAATACATACAGGCGTCGAAAGTAATACAGGCAGTAACAGTACATCAGGCATCATACAGTACAAAAGGGGTCATACAGTACATAAAGGGAGTCTACAGACATACAGGCAGTCATCGTACATACAGGGAGTCGCACAGTAATACAGGGGAGTCATACATACAAAAAGGCAGTCATCCCGTACATACGGCATATACAGACATACAGGCAGTCATACAGTACATACAAACAGTCTATACATACAGGCAGTCACACGTACAACAGGCAGTCACAGTACATACAGGGGACATACAGTACAACAGGCAGTCAACAGTACATCAGGATTTATACAGTACATACGGCAGCAACAGTAATAAGGGGTCATACAAAACACACAAGCATCAACAGTACATACAGGCATCAACATACATTTCAGGCAGTCATACGTAATACGGCATTAAAAACATCAAGCAGTCTACAGTACTACAACAGCATAGTACATACAGGGAGTCAACAGTACATACAGGGAGTCATACAGTACTACAGGCATTTACACAGTACATACAGGCAGTCTACAGGGAACAGGCAGTCAAAGACATAAGGCAGTCATACAGTACTACGGCATCATCAGAATAAGGCAGTCTACGTATAACAGGGATTTCACAATACATCAGGCAGTCATACGACATACGGCGCATACAGTACATACAGGCAGTCACACAGACATACAGGCAGCACCACATACAACAGGCGTTTCCCCCATAAAAGTACATACAGGCAGTCATACAGTACATACAGGGAGTCACACGTACATACAGGCAGATACAACATACAGCAGTCATACAGTCAACAGGCGTCATACAGTACTACAGGCATTTATAACAGTACATACAGGCAGTCATAAAAGTACATACAGGCGTCAAAAAGTACATACAGGCAGTCGCACGACATACAGGCAGTCTACCCCTACAAAGGCAGTATACAGTACATCAGGCAGTTACGACAACACCCGTCAAACAGTACATCGGGTCATACATACATACAGGGATCCACAGTACTACAAGGGAGTTACAGTACATACGGCAGTTACAGACAAAGGCATCAACCCGTACATACGGCAGTTCAGTACATAAGCATCAACCCAAAACACACAAGCTCAAACATACATACAGGCAGTCTACAGTACATACGGCGTAAACTACAACAGGCTCTACAGTACATACAAGCACTCATACAGTACAACAAAAGTATACAGTACTACAGGCGCAACAGTACATGCAAGAGTCACACATTCAGGGCAGTCACACAGTAATACGGCTCATACGTACTACAGGGGAGTCATTTTGCATACAGGCTCATACAGTAATACAGGCAGTCATCAGACATACAGGCATCATACAGTACATAAGGAGTCATAAACCATACTACAGGCCTCACAAGTACATACACAGTCATACAGACATAAGGCAGTCATACAGTAAAACAGGGAGTTTCGTACATCAGGCAGTCACACGTACAACTAGTCATCAGTACATAAGGCAGTATACCGTACAACAGGCATCATAAGTAAAATACAAGCATCATCGTACATACGGAGTCCACAGTACATAAGGCAGTCATACGTACATACAGGGAGTCAAAAATACTACGGCAGCATAAAGTACTACAGGGGATCAACAGACAACAACATTCTTCAGTACAAAAGGCAGTACACGACATACAGGCAGTCAACAGTACTCAGGCGTCAACGCACATCAGGCATCATACAGTCATACGGCAGCATACAGTAATACAGGGAGTCATACAGTAATAAAGGGGAGTCATACAATACCACAGCAGTCTACATACATTCAGGCAGTCATAAGAATACGGCAGCATACAGTACAAAACGCAGTCGTACAGTACATACAAGCGTCATACAGTACATACAATCACAAAAAGACTACAGGATTCTACAGGGGCTACAGGCAGTAAACAGTACATACAGGCCGCATCGACATACACCAGCGTACGTACATCCCAACATATACAGTAATACAAACAGTGAAACATACATACAGGATTCAACGTACATACAGGCAGTCAAACGTACATACAGGCAGTCACACATACAACGGCGTCAACAGTACATAAGGCAGTCTACGTACTACAGGCAGTCATCAGTAAAAACGGCAGTCGCAGACATACAGGAGTCATACAGTACATACAGGCAGTCCCCCGTCAAAGGGGTCATACTAAACAGGCTCTACGTACATCAGGCAGTCACACAACATACAGGCCCAAAATACTACAGGGAGTCATACAGTACATACAGGCATCAATAGACATAAGGCAGTCATACAGACATACAGGCAGTCATACATACATCAAGGAGTCAACAGTACATACAAGCATCATACAGCACATACAAGCAGTCATACTAAATACGGCAGTCAACAGTACAACAACTCATACGTAATACAAACATCAAAAGTACATACAACAGTCATACAGTACATACGGGAGTCATACGACATACAAGCAGTCAAACGACAACAAGCAGTCTACAGTACAACAAACAGTCTACAGCAATCAAGCTCATCAGTAAAATACAAGCGTCATACAGTACAACAGGGAGTCATACAGTACATCAACGTCATACGTACAACAGGCAGTCAACAGTACTACAGCAGTCATACAGTACACACAAACCGTCAACGTAAAATACAAGCAGCATCAGTACTACAAAACTCATACAGTACATACAGCAGTCATACAGTAATACAAGCATCCCCTCCCGTTAAAATACAGGCGTCAACAGTACTAAAGCAGCATACAGTACATACAAGCAGTCATACGTACATACAGGCGTCTACATACATACAGGCAGTCATACAGTACATACAGGGATCATACAGTCATACAGGGGTATACAGTACACAAAGCAGTCATACAGACATACAAAACGATACAGTACAAAAACATTAACATAATACAACAGTCAACATACAACAGGCAGTCTACAGAAAAATACAAGCAGTCATACAGTACAACAGGCGTCATACGTACATACAACCCTCAAACGTACAACAAGCAGTAACAGTACATACAGGCGTCATTACAATACTCAGGCAGTTACAGTACATACAGGAGTCATACGTACAAACAGGCATCATACAGTAATACAAGCATATACAGTAAAATACAAGCTCATACAGTACATACAGGCAGTCAACAGACATACAGGCAGTCATACGACAACAGGGAGTCTAATACAACAGGGAGTCATACAGTCATATAATCAGTCTACAGTACTACAGGCAGTCCAAGTACTACAGGGGCCCCTACAGTCATACGGCAGTCATACAGTACATACAGCAGTCATAAATACATACAGGCAGTCATACGTACAACAGGCTCATACAGTACATAAGGCAGTCATACGTACTACAGGCAGTACATTACAACAGGCATCATACAGTACAACAGCATCATACGTACATACAGCAGTCATTAAAAATACATACAGGGGAGTCAAACAGTACATACAAGCAGTCATACAGTACATACAGGGAGTATAAGTACATACAACAGTCATACAGTACAACAACATCATGCGTTTCAAACAAGCAGCATCATACATACAAGCGTCCCTACAGTACATACAAGCATCATCGTCATAAAAGCAGTCATACAGTACAAAAAAGGTATTAAATACATACGCAGCTACGTATAATGGTTGAACGATATCAAAATTTTGGGCGATAACCACACCATCAAATTATCCGAACCCCTGGGAAAAACAACTGAAACATACCCGCGATAACGATACCCACTGATAACGATAACTTACAACATACCCCGTAACGATACCACTGATGATGATCTCGTGATGAGATACCCCTATAACGATACGTGATGATGATACTCGCTGAGAGATACCCGCTGAAAAACGAAACCCCGATGATGATACCCCTGATAAAGATTCCCGCTGATGATGATACCCCTGATAACGATACCCCCGTGATGAAAACCTGCTGAAAAGATACCCCCTGATAACGTACCCCCCCGAAACGATAACGTTACAACGATCCCCTGATAAAGATACCAGTGATATAACCGCTGATGATGATACCCCTGATAACGTACCCCTGATGATGATACCCCTTGATGATATACCCGCGAGAGAAACCCCTGAAACGAAACCGCTGGGATGATACCAGCTGTGATGATACCCGGATAGAACCCATGATAACGATCCCCTGATAAACGAAAACCCTTGAAACATACCGGTTTTGCGATACCCCTGTGACGAAAACCCCTGATAACGATTACCCCCGTTGTATGAACCCCTGATAACGAAACCCGCTGATGACGTACCCTGTAACGAAAAACCCTGATAACGATCCCCCCTGATAAAGGGAAACCCGCTGATGACGATACCCGCTGATAACGATACCCGCTGTGGAGATAATAGTGATAACGATACCAGCTGATAAAGAACCTGCTGCTAACAAATCCCGCTGATAATAACCCGTATAAAACGACACCAGGATAAAAATCCGGGGATAACGATCCTAGGGAAACTACTAGTATACAATCACCCCTACAATACATGTAATCCATCGGCAGTACAATACAATAAAATCGTCCAACTAATCCTTACAATCATCAGCTATACTAAAACAACAACATCACCTGGTACTATACATATTATAATCTTCGAAAAATACATACACTCATCTGGAATACATCATGTATGATTCCACGCTCATACCTCAATAAACACGAGAAAAATTATCGGACAAACATGTATTGATCTGTATGGCGTACATACAATTAGATCTGTTTGCGGACTTACAATAATGAATCTGCATTGCGTACATTACAAGTATGACTGTATGAAATTTACAAGAAAGATCTGTATAGCGGTACATACAAGTAAAGATCTGTAGACGTACATACAAGTAAGATCTGTAAAGCTACTTACAAGTATGAACTGGTACGGCGACTTACAGTATATCTGTATGGCGTACTTACAAGAATGATCTGTATGGCGTACATAAAGTATGGACTTTATGGCGTACAAACAAGTAAAGATCTGTATTGCGTACATACAAGTATGCTTCTGTATAGCGTAACATACAAGTATATCTTTATTGCGTACATACAATATGATCTGATATAGAGTACTTACAAGTATGATCTGTATGGCGTACTTACAAGTATGATCAGTAAGGCGTAAATACAAGTAATATCTGTATGGCGTACATACAAGTATGATCCTGTAAGCGTACATACAATAATGAACTGTAATGGCGCACATACACGCATGAACAGTATGGCGTACATACAAGTATGATCTGTATAGCGTACTTACAAGTATGATCTGTATGGCGTACTTACAAGTATGATCTGTATGGCGTTCCTTACAATTATATCTTGATGGCGTACATACAATATGATCTGTATGGCGTACAAAACGTATGATCTGCATGGCGCACATACAAGCATGATCTGTATGGCGTACATACAAGTATGATCTGTATGGCGTACATACAAGTATGATCTGTATGGCGTACATACAAGTATGATCTGTATGGCGTACATACAAGTATGATCTGTATGGCGTACATACAAGTATGATCTGTATGGCGTACATACAAGTATGAAGCAGTAGGCGTACATACATGTATAACTGTATGACGTACAACAAGTCACGTGATCTGTAAATAGCGTACATACCAATATGATCTGTATGGCGTACATACAATTATTATCTGTGTGAGCGTAACTTACAAGTAATATCGAAAGGCGTACTTTACAAGTAATAACTGTATGGCGTACTAACAAGTATGATGACTGATATGGCGTACATACCAAGTAATAGATCTGTATGGCGTACATACAAGTATGAATCTGTATGGCGCACATACAACATGACTGTATGGCGACATACAAGAATGGATCAGTATGGCGTAACATACAATATGTACCTGTATTGGCGTACATACCAGTATGATCTGTTAGGCGTACATACAATATGATCTGTAATGGCGTACATAACAACTAAGATCTGTATGGCTACATACAAGTATGATCTGTATGGCGTCATACAATTATGATCTGAGGCGTCACATACAAGTATGATCTGTATGGCGTACTTACAAGTATGATCTGTATGGCGTACATACAAGTATGATCTGTATGGCGTACATACAAGTATGATCTGTATGGCGTACATACAATTATGAGACTGTATTGCGTAACATACAGTAATGACCTGTATGGCGTACATAAAAGTATTATCTGTATGGCGTACATACAAGTATGATCTGTATGGCGTACATACAATTATGATCTGTACGGCGTACATACAAGTATGATCTGTATGGCTTTACATACAAGTAAAGATCTGTAATGGCGTAACATACAAGTAAGTATCTGTATGGGCGAAACATACAAGTATGATCTGTATGGCTACATACAAGTATGATCTGTATGGCTACATACAAATTATATCCGTATGGCGTACACTACAAGTATGATCAGTATGGCGTACCATACAAGTATATCTGTATGCGTACAACAATTATGATCGTTATGTCGTACATACAAGTATGATCTGTATGGCGTACATACAAGTATGATCTGTATGGCGTACATACAAGTATGATCTGTATGGCGTACATACAATTATGATCTGTATGGCGTACATACAATTATGATCTGTATGGCGTACATACAATTATGATCTGTATGGCGTACATACAATTATGATCTGTATGGCGTACCATTACGCATGATCCGGAATTAATAATTCAGAGAGCTAAATAAAGCTGCACAAGTCTAACGCATTAGCATGTAGGGTTAATACACAGCTATGATAGCTTAATATACAGCTATGATAGCTTGATGACACAGCGTAATAGCTTTAATACACAACAATGATAGCGTAAAATACAGATAAGAAAGGCTATAAAATACAGCTATGATACTTAATAACATCTATGCTAGCTTAATATAACAGCTATGCTAGCTGTGATACCAGCTGTAAATAGCTTAATACACAACCTAAGATAGCAAATATACCAGAAAGATAGCTTAATATAAGCTATGATGCTTTAATACACAACTATGATAGATTAATAACAGAAAGAAGCTTTAATATACAGCTATGATAGCTAATATACAGATATGAAAGCATAATACACAACCTATAAAGCTTAATATACAGCTATGATAGCTTAATAATACATCTAATGTTTGCTTGATACACAAGCTGTAATATTTCTTAATACCACCACTATGATACTTAATATACCAGATATGATAGCTTAATATACAGCTATGATAGCTATAATAAAAGCATCTAAGAAAGCTTAATAACAGATATGAAGCTTAATACACAACATGATAGCTTAATTAACACTATGATGCTAAATATACAGCTATGATAGCTTAATATACAGCTATGATAGCTTAATACACAACTATGATAGCTTAATATACAGATATGATAGCTTAATATACAGCTATGATAGCTTAATACACAACTATGATAGCTTAATATACAGATATGATAGCTTAATATACAGCTATGATAGCTTAATACACAACTGTGAAGCTTACAACAGATAATGAAAGCTTAAAAAACAGCAATGAAACTTAATACACACCAATGAAAGCTTAACTCTACAGCTCTTATAGCTAAATATACAGCTATGCTAAGCATAAAAAAACCAACAAAGATAGCTTAATATCCAGATGTGATAGCAAAATATACAGCTATGAATAGCTTAAAAACAACAATATCTTAATCCACAACAGTTAGTCTTATATACATCTATGATAGCATCATCCACAACTGTGATAGCATTATAAAACTCTATGAAAGCTTAATACACAACTATAATAGCTTAATATACAGATATGAAAGCTAATAACACTATGATAGCTTATACCACAACTATGATAGCTTAATATACAATATTAAAGCATAATAACAGCTATGATAGCTTAATACACCACTGAGATAGCTTAATATGACCAGCTTATGATACTTAATACACCACTATAGAATCATAATATACAGATATGAAAGCTTTAATATACAGCTAGATAGCTTAATCTACACAACTATGATAGCTATAATAAACAGAAGATGATAGCTTAATATACGCTATGATAGCTTCATACACAACAATGAATAGCGTAAATATACAGCTATGATGCTTAAAATACAACTATGAAAGCTTAATAATAGATATGTGCTAGCTTAAATACAGTCAATGATAGCTTAAACACAAGCTATGATAGCTTTAAATATATAGATATGAAAACTTAATATACAGCTATGAAGCTTAATACACAACCTGTTATAGCTTAATTATACAGTATGTTTAGCTTGATACCGCTGTAATAGCTTAAACACAACTATGATAGCTTTAATATACGATATAAAAGCTTATATACAGCTATGATAGCTTAATATACAGATATGAAAGCTTAATATATAAAACAGCATGATACTTAAAACACAACTGTGATAGTTATAAACACTTATGATAGCTTAATAAACAACTATAGATAGCTTAAAATACCAACTGTGAGATAGCTTAATTATCAACTATGATAGCTTAATAAACAGCTATGAAAGCTTTAATACACAACTGTGATAGCTTAATATACAGCTATGATAGCTTAATATACAGCTATGATAGCTTAATACACAACTATGATAGCTTAATATACAGCTATGATAGCTTAATATACAACTATGATAGCTTAATATACACTAGTGATGAGCTTAAAATACAGAATGATACTTTAATATACAGCTATGATAGCTTAAACTCAACTTGTGATAGCTTAATAAACAGCTAGATAGCTTTAATATACAACTATGAAAGCTAATAATACATTGTGATTAGCTTAATATACAACATGATAGCATTAATATACAGCTATGAGAGCTTAATATACAACTGTGATAGCCTTAATATACAGCTATGAAAAGCTTAATATCAACTATGATAGCTAAAATATACAACAGTGATAGCTTAATATACAACTATGATAGCTTAATACACAACTGTGATAGCTTAATATACAGCTATGATAGCTTAATATACAACTATGATAGCTTAATATACAACTGTGATAGCTTAATATACAGCTATGATAGCTTAATATACAACTATGATAGCTTAATACACAACTGTGATAGCTTAATATACAACTATGATAGCTTAATATACAACTGTGATAGCTTAATATACAACTGTGATAGCTTAATATACAACTATGATAGCTTAATATACAACTGTGATAGCTTAATACACAACAGTGATAGCTTAATACACAACTGGGTAAGCATTAATATACACCTATGATAGCATAATAAACAACTGTGATAGCATAATATACAACTGTGATAAGCTTAAAACAATATTTATATGCTTGGAATATATAAAAAAAACAACTGTGATAGCATTATATCAACAATATTATAGCTTAATACCACTGTGATAGCTAGATAACAGCTATGTTTGCTAATTACACAACTGTGATAGCTTAATATACAGCTATGATAGCTTAAAACAACAACGAAGATAGCTTAATATACAACTGTTGGATAGCTTAATATACAACTATGATACTTAATATACAACTGTGATAGCTTAATAGACAACTGTGATAGCTTATATACAACTAATGATAGCTCTAAATACACAACGTGATAGCTTAATATACAACTGTTGATAGCTAATATACAACTGTGATAGCATAATATATCAACTATGATAGCTTAATAACAACTATGATAGCTTAATATACAACTATGATAGCTTAATATACAACTATGATAGCTTAATATACAACTGTGATAGCTTAATATACTACTATGATAGCTTAATATCAACTATGAAAAGCTTAATAAACACTTGATAAGCTTAATATACCAGCTATGATAGCTTAATATACAGCTATGATAGCTTAATAAACACAATGAAAGTTAATATACAACTATGATTGCTTAATTATACAACTTGTGATAGCTAATATACAACTGTGATAGCTTAATAATCCAACTGTGATAGCTTAATATAACAACTATGATAGCTTAATATGCAACTGTGATAGCTAAATATATCAACGTGATACTGTAATATACAACTAATACTTAATAGTACAACTGTGGATCGCTTTAATATACAACTGTGATAGCTTAATATACAGCTGATGATAGCTTAATATACAACTATGATAGCTTAATATACAACTGTGATAGCTTAATATACAACTGTTATAGCATAATATAAACAACTGTGATAGCTAAATAAACATCTATGATAGCTTAATATACAACTGTGATAGCTTAATACACAACTATGATAGCTTAATATACAACTATGATAGCTTAATATACAACTATGATAGCTTAATATACAACTATGATAGCTTAATATACAACTGTGATAGCTTAATATACAACTATGATAGCTTAATATACAACTATGATAGCTTAATATACAACTGTGATAGCTTAATATACAACGTGATAGCTTAATATACATCTGTGATAGCTTAATAATACACTGTGATAGCTTAATAATACAAACTGTTAGCTAAATATACAACTGTGATAGCTTAATATACAACTATGATAGCTTAATATACAACTATGATAGCTTAATATACAACTATGATAGCTTAATATACAACTGTGATAGCTTAATATACAACTGTGATAGCTTAATATACAACTATGATAGCTTAATATACAACTGTGATAGCTTAATATACAACTGTGATAGCTTAATATACAACTATGATAGCTTAATACACAACTGTGATAGCTTAATACACAACTGTGATAGCTTAATACACAACTGTGATAGCTTAATACACAACTGTGATAGCTTAATATACAACTGTGATAGCTTAATATACAACTGTGATAGCTTAATATACAACTGTGATAGCTTAATATACAACTGTGATAGCTTAATATACAACTGTGATAGCTAATATACAACAGTGATAGCTTATATAACAACTGTGAAGCTTAATAAACAACAGTGATAGCGTTAATATACAACTGTGGATAGCTAATATACAACTGTGATAGCTTAATATACATCATGATAGCTTAATATACAACTGGTGAAGCTTGATATACAACTGGTGATAGCTTAATATAGCAACTATGATACTTAATATACAACTATGAAAGCTAATAACAACTGTGATAGCTTAATATACAACTGTGAAGCTAAATATACAACTATGATTAGCTTAAAACACAACTATATAGCTTTATAACAACTTGATAGCTTATTACAACTGTGATAGCTTAATACACAACTGTGATAGCTTAATATACAACTATGATAGCTTAATACACAACTATGATAGCTTAATATACAACTATGATAGCTTAATATACAACTGTGATAGCTTAATACACAACTATGATAGCTTAATATACAACTATGATACTTAATATCAACTATGATAGCTTATATACAACTATGATAGCTTAATATCAACTGAGATAGCTTAATAATACAACAATGATAGCTTAATATACAACTATGAAAGCTTAATATACAACAGTGATAGCTTAATACCAACAGTGATAGCTTAATAAACAAACTGTGGATAGCTTAATATACAACTGTGAATGCTTAATATACAACTGTGATAGCTTAAAATACAACTGGATAGCTTAATATACAACTATGATCAGCTTTAATATACAACTATGATAGCTAATATAACAACTATTGATAGCTTAATAACAACTGTGATAGCTTAATATACAACTGTGATAGCTAATATACAACAATGATAGCTTAATAACAACTGTGATAGCGTTAATATACAACTGAGCTAGCTTAATATACAACTATGATAGCTTAATACACAACTGTGATAGCTTAATACACAACTGTGATAGCTTAATACACAACTGTGATAGCTTAATATACAACTGTGGATATCTTAATATCCACTTGTGGATAGCTTAATATACAACTGTGATAGCTTAATATACACTGGATAGCATAATATACAAACAGTGATAGCCTTAATATACAACGTGATAGCTTAAATACAACTGTTGGGGGGTGGGGGGGGGGGGGGGGGATAGCTTAAATATACAACTGTTATAGCTTAATAATACAACTTAGATAGCTTAATATAACAACGTGAAAGCTTAATATACATCTGTGATAGCTAAATATACAACTGTGATAGCTTAATATACAACTGTGGTGGGGGATACTTAATATACAACTGTGATAGCTTAATATACAAACTGTGATAGCTTAATATACATCGTGATAGCTAAATATACAACTGTGATAGCTTAATATACAACTGTGATAGCTTAATATACAACTGTGATAGCTTGATATACAACTGTGATAGCTTAATAATACAAACCTGGATAGCTTAATATACAACTATGATAGTTAATCAACAACTGTGATAGCTTAATATACACTGTGAAAGCTTAATTACAACTAATGATAGCTAATACACAACTAAGATAGCTTAATATACAACTGTGATAGCTTAATATACAACTGTGATAGCTTAATACACAACTGTGATAGCTTAATATACAACTATGATAGTTAATATACAACAAAGATAGTACAAAAAATACAACTGTGATAGCTACAAAAACAACAAATCTATCTAAAAACCCACTATAATAGCAAAAAAAACAACTTTGATCGTATTAAAAAACAACAGTGATAGCTTAATATACAACAGTGCATATCTTAATCAACAACTGTAGAAACGGCTAAATAAACAACAGTGATAGCATAATATATACAACGTGAGCTAGTCTTAATCTCAACTGTGATAGCTAAATACACACCTGAGTATAAGAATATACAACACCAACTATGAAAGCTTAATATAACAACAGTTGAAAGCTTAATAAACAACTATGATAGCTTAAAGATAGGAAGAAATAAATCCCTACATACAATAACGAAGATAAACATAACGTAAACGGAACGATTTTCTGTTCCCTAAACGCGTCACGTGTAAATCACGTGTAAATGGCAGGTAAATAACAGGCAAATCACAATCAAATCATATGTAAATTTTAAAGTGTAAATCACAGTAATGAATGTAAAAAACATGTAAATCACGAGTAAATGACATGTAAATAACATGTAAATCACGAGTAAATGACATGTAAATAACATGTAATTCACAGATAAATCATATGTAAATTCCCTGTAAATTATAACTAAATCACATGTAAATCACATGCAAATCGTAGTTAAAATACTTGAGATCACAGTAAATCCAAGTGTAAAATCACAGATTAATCACATGTAAATGCTACACTTGCCATTTAAGCGAATAAGGTTTATTTCCTGCTGATTTAGATGGATTAACCATACCTCCTGTCTATTAAATGAGGAATTTAATGTTTTCTGGGGATTTTTTCCCCCTTTACGTTATCTTGGGGAGATATCCACTGGATTCGCTGGCTTGGCAATATATCCCCCCCACATGGTCTGTTCGTATGTTATCTCTGACCTCACGCCACTCTTGGTCTCACCTTGACCTCACCCTGGTCTCGCCTTCATTTCACTCTGACTACGACTTGACCTCCTTACCCTGGCCTCGCTTTGACCTTACCCTGGCTTCTCCCTGACCTCGCCTCACCAATCTCATGCTTCAGCTTCATATCGTTCCAGACCATGGAGCTGAGCTCCTCCAGGCTGAGGGACTGACCACCTCAAACTATTTCCACAAGGTTGAGGGACTGATTACATCACCTTTACTTCGCCACTACTCCTGCTGCCTACAATACACTCCCCTCTGTATTTGACTGATGAAGCCTACCGCGTAGGCACATGTATTTTACTTGTCAACCTGTCGGTATTTTATACCATTTTTCAACAGCAAAGACATAGTGACCCGTGGCTTGGTAGGCAGCGCAATCGCCTCACACACACCAAGTTTGCGTGGTTCAATCCCCGGCAAGGGTGGAAACATTAGAAATGTTTCCTTACACCTACTGTCCCTGTTCACCTAGCAGTAAAGATGTACCTGGGTGTTAGTCGACTAGTGTGGGTGGCATCCTGGTGGATCAAGATTGAAGGATCACAATGGAAATAAGACAGACAGTCCTCGATGACACACTCACTTTCTTGGGTTATCCTGAGTGGTTAACCATCCGGGGTTAAAAATCCCAACAAATCTCATTTTATAGACGACAACAGTTTAGCTATAACCATTGACTAAGACGACTAATAATCATAATAATAATAATAATAATTAATAATAAATAATAAACGAGTAATAATAATAATAATAATAATAATAATAATAATAATAATAATAATAATAATAACGATAATAATAATAATAATAATAATAATAATAATAATAATAATAATAATAATAATAATAATAATAACGATAATAATAATAATAATAATAAAATAATAATATAATAATAATAATAATAATAATAATTAGCGATAATAATAATAATATAATAATAATAATAATAATAATAATAATATTAATAATAATAATAATAATAATAATAATAATAATAATAATAATAATAATAATAATAATAATAACGATAATAATAATAATAATAATAATATTAATAATAATAATAATAATAATAGGATAATAAATAATAATAATATATAATAATAATAATAATAATAATAATAATATATAATAATAATAATCGTTATTACTACAACCACTACTTGGACCGGGAGAATACCGGCGAATAATAAAAAAAAAGGCACAATGAAAGCAGAGAGACACCTGCAGCATAATGTATTCTATCATCAAGAATGTTTCACCTACGGAGTGAATTATTTTTCAAGTCACCGTTTTCCTGCAGAAAGAGACTCCAGTATGTTGGCAGTGAAACCTTCACTGCTCGTCGTGTCCATGACTGGACCCAAACATGTATACAAACATGATGTAAATGGCTTAGAAAACTCCTCCTCATGTTCTTCCTGTCTTCACTGTATTTGGACTGAAGAAGCCGCTACCGGGCGAAACGTTTCCTCAATAAAGATTCCAAAATGTTGCACATGTGTCTCATTCTTAAACATATACAGACACAAGCGCACAGACCCGGCCTTGTAGGCAGCCTGGGGTCAATTGTGACCTCTCCCCAGCCTGACCTCAACATGCTTGTTTACCTTACAAAGTAGTGTTGTTGTATTTTTGTACATGTCTAATCACGTAGGAAAGGTCGCAATAAAAGTTTTTAATGCCATCAGTGTCTTTCTCAGCAAGTACGAACAATGTACACACAAGACACAGGAAAATCCATCACAACCAACAATAACATGGAACAAAGAACAGACTTAGCAAGAGCACAAAGGCAAAACAATAATAAGAGATTATACTCAGTAGAGGAAAGTAATTAGCCAGATAGAAAAGAGTAAACACACACGCAAACATACACAAATAGGAGAAAACAGAAGTGAATATATATATATGTATATATATATATATATATATATATATATATATATATATATATATATATATATATATATATATATATATATATATATATATATATATATATATATATGATGGGGTCCACCTCTGGTGTAAATTGTGGGACCCATAGCCTCGGAGAAGTGGATAAAAAGGCTTCAAGGAGGAATATTTGGATTTCTTCCTGAAGCCGTTTGAATATTCCACTTCCCCTACCACCCCATCTTTTAAACTATTTTTTTTTACCAATAGGAATATTTTATTACATAATATGGCACAGAAGATTTAAGAGATACATTGTTAATATAAAGGTGGCATATACGGTACATGTTGTTACGTGTGTATCACTGATTATAAGGCGAAAATCTCATCCAGCTTCTCAGAGCTGGGGCGTGTGCCCAAAATGCAGCAGGCATTACCCCTTTGAACAGCCGCACTGAGCCGCTGGAACAGAAAACTAGCTGCCCTGGGATCCCTAGTTACCCTGATGAGTCTTTTTCCCAGCTCCTTAAGGAAATTAGATGCACTCTTTCCCCATGAGCCAAGGGTCTCTGAGTCTATGGGAACAAACATATAATGATGGGCAAGTTCTCCATATTTTCTAGACTTTTGGGACTCCCTGAAGCTGGCAGCTGCCCCTCCTTCCTTCCTGGTGTATTGGAGATAGGTATCAGCCAAGATAGATGCACATGTATAGTCCCACACCACCTGCTTCCCATCTGTCCAGGCATGAAGGGTGATACCATCTGGACGCTTCTGGCTGCCATCAGATCTGCATAGTTGGGGTGGCTCCCTTACTGCTGGGCATCCAGCTGTTGTGAGGCTCCTCTTGATAATGTTATTAACCTCCTCATGTCTTGCAATCTTTCCCTCGGATTTACGGCACACAAGACCATGGTACCCGAATCGGTCTGCTGCTTCACTGCCACAAATACACCTGTGTTCGGCGAGAATAGGGGCGGCAAGTCGAAGGGCAACACCAATGCAGATGGTCTGTGGGTTAAGGCGTGTGCCAAGGCTGGAGTTGGGAACAGCCAACAGAAAGTCCCCAGCATGAGGGGCTCTCACTGCCAGGAGGCGGGCTCTATCCTTCCCTGACACACTCTGAAGCATTGTTGAGGCAATATTTTCCACTATTGGACCATCCCAGTGCGATTGTTTGTAGTTGTTGGGGGGAGCAGGTCTGGTTTCAGAGCCCGTTAGATTATCCCAGATCATTGCTCCGTCAATGTATTTTTGGTCCTGGACTCCAATCTTGTCCCTAAGATGTTCAGGGAGAATCGCTGTTACAAGCTCTCTGGATGCAATACACGAGGACAGAAAAGCAGCTAACTCAATCTGTGATGACTTGCGGACACCAATGCCTCCTAGTCTGACTGGAAGTGTAGCTTGGTTCCACTGCCCGTCTTCTAGAGTAAGGTTAAGTACTTTCGTAAAAATCTGCCTCAGAATACTGTCATATTCGTGCAGTATAGGGTTATCATATGAAGGTGCACATCTTAGGAAATATGTCAACCTGGGCAGACTCAAGCACTTTGTGAGAAGGTACAATAATTTCGCCAAAATTATTCTGAACCTAACGAAAAAAATATATTTGATTGTGTTTGTTTAGTATTAAATTACTGTAAACGTATTTAAAATATATTTAGTTGGGTTATGCTAAAATAAATTGCTCTTGTTATAATAAGGTTAGGTAAGTTTTCTAAGATTCGTTTGGTGCAAAATTTAAATTTTTTACATGAACATTAATGAAAAAAAATATATCTTTAAACGTATAAGAGAAAATTTCAGAAGAACTTAATTTTAAATGAGTTCTTGCTAATTGACCAGTTTTACATATTCGGCACGACAATATATATATATATATATATATATATATATATATTATATATATATATATATATATATTATATATATATATATATATATATATGCAAAACAACCACTGTGAATGAATAGAGAAATTCCAAGCGCTTTCGTGACTACTCACATTATCAGTTTATAGTTTGCTTAGCAGCCTCTTCACTTCTTCCTCTGTTGTATGTATTGTGTCTAACACTTGATGGTGTACCATACCTCTCCGTCTTTCTGGAGTCTCTTCTGTCTGATCTGTGAACACTTCTTTGAATCTCATGTTGAGCTCCTCACATATTTCTCGGTCGTTTCTTGTGGTCTCTCCTCCTTTGTGTGTGTGTGTGTGTGTGTACTCACCTAGTTGTACTCACCTAGTTGAGGTTGCGGGGGTCGAGTCCGAGCTCCTGGCCCCGCCTCTTCACTGATCGCTACTAGGTCACTCTCCCTGAGCCGTGAACTTTATCATACCTCTGCTTAAAGCTATGTATGGATCCTGCCTCCACTACATCGCTTCCCAAACTATTCCACTTACTGACTACTCTGTGGCTGAAGAAATACTTCCTAACATCCCTGTGATTCATCTGTGTCTTCAGCTTCCAACTGTGTCCCCTTGTTACTGTGTACAATCTCTGGAACATCCTGTCCTCCAGTGTCGTCAGGTTGATTTCCCTTAACCTCTCCTCGTAGGACATACATCTTAGCTCTGGACTAGTCTTGTTGCAAACCTTTGCACTTCTCTAGTTTCTTCATGTGCTTGGCTAGGTGTGGGTTCCAAACTGGTGCCGCATACTCCAATGTGGGCCTAACGTACACGGTGTACAGGGTCCTGAATGATTCCTTATTAAGATGTCGGAATGCTGTTCTGAGGTTTGCTAGGCGCCCATATGCTGCAGCAGTTATTTGGTTGATGTGCGCGCGCGCGCGCGCGCGCGCGCGTGTGTGTGTGTGTGTGTGTGTGTGTGTGTGTGTGCGTGTGTGTGTGTGTGTTGTGTGTGTGTGTGTGTGTGTGTGTGTGTGTATTCACTTAATTGTGGTTGCAGAGGTCAAGTCACTGCTCCAGGTCCCGCCTCTTTGCTGATCGCTATTAGGTCCACTCTCACCCTGCTCCAAGAGCTTTATCATTCCTCTTCTTAGAGCTATGTATGGATCCAGCCTCCACTACATTCCAGACTGTTCCACTTCCTGACAATTCTATGGCTGAAATAGTATTTCCTAACATCCCTGTGACTCATCTGAGTCTTCATTTTCCAGCTGTGACCCCTTGTTGCTGTGTTCCATCTCTTGAAACATCCTGTCCTTATCCACTTTGTCAGTTCCTCTCAGTATTTTATATGTTGTTATCATGTCACCCCTGTTCCTCCTGTTCTCCAGTGTCGTCAGGTCGATTTCCCTTAACCTCTCCTCGTAGCGCATGCCCCTTAGTTCTGGGACTAGTCTTGTTGCAAACCTTTGTAATTTCTTTAATTGCTTGACGTGCTTGACCAAATACGGGTTTCATACTGGTGCTGCATACTCCAATGTGGGCCTGACGTATACGATGTACAGAGTCTTGAACGATTCCTTACTGATTTGCCGAGACGCTATTATTAGATTTGGCAGGCGCGTCTATGCTGCAGCATTTATTTGGTTGATGTGCGCCTCAGATGTGCTCGGTATTATACTCACCCCAAGATCCTTCTCCTTGGGTGAGGTTTGCAGTTCTTGGCCTCCAAGTCTGTACTCTGCGGTCTTCTTTCCACTTCCCCAATTTTCATGACTTTACACTTGATGGGATTAAACTCTAGGAGCCATTCGCTGGACCAGGCCTACAGCTTATCCAGATCCCTTTGTAGGCCTTCCTGATCCTCATCCGATTGAATTCTCCTCATTACCTTCATACTGTCTGCAAACAGGGAGACGTCTGAATCTATACTTTCCGTCATGTCATTCACATGTACCAGAAACAGCACCGGTCTCAGGACTGATCCCCGTGGAACCCCGCTCGTGACCGGCGCCCACTCTGACACCTCGTCACGTACCACGATTCGTTGCCTTCCTGTCAGGTATTCTCTGATCCACTGCAGTGCCTTTCTGTAATACCTGCCTGATCGTCTAGCTTTTGCACTAATCTCTTGTGTGGAACTGCGTCGAAAGCCTTCTTACAGTCCAAGAAAATGCAATCTACCTACCACCCTCTCTCTCTCTTGTCTTACTACCCTCAGCTTGTCGTAAAACTCCAATAGGTTTGTGACACAAGTTTTCCCTTCCTTGAAACCGTACTGATTGTCGTGTAAAAACTCATTCCTTTCTAGGTGCTCCGTCACTGATATTTTTCTCCATGACTTTGCATACTATACATGCAATATAATACAGGTTTTAAACTGATGTACGAAGAGAGAGATAAGCATTACATAAAAGGAAGACATCATCATTACACACACATACACAAGATGGATGTAGACCGCGCTTCACACCCAGCTTACATCACCGGCCTAATCGTATTTTTTTTTTTTAATTTTAAGCCGTAGGCCACATTTTCTACATTTCCATACTATTACCAGCACCAATAACACTGTGTAACGACACTCCTCCCTCAGTTCGTGGTGTTGGACCGTTATTATTACACACACGGTATTACAACAGGACTTTACAGAATTCTCACTGCATTTTCGAGTACAACTCAGACGTTGGTATCTCCCTTTCTACTAGCCGACACTTGTGTCTCTCTTTTCCACGAGCGGGGACTGTACCCAGGCAAAATAGCCAAGGGAACTTTCCTGCCTCTGTACTCAGGCAAGGGAACTTCCCTACCTCAGTTCCCAGGCAAGGTAGCCAAAGGAACTTACCTACCTCAGTTCCCAGGCAAAGTAGCCAAGGTAACTTCCTTACCTCAGATCCCAGGCAAGGTAGCAATGGGAACTTTCCTTACTTCGTATACATAGCAGGTCACTGCTTGGTAATGAGGGACCCGAACCATTCACCTCAGCGATGCTGCAGTTGCTAGCGCCTTGGTCACCAGGAAAATAATGTAGAATGAGAGAGAGGAAGTGTTTAGTCTGTGGAGACAGCTCATTATGTTCCATCCTGAGTCCGCCTTCCTGCTGTCTCATCTGCAACGACACACATCCCTCGTAGTCTCGTCGGTCAAGAGTCTTCCTTCGGGCAGATATTAGCAGGACTAATTTATTTAATGGTCGACCCCCATTTAGTAGTCGTTTTAATCTCCGTGTTCTAACTTTCGTAGCAACTCTTAACTCTTTCCCATCCTTTTACGTTCATCCATTATCATACTTTTCCTCACTCCTTGGGAATTTCTTCTTTCATGCTCTTGAACACTTCACTGTCATTCGCATGCTACAACAGTGTACACTGCGGTTACAAATACGAAATCTGGTAGGATACGCCGCTGTTGCTTTTTACAGTTAAAAGAGTAATTCAAGGCCCATTACTTCAGCTGGTCGGTATTTCCACTGCAGAGTTGTTTACTCCGCTCATTGTTATACACACTGCAATCATATCGCCCTATTCGAACGTTGATGTCTGACTCCCAAAAGTGCATTATAAACTATCCAAAAATCTCTCAACATTACGTCATGCTTCGCTTACAACAATTATTCTGTAGTATTTCCAGAAAACACAAAGTTGTTATTGCTGGGTCTCAGGATATTTTGATATTTGGAACAATTAACCCGCAAACTCAGCTGCTGGTTCCTGCCACTCACTCTCCCACAAGGAAACTTAGTTTTCATAGTGTTTTTTTCCAGCACTCTCAAGAACTTGGAGACACTGCTGAGAGCAACGTTGGTCCAGGGTTAGTGAGGGAACTGTTTTCCACCAAACTGCAACCTAGATCCTGGCCATCTTTCTTCAATGGATGCCGGATACGTGAAACCGCACGCTGACATTTATACATTGTACACACATGAGTGACACACCGACACATCATGGAGAGACACCCAGCACTTCCCTGCAGAGACTGCCATACCGTACAATCAGTTCACCATATAATCACAGACTGTCCTATATATCAGAGAGCACACAGACTTCCACTCAAACGTCCTCACTAACTACCCTCCTACAGCTGCCTCATCTTCAGTGTAGACTCAGTAACAATTTAATGGAACCTAATTTATTTCACAAATTATAATTTATATTTACACTGGTACCAACTCTCAACTCCACTGGCCTTTACCGTATGATCCATACGGGTTTCCCATTTGTTTAAATAATGAATGAGTTCCTATTCTCGTTCTATTTTTATAAAGGTCCAGTGAAATTTCAATATAGGTTATGCAGCAGCGACTGGTCTGAGGAAGTGTGTGGGACACAAAAAATGTCGTTGCAAAAATTGTTACAGGTTGATACACATTGCAATCTCAGTAAGCAGCTTTGTGTTATCAACATGAGTAAGTGCTGCAACTTTCAGTACAGAATTTTCAAAATGTCCTTCGGAAGCCAAGGGAAAAACTATAAACATCCTAAAACTATAAACATCACAAAACTATTAACGTCCTGAAAGTATGAACATCCTAAAACTATAAACATCCTAAAACTATAAACATCACCAAACTATAAACATCTTAAAACTATAATTTATTATTACAAAGATGGGTTCATTAAGTGTGTCTCGATGCCGACGAGAAGCTCTTGATATAAGAAACTAAAACCACCGTCCATTTCCTCGAATCAAACCTGATAACGTTCTATTTCCAAGCTAAACCCTACGGGTTTAGCCCTTCTCCATAAACATGACAAACTTATACAGATGTCTGTTACGTTATTGTTAAATAATTATTTTATGTAAATGATGGGGGGGGGGTATAGACTGTAGGCGCACATTTTGTCTCATCCTGTCTAAGAACTGGAGAATTTTTTTTTTTTTTTCTGGTTGGCTGAAGTGCTTTCCTCAAAGAAGCTTCGCTTTCATTACTAGTCGTGTATGTTTAAATATTCCAGTTTTATTGATCAAATTGTTACAGTGTCTGACTTGAATGAGTCATCCATGTTTAACCTACAAAATGTATTATATGTGCCTCTAACACCTGTGTGCTACAGGGAACATTGTTCATATGTGCCTCTAACACCTGTGTGCTACAGGGAACATTGTTCATATGTGCCTCTAACACCTGTGTGCTAAGGGAACATTGTTCATATGTGCCTCTAACACCTGTGTGCTACAGGGAACATTGTTCGTATGTGCCTCTAACACCTGTGTGCTACAGGGAACATTGTTCATATGTGCCTCTAACACCTGTGTGCTACAGGGAACATTGTTTTATATTTGCCTCTAACACCTGTGTGCTACAGGGAACATTGTTCATATGTGCCTCTAACACCTGTGTGCTACAGGGAACATTGTTCATATGTGCCTCTAACCCTGTGTGCTACAGGGAACATTGTTCATATGTGCCTCTAACACCTGTGTGCTACAGGGAACATTGTTCATATGTGCCTCTAACACCTGTGTGCTACAGGGAACATTGTTCATATGTGCCTCTAACACCTGTGTGCTACAGAGAACATTGTTCATATGTGCCTCTAACACCTGTGTGCTACAGGGGAAAATTGTTCATATGTGCCTCTAACACCTGTGTGCTACAGGGAACATTGTTCATATGTGCCTCTAAAACCTGTGTGCTACAGGTAACATTGTTCATATGTGCCTCTAACACCTGTGTGCTACAGAGAACATTGTTCATATGTGCCTCTAACACCTGTGTGCTACAGGGAACATTGTTCATATGTACCTCTAACACCTGTGTGCTACAGAGAACATTGTTCATATGTGCCTCTAACACCAGTGTGCTACAGGAAACATTGTTCATATGTGCCTCTAACACCTGTGTGCTACAAGGAACATTGTTCATATGTGCCTCTAACACCTGTATGTTACAGGGAACATTGTTCATATGTGCCTCTAACACCTGTGTGCTGCAGGGAACATTGTTCATATGTGCCTCTAACACCTGTGTGCTACAGGGAACATTGTTCATATGTGCCTCTAACACCTGTGTGCTACAGGGAACATTGTTCATATGTGCCTCTAACACCTGTGTGCTACAGGGAACATTGTTCATATGTGCCTCTAACACCTGTGTGCTACAGGGAACATTGTTCATATGTGCCTCTAACACCTGTGTGCTACAGGGAACATTGTTCATATGTGCCTCTAACACCTGTGTGCTACAGGGAACATTGTTCATATGTGCCTCTAACACCTGTGTGCTACAGGAACATTGTTCATTTTGTTTCCTCTAACACCTGTGTGCTACAGGGAACATTGTTCATATGTGCCTCTAACACCTGTGTGCTACAGGGAACATTGTTCATATGTGCCTCTAACACCTGTGTGCTACAGGAAACATTGTTCATATGTGCCTCTAACACCTGTGTGCTACGGGGAACATTGTTCATATGGGCCTCTAACACCTGTGTGCTACAGAGAACATTGTTCATATGTGCCTCTAACACCTGTGTGCTACAGGGAACATTGTTCATATGTGCCTCTAACACCTGTGTGCTACAGGGAACATTGTTCACATGTGCCTCTAACACCTGTGTGCTACAGGGAACATTGTTCATATGTGCCTCTGACACCTGTGTGCTACAGGGAAAAATTGTTCATATGTGCCTCTAACACCTGTGTGCTACAGGGAACATTGTTCATATGTGCCTCTAACACCTGTGTGCTACAGGGAACATTGT
>NC_069414.1:10163789-10175247 GCF_026875155.1 Cherax quadricarinatus
CTGTTACTACCACTACTACCACCACAGCTTGTGTTACTACCACTACTACCACTACAGCTTGTGTTACTCCCACTACTACCACCAACAGCTTTGTGGTTACTACACTACTACCACCGACCGCTTATTGGTTACTACAACTACTACCCACCATGACAGCTTGTGTTACTACCACAATACCCGACCACAGCTTGTGGTTACTACCACTACTACCCACCACAGCTTGTGTTACTACACAACTACCACCACAGCTTGTGTTACTACCACTACTACCACTACTACCACCAGAGCTTGTGTTACTACCACTACTACCACCACAGCTTGTGTTACTACCACTACTACCACCACAGCTTGTGTTACTACCACTACTACCACCACAGCTTGTGTTACTACCACTACTACCACCACAGCTTGTGTTACTACCACTACTACCACCACAGCTTGTGTTACTCTACCACACTACCACCGACAGCTTGTGTTATCTACCACTACTACCACCACAGGCATGAGTTACTACCACTACTAACTACCAACCACACTTGTGTACTACCACAACTACCACACAGCTTGTTTACTACCATTCTACTACCACCACAGCTTTGTGTTTTACTACGCACGACTCCTTACCACCAGCCATTCGGTACTACCACTACTACCACGCACAGCTTGTGTTACGTACCACTACTCACCACCACAGCTTGTGTTACTACGCACTACTAACCACCAAAGCTGGGTTACTACCACTACTACCACCACAGCGTTCTTTTACTACCAACTTACTACTACCATAGCTTCTGTGTTACTACCACTACTACCTACCACAGCTTGTGTTACTACCACTAAGCGACCACCACAGCTTCTGTTACTACCACTAACTACCACCACAAGCTTCTGGTACTACCACTACTACAACTACTCATCCCGACCCCGCTAGTTACTACTACCACTACAACCACCACAGCTTCTGGTTACTACCAACTAGTACCTACTACCACCACAGCATTTTGTTACTACCACTACAAGAACCACCACAGCTTCTGTTACTACCAACTAGCTACTACTCCCGACCACAGCTTGTGATACTACCACTAACTACCACCACAGCATCAGTTACTCTACCACAACCACCTACTACCACCACAGCCTTGTGTAATACCCACTACTATCACCACCACAGCTTCTGTTACTACCACTACCACTACTACCACCACAGCTTGTGTTACTACCACTACTACCACCACAGCTTGTGTTACTGCCACTATCATTACTACCACCAACAGCTTGTGTTACTACCACTACCCCTACAAACCACCTCATCTTGTGTTACTACCACTAACCTACTACTGAACACGCACAGGGCGTTCTTTACTACCACAAACCACTACTACAACCACAGCTTGTGTTTACTACCACTACCACTACAACCACCACAGCTTCTGTACTACCCTACCACTACTGCCACTCCTCAGCTGTGTTAACTACCACTACCCCTACTTACCACCTCCAGCTTGTGTTACTACCATACACTACTACCACCACAGCTTCTGATACTACCACCACCACTACTACCTGACACAGCTTGTGTTATTAATACCCACAAACGGCCACTACAACCACCACAGCTTGTGTTACTACCACTACCACTACTACCACCACAGCTTCTGTTACTACCACTACCACTACTACCACCACAGCTTCTGTTACTACCACTACCACTACTACCACCACAGCTTCTTTACCTAAACCACTTACACTACTATCCACTACCACTACTACCACCACAGCTTGTTGTTACTACCAATACCACTAGACTACCACCACAAGCTTCTGTTTACTACCACTACCACTACTATACCAACCCAGCTTTCTGATACTACCAACTACCACTACCAACCGACCACAGCTTCTGTTAGTACCATACGTACCACTACAACCAGGCTGCAGTGTGGCCTGGTGTTAACGCTCCTCGCTTCACACGGTGAGGGCGCTGGGTTCGATTCCCCCGCCAGATAGAAACATTGGACTTGTATTTCTTTCCACCTGTTTCTATGTCCCCCACTCATAAACAATGGGTTACCTGGGTGTTAGTCGACTGTGAGGGTCCGCATCCTGGGACCACGGAACCTAAGGAGGCTTGTCCATCAGACCGTCCGCGGGGCGTTGACCCCCGGACTCTCATCCAGATTAAACTCTTACCGCCACAGCTTGTATTACTGCCACTACCGACTACTACCACTCGACCACAGCTTTCTGATTTACAACCCATCACGCCACAACTCCCACCCAAGCGTGTGTACTTGGCCGACTACTCACTACTACCACAACAGCTGTGTTACTACCACAACCACTACTACCGACCTCAGCTTGTGTTACTACACTACACTACTACACCACCACAGCTTCTGTTACTACCACTACCACTACAACCACCACATTGTGTTACTACCACTACCACACTACAACCCAACAGCTTCTGTTACTAACCACTACCACTTCTGCCAGCGTCAGCTGGTTACTAACCACAAACCACTACTACCACCACAGCTTCTGGTACTACCTACTGACCACTACTACCACACCCACAGTCTTGTGTTACTTGCCCCTACCACTACTACCACAACAGCTTGTGTTACTTACCTCTCCCACTACTAACCACCACAGCTTGTGTTACTACCACAACCCACTACTACAACACAGCATCGATACTACCACTACCACATAGTACCACCCACAGCTTGTGTTACAACCCCTAAAACCACTACTAACCCACCACAGCTGTGTTACTACCACTACCACTCCTACCGTACACCAAAGGCTTGTGTTACTACCATACCACTACACTTACCACCCACAGGCTTTCTGTTACTACCACTGACCACTACTGCCACCGTTCAGCTTGTGTTACTACCACTACCACTACTACCGACCACAGCTTCTGTTACAACCACTAGACCACTACTACCACACAAGTCTTTTGTAAACTGCCACTACCACACTACACCACAGCATGTTTACTACCTCAACCACTCACACCACCCACAGCTGTGTTACTACCTACTACCACTACTACCACCACATCTTCTGTTACTACCACCTAACCACTACTCCCACCACAGCTTGTTTACTACCATCTAACCCAACTACCACCACAGCTTGTGTTACAACCACGGACCACTACTAACCCCCACAGCTTGTGTTACTACCACTACACTACTACCACCACAGCATCTGTTACTACCACTACATACCACTAATAATCACCACCTCCGCTTTTGTGTTACTGCCACTACCACTACAACCACCACAGCAGTGAGTTACTGCCACTACCACTAGCTATACACCACAGCATGTGTTACTGTCATACCACAGACTACCACCCCAGCTTGTGTTACTACCACTACCACTACTACCACCGTCATCTGTTTAACTTGCCACTACCACTACTACCGGTCCCTTCAAGCTTGTGTTTACTACCACTACCACTACTACCACTAACAGCTTGTGTTACTACCACTACCACTACTACCACCACAGTTTCCTGTTTACAGATATACCACTATCCACTACTACCACCACATGCTAGTGTAGTGCCACCACCACAACTACCACCACGAGCTTCTGTTACTACCACTACCACTACTACCCACCCACAGCTATTGATAACTACCAACTACCCCTACTACCACCTAGAGCTTGTGCTTACTGCCACTACCACTACTATCGACCACAGCTTGCTGTTACTACCACTACACTACTACCGCTACACAGCTTGTGTACTGCACAACCACAATTACCACCTCCAGCTTGTGTTTACTGCCACACGCACTACTACCAACTCCCTTGTTTTACTACCACTACCACGTACTTACCACCGCACTTGTGTTACTACACTACCACATACTACCACCTCAGCTTGTGTTACTGCCACTACCACGTACTACCAACCACAGCTTCTGTTACACACAACCACTACTACATACTACCACTACTAACACCACACTTCTGTTTTACTACCACTACCACTACTTACCGACCTCAGCTTCAGTTACTGGCACTACCACTACTACCACCTCAGCTGTGTTACTACCACTACCAAGCTACTACCACCTCAGCTTTGTTACACCACTAACACTACTACCACCAAAAGCTTGTGTTACCACTACCGACACCCACCACTACCACCGAAAGCTTGTGTTCTACTACCACTACTCCCCTCAGCTTCTGTTACAGCCACTACCACATACTACCACCACGGCTTGTGTTACTACCACGTACCACTACTACAACCTCAGCTTGAAGTTTACTGACTACCTACCCCCTAACTACCCACCTCAGCTTGTGTTACTGCACTACCGCTAATACCACCACATCTTCTTTTACTCCACCTACCACCTACTACCACCTCAGCTTGTGTACTGTCCACAACCCACTACACACCTGCCCGCTTGTGTTACACTACCACTACTACCCCACCACACTTGTGTTACAAACTACCTACTACCCCACACCTAGCCACCTTCAGCTTGTGTTACTGTGTCACTACCACTACTACAAACCTCCGCTTGTGTTACTACCACTTACACCATCCACAGCTTCTGTTACACCCACTACTACCACCTCGCTTGTGTTGCTACCACTACCACTACAACTCACCACAGCTTGTGTTACTACCACTTCCACTGACTACCACCCTCCTCTTGTGTTCGTTACCACTATCACTACTACCATCTTAGCTGTTTACTGCCACTACCACTACTTCACACCTCAGCTGTGTACTAACCATACCACTACTACCACCTCAGCTTGTGGTTACTGCCATGAACCCCCTACCCCCTCAGTCTGTGTTACTACCACTACTACCACCTCAGCTTGTGTTACTTAACCACTTTTTAACATCCCCCACTACTACCACCCTCAGCTTGTGTTACTACCACTACTACCAACCATAGCTTCTGTTCTGCCGCTACCACTCATCCACCTGCATCTTGTGTACTACCACTACCACTACTACACCTCATCTTTGTTACTCCTACTCCCACAACCCACTACTACCACCACAGCTTCTGTTACTACACACTACACTACTACCACCGTCAGCTTGTGTTGCTACCACACCACTACTACCACCTCATCAAGCTTGTGTTACTACCCCTACATCTACACTTGAAACTCAACTTGTGTTACTACCGACTACCACCACCAGTCAGCTTATGTTACTACACTAACTACCAACACCATTCGCTTGTGTAACTACCATTTACTACCATATCAGCATGTGTACTACTACTACTAGAACCAACCTCAGCTTGTGTGTGCTACCACAACCTACTACACCTCAGCTTGTGCTTTATTACCACTACTATACCACCTCAGCATGTGTTACTGTCACTACCACTACTCTACTACCACGCGTCAGCTTGCGATCTACTACCACAATTCACTACTACCCGCCTGCAGCTTGTTGTTACGACAACTACCACAATACCACCTCAGCTTGTGTTACTACCGACTACTACACCTCAGCATGTGTTATTAAACCACTACTACCACCTCATCTTGTGATACTACCATGTACACTACTACACCACCATCATCTTGTGTTACTACCACTACCAGCTAATACCTCCTCACTTGTGTTTACTACCACTAACCACTAATACCACGCTCAGCTTGAGTTCTACCACTACTACCGCCACCCAGCTGGTTAACTTTCAGCTAACCACTACTCATACCCGCCCAGCTTGTTAACTACAACAATCACTACTACCGCCTCAGCTTGTGTTACTACAACTACCACTACTACCCAACCGTCAGTCTTGTTGTTACTTCCACTACTACCAACCTCAGCTTCTGTACTGCCCCCCACTACTAACCACCTCAGCTTGTGTTACTACACTACAACTAGCTATACCACTTCAGCTTTGTTACTAAACCACTTCCTCAGCTTTGTGTTACTGACCACAACCACTACTTACCACTTCAGCTTGTTGATATACTACCACTATCCTCCGCATGTGTAACTACAACGAAACCCGCTACTACCGCCCCAGCTTGTGTTTACTACAACTAAACCCTAACTACAACCTCAGCTGTGTTTTACTACCACTACTACCACAACACTTGTGTTTACTACACTACCACAACTACCACCTCAGCTGTGTTACTACCACTACCACTACTTCTACCACCTCAGCTTGTGTTACACCACAACCACTACTACCGCTCAACTTGTGTTACTAACCACCAAAAACCACACTACCACTCAGCATTATTTAATACCCCAATCTACCTACCTAAGCTGTGTTAATACCAGCTACTACCTACCCTCATCTTTTGTTACTGTCACTACACTAATACCACCTCAGCTTGTGTTACTACACCTTAGCTTGTGTTACTACCACTACTACCACCGTCACTTGTGATACTTGTCGCGTACATACCACTACTACCACCATCAGCATGTTGTTTAATACCACTACCACTACTACCACCTCAGCTTGTGTTACTGTCCACTACCACGTACTCATACCCCTCAGCTTGTGTTACTACCACTACCCCTACTCTAACTTCTACTCAGCTTGTGTACTACCACTACTACCTCCTCCAGCTTTGTGTTACTACCACTAACCACAACTACCACCACAGCTTGTGTTACTCACCACTACCATCCCCTCAGCTTGTGTTACTGTCCACTAACCACTACTATCACTCTCGCTTGTGTTACAGCCACTCTACCACTACTACCTACCTCAGCATGTGTTACTACCCTACCACAACAACCACTCACAACTTGTTTTACTGTACCACTACCACTACCACCACAGCTGTGTTTTACTACCACTACTCACTACCACTCACCACCGCTTTGTGTTACTGCCACTACCACTACTACCACCACAGTCTTGTTTCACTACCACAACACCACCCCACTTGTGTTCACTACATTACCATCAGCTTGTTGTACTACCCTAACCACAACTACCGACCTTCAGTTTGTTACTACCCCACCCACTTACTACCGCGCCTCGAGCTTGTGTTACTACCACGAACCACTAACTACGTCCTCCGCTTGTGTTACTACGACTACCACTACTTCCTGCAGCTTGTGTTACAACCGACAAACCACTACTAACCGCCTCAGCCTTGTGTTACTACCACAACCACTACTACCACCTCAGCTTGTATTACTACCACAACCACTACTACCGCCTCAGCTTGTGTTACTACCACAACCACTACTACCGACTCAGCTTGTGTTACTACGACTACCACTACTACCACCTCAGCTAGTGTTACTGTCACTACACACCTAACCACCTCAACTTGTGTTACTACCACACCACCCCCAAACTACCTTCAGCATGCGTTATCTACCACACCCTACAACCTCGCTTGTGTTACTGTCACTACCACTACTACCACCTCCAACTTATGTTACTACCACTACCACTACCTCAGCTTGTGTTACTACCACTACCACTACTGACCCACCTCAGCTTGTGTTAGTACCACTACCACTACTACCTACCACACTTGTATTACAACCACTACACTCCTACCACCACACATGTGTTACTGTCATTACCACCTACTAACCACCTCAGCTTGTGTTACTACCACTACCACTTACTAACCACCTCATCTTGTGTTACTGTCACAACCACTTAACTACTACCACTACAGCTTTGTGACACTTGTTACTACCACAACGAACCGGAACCTCACTTGTGTTACTGCTACTTACCCCTACTACCACCACAGCTTGTGTTACTGTCACTACACACTACTCTCACCTTCAGCTTGTGTACTACCACTACCACTACTACCACCAACGATTGTGTTACATGTCACTACCACTACTACCACTTCAGCTTGTGTTCTACCACTAACGCCCTACCTCAGCTTGTGTTTACAACCACTACTACCACCACCTAAGCTTGTTACTGTCACTACCACTACTACCACCTCAGCTTGTGTTACTACACCACCCCCACTACCACCACCACCACCACTACCACAATTACTAACCCACACTACTACACACCACTACACCCGACCACACACCACAAATACACCACCACTACCACCACCACTACCTACCACTACACCACCACCACTACCACCACTACAACCACCCACCACTACCACACTAACTACTACTACTACCACCACCACATACTACTACCCCCACCACCACTACCACCCTAACTACTACCATACCACCCACCACACCACACACTACAAACCACTACCACCACCACCACTACCACCACATACTACCACCACCACTACCACCCACTACTACTACCACCACTTACTCTACCACCACCCCAACACCACTACTACCGACCACCACCACCTCCACTACCACCCCACTACTACACCAACCACTACCATCACTACTACTACTACACCACCACCAACTACCACCATCTACTACCAGCGGGGGGGGGCGGTTACCACCCACTACTACTACTACTACCACCACCACTACTACCACCACGCACTACTACACCACACCACTACCACCACAACTACAACCACCGAATACTCCTACCCCACTACGATCCCACAACCACTACACAAACCACCACCACCTACAACACCTACCACTAGCCACCACTACTACCATCGACCAACACAACCACCACACGACTACTACCACCACCCTACCAAAACACCACTCCACCCCACTACCAACCACCCTAAAAACCCCACTACTACTAACCACCCCCCCCCAACCACCAAAACTAAACCCCCCACCACTACACCACTACTACCCCACCACTACCACCCACTTACCACCCCCACACCCCACTACACCACCACCCCCTACCAACACACAAAACCCCACTACTACCACCACCACTACCCCTACAAAACCACCCCCACCCTACCACCACAAAACCTACCACCCCAAACACTACTACCCACCACCCCCCACTCCCCCCACATACCCCCACCCCCCAAATACCACCCACTAAACTCCAAACCAACCCCACCCCACCCCACCACCCCACCCTACCCCCACTACCACCCCAACACATACCCACCACCACCACTACCACCACTACTACACCACCCTACCCCCCCCCACCCCCAACCCACAACCCACCCCTACTACCACCCCACCCTACCCCAACCCCTTTTCCACCACCACCCCCAAACCCCTACCACCCCAACCCCTTCCATACCTCCACCACTACTACCACCCCCATACCTACTACTACCACCCCCACTACCACCACACTCTACCACCCCCGCCCACTACCACCACTACTACTACCCCCACCATACCCCCACCACTCCCCCCACTACTACCCCCCCCACTCCCACACTATACCACCGCCACCACTCCACCACTACACTACCCCCCCACTAGAAACCCTTCACCACCATACCACCAATACTACCCCCCCCCCGCTACTACCACCACTATTTCCCCCACCACCACTCCCACCCTACCCCACCACCCTACCACCACTACCACCACCACTCCCAACACTATACCACCAACCCCACTCCACCACTACACCACCACCACTCCCCACCCCTCCCACCCCCAACCCCAACCCCACAACACCCCACCCTACCACCCCACCCCCACCACTACCCCCGCTACTCCCCACCTCCACTCCCCACCACCACCACCCAAACCCCCACCCTATCTCCACCCCAAACACACCCCCCCAAACACCCCCACAAAAAAACCACCACCACCACCACCCCCTACCACTAGTACGTTGGATACTATTCCGACTTTTTTGTTATCGCCTTTATTATAAAAAATTTTTAAAACGTAGGAAAGTTTTAATTATAAAAGTTTGTTTCAGAGAAACAAAACGAAACAAATTTTAAACCTGTAACCACCTATAAAAATAATAATATAAAAATTATATATATTATATTTATATAATTATTATTTTAATATATATTATATATATAATTTTATGAATATAGTCGTGCCAAATATAAAAAAACGGGGTCAATTAGCAGAACTCTTTTTAAAATTAACCCTTTCTAAAAATTTTCTCTTTTTACTTTTTAAAAAATTATTTTTTTTCTTAATGTTGAGTAAAAAATTATAATTTTGCACCCAAAAAGGAAAATTAGAAAAATTACCCAACCTTATATAACAAAAAATAATTTATTTGCCAACCCAACTAAAAAACTTTAGATTTTTTTACAGTAATTTAAAAACTAAACAAACACAGTGTAATATATTTTTTTTGTTAGGTTCAAAAATGTTTTTGGCAAAATTATTGCATACAAAAATTTTCACTTGTCCTATATGGCAAGATGAGCGTTGCTATTTAAGCTAAGGTCTCAAGTTCTGCCTGTTCGGCACTATATATATATATAATATATATATATATAAATATATATAAATAAAATATATATATATATATAATATATAAAATATTGTATATGTATATGTATATGTATATGTAAATATATATATATATAAATATATATATATATATAAATATATATATATATAAAATATATAAAAAACTCGTCGGCCGTTTCCGCCGAGGCAGGGTGACCCAAAAAGAAAGAAAATTCCCCAAAAGATAATACTTTCATCATTCAACACCTTTCACCTCTCACAACAATCACTTTTTTACAGAGATGCTCAGAACACAACAGTTTAGAAGCATATACGTATAAAGATACACAACATATCCCTCCAAACTGCCAATATCCCGAACCCTCCCTTTTAAAGTTGCAGGCATTGGTTTCTTCCCATTTCCAGGGCTCAAGTCCGACTATGTAAAATAACCGTTTTTTCCCCGAATCCCTCCTAAATATTACCCTGCTCACACTCCAACGCTCGCAGGTCCGAAAATACCCTTCGTCTCGATTCACTCCTATCTAACACGCTCATGCATTCTTGCTGAAATCCAAGCCCCCGGCCCACAAAACCTACTTTACCCCCTCCCTCCAACCCTTCGAGAAAAGACCCCTACCCCGCCTTCCTTCCCCTACAGATTTATACGCTCTCCATGTCATTCTACTTTGATCCATTTTCTCTAAATGACCAAACCACCCTCAACAACTCCTCTTCAGCCCCCCTGACAATACTTTTATTAACCCCCACACCTTCTCCTAATTTCCACACCCGAATTTTCTGCATACTATTTACACCACACATTGCCCCTTTGACAGGACATCTCCACTGCCTCCAACCGTCCCCCTCGCTGCAAACATTTACAACCCAAGCTTCACACCCCATAAAGAGTGTTGGTACTACTATACTTCATACATTCCCTTCTTTGCCTCCATAGATAACGTTCTTTTTCTCCACATATACCCAACGCACCACTCACCTTTTTTCCGTCATCATTTTATGACTAACCTCATCCTTTATAAATCCCCTCTGCTGACACGTCAACTCCCAAGTATCTGAAAACATTCACGTCTTCCATACTTCTCCTCCCCAATTGATATCCAATTTTTC
>NC_069414.1:10175747-10265747 GCF_026875155.1 Cherax quadricarinatus
GGTGGGGGGGGGGGTGAGGGTGGAGGGGTGTGTGGGGTGGTGAGGAGGTGAGGGTGGTGAGAGGGTGTGAGTGTGAGGGTGGTGAGAGTGTGAGGGTGGTGAGAGGGTGAGGGTGGTGAGAGTGTGAGGGTGGTGAGGTGTGAGGGTGGTGGGGTGTTGAGGGGGGTTTTTGATGGGTTGAGGGTGGTGAGAGTGTGAGGGTGGTGAGAGGTGTGGGGTGGTGAGAGGTGAGGGTGGTGAGAGTGTGAGGGGGGGTGAGAGTGTGAGGGTGGGGGAGAGAGGGTGAGGGTGGTGAGAGTGTGAGGGTGGTTGAGAGTTGTGAGGGGGGTGGAGTGTGGGGTGGTGAGAGTGTGGGGTGGTGGAGTGGTGAGGGTGGTGAGAGGGGTGTGTGAGGGTGGTGAGTGTTTGAGAGTGTGAGGGTGGTGAGAGTGCGAGGGTGGTGAGAGTGTGAGGGTGGTGAGAGGGTGAGGGTGGTGAGAGTGTGAGGGTGGGGGAGAGTGTGAGGGTGGTGAGAGGTTGAGGGTGGTGAGGGGGTGGGGAGTGTGGTGAGAGTGTGAGGGTGGTTGGAGGTGTGAGGGTGGTGAGAGTGTTGAGGGTGGTGAGAGGGTGAGGGTGGTGAGAGTGAAAGGGTGGTGAGAGGTGTGAGGGTGGTGAGAGTGTGAGGGTGGTGAGAGTGTGAGGGTGGTGAGAGTGTGAGGGTGGTGAGAGTGTGAGGGGGGTTTGGGGAGGGTGGGGTGGTGAGAGTGTGGGGGGTGGTGAGAGGGTGAGGGTGGTGAGAGTGTGAGGGGTGGTAAAGGGTGAGGGTGGTGAGAGTGTGAGGGTGGTGATGAGGGGTTTTGGGGTTGGGGTGAGGGTGGTGAGAGTGTGAGGGTGGTGAGAGTGTGAGGGTGGTGAGAGTGTGAGGGTGGTGAGAGTGTGAGGGTGGTGAGTGAGGGGTGAGGGGTGGTGAGTGGAGGTTGGGGGGGAGGGGGGGGTGGGGGAGGGGTGAGGTGGTGAGAGGGTGGGGGGTGGTGAGAGTGTGAGGGTGGTGATAGTGTGAGGGTGGTGAGAGGGTGAGGGTGGTGAGAGTGTGAGGGTGGTGAGAGTGTGAGGTGGTGAGAGTGTGAGGGTGGTGAGGGGTGTGGGGGTTGGTGAGAGTGTGAGGGTGGGAGAGGGTGAGGGTGGTGAGAGTGTGAGGGTGGTGAGAGTGTGAGGGGGTGAGGTGGGGGGTGGTGAGAGTGTGAGGGTGGTGAGAGTGTGAGGGTGGTGAGGGGTGTGAGGGTGGGGGAGAGTGTGAGGGTGGTGAGAGTGTGAGGGTGGTGAGAGGTGTGAGGGGGGTTTGAGAGTGTGAGGGTGGTGAGAGGTGAGGGTGGTGAGAGTGTGAGGGTGGTGGGAGGTGTGAGGGTGGTGAGAGGGTGAGGGTGGTGAGAGTGTGAGGGTGGTGAGAGGGTGGGGTGGTGAGAGGGTGAGGGTGGTGAGAGTGTGAGGGTGGTGAGAGGGTTTGAGGGTGGTGAGAGGGTGAGGGTGGGGAGAGTGTGAGGATGGTGAGAGTGTGAGGGTGGTGAGAGGGTGAGGGGGGTTTGAGAGGGGGGAGGGTGGTGAGAGTGTGAGGGTGGTGAGAGGGGTGAGGGTGGTGAGAGGGTGAGGGTGGTGAGAGTGTGAGGGTGGTGGGGGGTGTGAGGGTGGTGAGAGGGTGAGGGTGGTGAGAGGGTGAGGGTGGTGAGAGTGTTGAGGGTGGTGAGAGGGTGGGGTGGTGAGAGTGTGGGGGGTGGTGGAGTGTGGGATGGTGAGAGTGGGGGGGTGGTGAGAGGGTGAGGGTGGTGAGAGTGTGAGGGTGGTGAGAGTTGAGGGTGGTGAGGTGTGAGGGTGGTGAGAGGGTGAGGGTGGTGAGAGTGTGAGGAGTGGTGAGGGGGTTTGAGGGCGGTGAGAGGTGAGGGTGGTGAGAGGGGTTAGGATAGGAGAGTGTGAGGAATGGTGAGAGGGGAGGGTGGTGAGAGTCTGAGGGTGGCGAGAGGGTGGGGTGGTGAGAGTGTGAGGGTGGTGAGAGTGTGAGGGTGGTGAGAGTGTGGGTGGGAGGTGTGAGGGTGGTGAGAGGGTGAGGGGGGTTTGAGAGTGTGGGGTGGTGAAGTGTAGGTGGTGAGGGGTGGTGAGAGGGTGAGGGGGGTGAGATTTGTGAGGGTGGTGAGAGGGTGAGGGTGGTGAGAGTGTGAGGGTGGTGAGAGTGTGGGGAGGGTGAGAGTGTGAGGGTGGTGAGAGGGTGAGGGTGGTGAGAGGGTGAGGGTGGTGAGAGTGTGGGGTGGTGAGGTGTGGGGTGGTGAGAGTGTGAGGGTGGTGAGGTGTGAGGGTGGTGAGAGTTGAGGGTGGTGAGAGGGTGAGGGTGGTGAGAGTGTGAGGGGGGTTTGGAGAGTGGAGGGTGGTGAGAGTGTGAGGGTGGTGAGAGTGTGAGGGTGGTGAGAGGGTGAGGGTGGTGAGAGTGTGATGGTGGTGAGGGGGTTGAGGGTGGTGAGAGTGTGGGGGTGGTGAAGAGTGTGAGGGTGGTGAGAGTGTGAGGGTGGTGAGAGTGTGAGGGTGGTGAGAGGTGAGGGGGTGAGAGTGTGGGGTGGTGAGAGTGTAGGGTTTGGTGAGAGTGTATTATTGAGGGTGGTGAGAGTTGAGGTGGAGAGGTGTGAGGGTGGTGAGAGTTGAGGGTGGTGGAGTGTGAGGGTGGTGAGATGTGAGGGTGGTGAGGGGGTGAGGGTGGGGGAGAGTGTGAGGGTGGTGGAGTGTGGGGTGGTGAGAGGGTGAGGGTCTTGGGGTGTGAGGGTGGTGAGAGTGCGAGGGGGGTTTGAGAGTGTGAGGGTGGTGAGAGGGTGAGGGGTGGTGAGAGTGTGAGGGTGGTGAGAGTGTGAGGGTGGTGAGGGGGGTGAGGGTGGTGAGAGATGTGAGTGTGGTGAGAGTGTGGGGTGGTGAGAGTGTGAGGGTGGTGAGAGTGTGAGGGTGGTGAGAGTGTGAGGATGGTGAGAGGGTGGGGGTTTTGGTGGAGTGTGAGGATGGTGGAGAAGTGAGGGTGGGGGAAGAGGGTGAGGGTGGTGAGAGGGTGATGGTGGTGAGAGGGTGATGGAGGTGAGAGGGTGATGGTGGTGAGAGGGTGATGGGGGGTGAGAGGGTGATGGTGGAGAGAGAGTGATGGTGGTGAGAGGGTGTGATTGTGGTGAGGGGGTTTGATGGGGGTGAGAGGGTGATGGTGGTGAGAGGGTGATGGTGGAGAGAGAGTGATGGGGGGTGAGGGGGTGATGGTGGTGAGAGGGTGATGGTGTGAGAGGGTGAGGGTGGTGAGAGTGTTGAGGGTGGTGGGGAGTGTGATTGTGGTGAGAGGGTGAGAGTGGTGAGAGTGTGAGGGTGGTGAGAGGTGAGGTGGGGGTTTGAGAGTGTGAGGGTGGTGAGAGGGTGAGGTTGGTGAGAGGGTGAGGGGGGTTTGAGGGGTGTGAGGGTGGTGAGAGTGTGAGGGTGGTGAGAGGGTGAGGGTGGTGAGAGTGTGAGGGTGGTGAGAGTGTGAGGGTGGTGAGAGTGTGAGGGTGGTGAGAGGGTGAGGGTGGTGAGAGTGTGAGGGTGGTGAGAGTGTGAGGGTGGTGAGAGTGTGAGGGTGGTGAGAGTGTGAGGGTCTTGAGAGTGCGAGGGTGGTGAGAGTGCGAGGGTGGTGAGAGTGTGAGGGTTGGTGAGAGGGTGAGGGTGGTGAGAGTGTGAGGGGGGGTGAGAGTGTGAGGGTGGTGGGAGGGTGGGGGTGGTGAGGTGTGAGTGTGGTGGGGAGTGTGAGGGTGGTGGAGTTTTGAGGGGGGTTTGGAGAGTTTTGAGGGTGGTGAGAGGGGAGGGTGGTGAGAGTGTGAGGGTGGTGAGAGTGTGAGGGTGGTGGGGGTGTGAGGGTGGTGAGAGTGTGAGGTGGTGAGAGTGTGAGGGTGGTGAGAGGGTGAGGGTGGTGAGGTGTGAGGGTGGTGAGAGGGTGGGGTGGTGAGGGGTTTGGGGGGTGGTGAGAGTGTGAGGGTTTGGTGAGAGTTTTGGGGGGTGGTGAGAGTTTTTGAGGGTGGTGAGAGGGTGAGGGTGGTGAGAGTGTGAGGGGGGTTTGAGAGTTTGAGGGTGGTGAGAGTGTGAGGGTGGTGAGAGTGTGGGGGGTGGTGAGAGTGTGAGGGTGGTGAGAGTGTGAGGGTGGTGAGAGTGTGAGGGTGGTGAGATTTGTGAGGGTGGTGAGAGTGTGAGGGTGGTGAGAGTGTGAGGGGGGGTGATAGTGTGAGGGTGATGAGGGGGGGTGAGGTGGTGAGAGTGTGAGGGTGGTGAGAGTGTGAGGGTGGTGAGAGTGTGAGGGTGGTGGAGTGTGAGGGTGGTGAGAGTGTGAGGGTGGTGAGGGGGTGAGGGTGGTGAGAGTGTGAGGGTGGTGAGAGTTTGAGGGTGGTGAGAGTGTGAGGGTGGTGAGAGTGTGAGGGTGGTGAGAGTGAGAGGGTGGTGAGAGTGTGAGGGTGGTGAGAGTGTGGGGTTTGGTTGAGGGGTGAGGGTGGTGAGAGTGTGAGGGTGGTGAGAGTGTGAGGGTGGGGGAGGGGGTTTGAGGGTGGTGAGAGTGTGAGGGTGGTGAGAGGGTGAGGGTGGTGAGAGGGTGAGGGTGGTGAGAGTGTGAGGGTGGTGAGAGTGTGAGGGTGGTTTGAGAGTGTGAGGGTGGTGAGGGTGTGAGGGTGGTGAGGGGTGAGGGTGGTGAGAGGGTGAGGGTGGTGAGAGGGGTGAGGGTGGTGAGGGGTTTTGAGGGTGGTGAGAGGGTGAGGGTGGTGAGAGTGTGAGGGTGGTGAGAGTGTGAGGGTGGTGAGAGTGTGAGGGTGGTGAGAGTGTGAGGGTGGTGAGATGTGAGGGTGGTGAGAGTGTGAGGGTGGTGAGAGTGTGAGGGTGGTGAGAGGGTGGGGGTTTGGTGAGAGGGGTGAGGGTGGGTGAGGAGGGTGAGGGTGGTGAGAGTGTGAGGGTGGTGAGAATGTGATGGTGGTGAGAGGGTGAGGGTGGTGAGGAGTGTGAGGATGGTGAGAGGGGTGAGGGCGGTGGAGGGTGGGGGGTTTGGTGAGAGTGGTAGGATGGTGAGAGTGTGAGGATGGTGAGAGGGTGTGGGTGGTGAGAGTCTGAGGGTGGTTGAGGGGAGTGAGGATGGTGAGAGGGTGAGGGTGGTGAGAGTGTGAGGATGGTGAGAGGGTGGAGGGTGGTGAGAGTGTGTGGGTTGTGAGAGTGTGAGGGTGGTGAGAAGTGTGAGGATGGTGAGAGGGTGTGGGTGGTGAGGAGTGTGAGGGTGGTGAGAGATTGAGGGTCGTGTGAGTGTGAGGATGGTGAGAGTGTGAGTATGGTGAGAGGGTGAGGGTGGTGAGAGGGTGAGCGTGGTGAGAGTATGAGGGTGGTGAGAGTGTGAGGGTGGTGAGGGGTGTGAGGATGGTGAGAGGGTGGTATGGTGAGAGGTTGAGGGTGGTGAGAGTGTGAGGATGGTGAGAGGGTGAGGGGTGGTGGGGTGTGAGGATGGTGAGAGGGTGAGGGTGGTGAGGTGTGAGGGTGGTGAGAGGGTGAGGGTCGTGAGAGTGTGAGGATGGTGAGAGTGTGAGGATGGTGAGAGGGGTGAGGGTGGTGAGAGTGTGAGGGTGGTGGAGTGTGAGGATGGTGAGAGGGTGAGGATGGTGAGAGGGTGAGGGTGGTGAGAGGGGGGAGGGTGGTGAGAGTTGTGAGGATGGTGAGAGGGTGAGGGTGGTGGAGTGTGAGGATGGTGAGAGAGTGAGGGTGGTGAGAGGGTGAGGGTGGTGGAGGGTGTTTGGTGGTGAGAGGGTGATCGTGGTGAGAGGGTGATGGTGGTTAGAGGGTGATGGTGGTGAGAGGGTGATGGAGGTGAGAGGGTGATGGTGGTGAGAGGGTGATGGTGGAGAGAGAGTGATGGTGGTGAGAGGGTGATGGTGGTGAGAGGGTGATGGTGGTGAGAGGGTGATGGTGGTGAGAGGGTGATGGTGGGGGAGAGAGTGATGGTGGTGAGAGGGTGATGGTGGTGAGAGGGTGATGGTGGTGAGAGGGTGATGGTGGTTAGGGGTGATGGTGGTGAGAGGGTGGTGGTGTTGAGAGGGTGATGATGGTGAGATGTTGATGGTGGTGAGTGGGTGATGGAGGTGAGAGGATGATGGAGTTTGAGAGGGTGATGGTGGTGAGAGGGTGTGGTGGTGAGAGGGTGATGGTGGTGAGAGGGTAATGGAGGTAGAGGGTGATGGTGGGGGAGGAGGGTGATGGGGGTTTGAGAGGATGATGGAGATGAGAGGGTGATGGTGTTGAGAGGGTGATGGTGGTGAGAGGGTGATGGCGGTGAGAGGGTGATGGTGGTGAGAGGGTGATTGTGGTGAGAGGGTGATGGTGGTGAGAGGGTGATGGCGGTGAGAGGGTGATTGTGGTGAGAGGGTGATGGTGGTGAGAGGGTGATGGTGGTGAGAGGGTGATGGTGGTGAGAGGTGATTGTTGTGAGAGGGTGATTGTGGTGTGAGGGTGATGGTGGTGAGAGGGTGATGGTGGTGAGAGGGTGATTGTGGTGAGAGGGTGATGGTGGTGAGAGGGTGAGGGTGGTGAGATATGTCTTAACTCACATGTGCATATAACATGTATGTGTCATATTAAAGTTTGGGCTATGACAAAACTCAAGTTACACATGGGGCGCACACACAACACACCACACACACACAAAACACACACACACACACACCACACAAAAACACAAACAACACACACACACCCCCACCACCCACACACCCACCACACAACACACACCCACAACACACACACACACACACCACACACACACACCACACCCCCCCAACACCACACCACACACCCCCACACACCCACACACCCCCACCACCCACCACCACACACACACACACACACACACACACAAAAGACACACACAGACACACACAGACACACACACACACAACACACAACACACACAACACACACACCACACACACACCCCCACACCACCACACACAACACACACACACATAACAAGACTCGTCCCGGAGCAATGTTTGTTTGCGTGAAACGAAAGGGAAAATCGACCTGGCGACACGGGAAAAAACAGGAGGAAGGGATATATAAGACATATGAAATACTAGGGGAAAACGCAAGGAAGGAGCAGGATGTTCCAGAGATTGGAAAACAAAAGGAGTCACATTGGGAAAGTTAAAAGACTCAGTGAATAAAAAGGGATGTTAGGGAATATTTTTCAGAAACAGAGTTGTGGGGAAGTGGAATGGGCGGGAAAGTACTAGTGGGGCAGGATGTACATAAACTTTAAAAAAAGGGGTATTAAAGGTCAGAAGCGGAAGAGTGCCAGTAGCGACCAGTGGGGAGGCGGAGCCAGGAGCTGGAATCGACCCCGAACCCAAAATAGGTGAGACAACTAGGTGATACTAAAACAACATGCCGTACACGGGAGATACTGAACTGCGGTTCACCACTTGCCGATTGCACATTTCTTAAAAAGATTTCGAAAAATTATAAAAAGACGCAGAGGAGTGCCGGAGAGCAGGGGTTTTGTCAAGAGAAACTCAGCACAGATTTAGGGCTGGAAAATCCTATTTAAAAACTTGCGTGAGTGTTCGATACACCTTCAATGTGAAAAAAAGACAGGTGGGGGGCCCGAGTCTTACGAAAAGCCAAAAGAAGGACCCAGAGGTAACTCATAATTGTTCGCTTCATTTAACGGGAAGAAAGGGCAGGAATAAAAGTACACCAATGGGTGGGTAATAGCTGAGAAGAAGAGAGGAGGAGAGAGAGAGAGAGAGGGAAAGAAGGAAGGAAGGGAGGCAAGAAAGGGAAAAGAAAAGGGGCTAAAAAACATTTAAGATTTCAGATGTATTTGGAAGCGCAGACAAAAGGATGCAAACCACTCTACGAGGCACAATTTTTCTCCCTGATTTTATGCACCACTCTCTTCGATTGTTTGCCCTCAATCTCATGGAGTCTTCGGGGACTTTTAAAGAACCTTGAAAGATAACTCATCTTCGCCTGGCCCGCCCTGAACAGCCCGTTATTTGGGAAAAGAGCGTTAAACATAGGAGAGGCTAATATTGTCCAGGTACCTTTTGGGTTCCCACTTCGCGAACGCGAGAAGAACCTGTACAAAAAGAGGGGCAGCAAACAGCAATTAACCTGGCTGTACTCTTCTCAAGGCATCACTTTATCTAAGATATTCATTTCTAGATGCTCGATTTGGAAATTCGTTCACATAAAACAACTTGTGAAATAAAAACAATTGATCAAATGAAAACTCTAGCCCACAGCTGGCTCCAACTTTATCTTATTTTTTTAATGTCTCTAACAATGAATTTTAAATTTAAAATAATTAGGGAAAGGGGTTTTAAAAGAGTGAGGTAAGTAACAGCTCTTAGCTGTAACCTGTAAAATCCTTCCAGTGAGAGAGGAGGGAGAGAGAGAGAGAGGGAGAGAAGAGAAGAGAGAGAGAGAGAGAGAGAAGAGGAAGAGAGAGAGAGGAACAATTACCAAAACTTTTTTGAGTAAACAAAAGTCAGAAATACAAAAAGAAAAGGAGTCTCTAAGCTAACCTATGACGTGAGCTAAAAAGGGTAATTTAAAGTTCCATTCATGGTGTAGCTCAGGGGGCCATTATGGGCGAGCCAGGGGGCCCTTCATGGGGCGTGCTCAGGGGGCCCCTTTATGGGTCTTCAGGGAGCCCCTTTATGGGTCGTAGCTCAGGGAGCCATTCATGGGTCGTAGCTCAGGGAGCCATTCATGGGTCGTAGCTCAGGGAGCCATTCATGGGTCGTAGCTCAGGGAGCCATTCATGGGTCGTAGCTCAGGGAGCCATTCATGGGTCGTGCTCGGGACCATTCAGGGGGGGTAGTCCGGGAGCCCTTCCATGGATCGTGTCAGGGGGCCATTCATGGGTCGTTTGCTCGGGAGCATTTTTGGGTCGTAGCTCAGGGAGCCATTCAGGGTTTGCTCAGGGAGCCATTCATGGACGTAGCTCGGGAGCCATTTATGGGTCGTAGCTCAGGAGTATTTAGGGTCGTAGCTCAGGGGGTCATTCATGGTCGTCTCAGGGACCATTTTAGGGTCGTAGCTCAGGGACCATTCAGGGTCTAGCTCTGGGAGCCATTTCATGGGTCGTACTCAGGGGGTCATTCAGGGTCGTAGTGGGAGCCTTCATGGGTCGTAGTCAGGGATTTTATTCTGGGGGCGTTTCAGGGAGCCTTCATAGTCGTGCCAGGGGGCCATTTTGGGGCGTAGCTCTGGGGGCCATTCATGGGTGTAGCTCGGGGGGGCATTCATGGGTCGTAGCTCAGGGGGCCCTTCAGGGCGTTTGCTCTGGAGTCATTTTGGGTCGTGCTCAGGGGCCTTTATGGGTTAGCTCAGAAGCCATTCAGGGGGCTACTCAGAGAGCCATTATGGGTCGTAGCTCAGAGAGCCATTTTATGGGTCGTAGCCGAGAGCCCTTCATGGGTCGTCTCTGGGACCATTCATGGGGGTTTGCTAGGGGGTCATTCATGGGGGCGGCTCAGGGACCATTCATGGGTCGTAGCTCTGGGGGTCTTTTTCTTTTGGGGTCGTGCTCAGGGCCTTTCATGGGTCGTAGCTCAGAGAACCATTCATGGGGGCGTAGCTCAAGAGCCATTTTTTGGGTCGTTTGCTCAGAGAGCCATTTATGGGTCGTAGTCGGGAGCCCTTCTGGGGCGTAGCTAGGGGGTCTTCATGGGTCGTAGCTCAGGGATCATTTATGGGGCGTAGCTCGGGAGCATTCATGGGTCGTAGCTCGGGAGCCTTCATGGGGCGTGCTCTGGGGGCCATTCATGGGTCGTAGCTCAGGGAGTCATTCATGGGTCGAGCTCAGGGAGCCCTTCATGGGGGTAGCTCTGGGAGTCATTCATGGGGGTAGCTCGGGAGCCCTTTTTGGGTCTAGCTCGAGAGCCATTCATGGGTCGGACTCAGAGAGCCCTTCAAAAGGGTCGTAGCCGAGAGCCCCCTTTATGGGTCGAAACCAGAGAGCCTTCATGGGTGTAGCTCAGAGAGCCATTTTATGGGTCGTTTTTCAAGAGCCATTCATGGGTCGTAGCTCAAGAGCCCCTTCATGGGTCGTTTGCCAGAGAGCCATTCATGGGTCGTTGTCAGAGAGCCATTCCTGGGGGTAGCTCAGGGCCATTTATGGGTTGGGTCAGAGAGCCTTCATGGGCTTTCTCAGGAAACATTTATGGGGGCGTAGCTTGTTGCGGCCCCCTGCCCAAAATAGCGGTTTTAAAAAAGTTAACCTTCGGCCGGCGTCCAAGGGTACGTCTGAAACCCAATGGGGGACTGCTGACCGGGCCTTTGAACAGTAAGTTCCTGAGCCTCACGGTGCCATCTAAGCAGTAGGTACTGACCACCTAAGGGTACAGTCTACTGGCTTTAGTAACAGTATGTACCTGAGCGCCTCGGATACGCACCTAAGCAGTAGGTACCTGAAAAACCTAAGGGTACACGTCTACTGGCTTCAGCAACATTAAGTCCCTGAACTCCTCAGGGTACACATCTACGCAGTAGGTACCTGACCACCAAATCGTACCTATCTACTGGCGTTAGAAGAACCGCTCACCCGCAGCTCACTGAGTCTGTTGGCCTCAGTTACTTAAACGGCCGCATTCAGGGAGCTTGCAGCATGGTGTTCGGCTAGGGGTTTGTAAACCCGGCTTTGGAGAGGATTTACTGGACTACCGGTGATGTCTGTGGACTCCCCGTCTACGCTGATCAACTGTGGGCCGGAATCATCAGATGCGTTTGGTGGGACATTACATGAAGAAAAGGTTGGAGTGTTACACTGAACTGGGCCAGGACCGTAGTGTGACACTTAGGAAAGTTGATGGAGTGGAAAAACTGAGATATGCACAGGACCGTAGTGGAACACTGAGATGAAAAGGGTGTCGTGGGACACTGAAGATGGCCTGGTTGTAGTGTACACTGAATAGTGTCGTGTGACTGGCCTCGTGTCGTGAGAAGCAGTTGATTGTAATTTATTATTATTTCAAATGTTATTTATAATTTATTATTTTAGTATAGAGATATATATATATATAGTGACAGTAGTGTCAAGAGAGTTGTACCCTGTGTAGGGTCACGAATAATTATTTTAGTAAGATGCTAATTATAATTTATTATAGTAACATGTACATATTATTATATATCATAGTTCAAATACCTCTAGACCAAAGATAGTTGATTTATATATATTAAAGATTAATTGATTTTAATGTGTGTATTTATGTATCCCGAACTCTTTATTACAAAAGGAGTAAATCTTACCATCTTCCTTTAAAAATTACTTTTTTGTAATATAGCTCAGAGAGCCATTCATGGGTCGTAGCTCAGAGAGCCATTCATGGGGCGCAGATCAGGGAACCAATCATATTTCTATCTTTGAAATACATTATCTTACTCTCTTACATCACATGATTAAAAGAAACCATAATTTGTCAATTATTTCAAATAATAATAATTAGAGTAATGTAAATAGTGTTGAAAATACCAAGATCTCCCAAACTACTTTGACTTTCTGACGAGTGAAACACAAAAAAACAGTTACAGAGCAAAATCCTTCAACAGCAAAGTGAAAAACTCACTACCGCTAGGCACAGTCCTGGCGCCGCCTCTGTTTCTTATCCTCATGGCGAACACAGATAAAAATACTGGCCACAGTTTCGCATTATCATTTTGCGAATGCAAACACAATTTGCTTGAAAATCACCTCGGTAGAAGACACGGGAAAACTGCAAGAAGACACAAGCAAAGCCCTTCAGCGGCCAGTGAAGAACAACATGACATTCAGTGGTGATAGGTTCCAACTGCTAAGATATGGAAAGAATGAGGAATTCAAAAAGGACAGCATATAAAATAAAGAACAGCCCCAAACATAACAAAAGGAACATGTGAAAGACCTGGGAACAATGTTAGCTGATCTTTCTTTTGAAAAGTGCACTGAAGACGTCAGGAAAGCCAAAAAAAAAAAAGGACTGAGCAGATAATGAAACCTTTCAACATAAGGGAAACAGTGCCACTGACACTATTTAAATTTCGTGGGTTCTCTCGCTTAGAATACTGTTCAGTGTTGACGGCTCCATTCAAGGTGGGGTGAAAGATGAGCTGAAACAGATATAAATATCATTTATGGCCTGCATAGAGCAATAAAGCAAGTAAATTACTGGGAACCCCTCGAAGCCCTAAATATGTGCTCACTGGAGCAGAGGAGAGCATATATTATAATAATCCCATTTCAGAGGCAAGCTTCCTGGCAATCCTTAAGTCACGTGTAGACCTGGGGACAGACAGACGGACAAGCCGGACTCCACTACGAATACTTAATATAACTCCTCCATATCAGTATAACATTGTGTTTCTTGCTACCATAACATCATACCGAAGTGTAAGATATGGGATAAAATAAAAGATAAACCCAGTGAAAGGCAGGTGAACAGTGGGCACAATAAGAGCACACTGCATCAACATCAGTGGAGCAAGACTATTCAACACTGTACAAGATCAAGCGCCCTAATCTTCACGTCCTGTACAGTGCTACTGTCCATAGAGTTATTTTCCGTAACAAAAGAGCTGTTGGTGTCAGATATGAACACACTAAAAAAATGTTAACAGTGGGAACACTGCGTGAGGTCATATTGTCCGCTGAGCCGGTACCATCACCCAAGTTACTCATGTTGTCAAGAGTTGGACCTAAGGAACATCTCCAGCAGTATAAATTGAAGGTGGTGGCAGACATACCAGGAGTCAGCCAGAATATGCACGATCAATGTTGAAGTTTTAGGTCTCAGCTGGTTAGGCGTTAAGGCACATCTTCTCTGGGCTTACTGGAAACATTGAACCCCATTGCTATCAAGTAATACAGAGCCACCAGACAAGAGCCTATGGGTGCAGCACCACTGAATTTCCTAAATGCTTGGGTAAAACTGCCCCAAGAAGGCGCCCGACATGCAACTATTTTTCATTAGTGCCACTATAGCATTTGATAAGGACACTATAAATTCTGGCTTATATATGGTTTACCCAAGACCCATAAACACAATATTCCTCTCAGACCAATCACGTCAGGAATAGGCAGTGCTCCACACAAACTAGCCGGAGTTCTTGCCAAACATCTTTCCTGCCTTCTGGGGACCATCAGCCCTGCTCATCTTAAACACTCAGGCGACCTTCTCAACCGCATCCGAAACCTCTCCATCCATAACAAGAAACTAAGCAGTTTGGATGTGACTTCCCTCTTCACAAAAGTACCTACCAAAAAAGCCATCGAGGTTCTACGACGTAAAGTCAATCAGGACCTTAATCTTCCTCTACCTCCCGGAGATTTTGTTGACTTGATTGAACTCTGTGTTAATTTCAATGTTTTTCTTTCAATAACAAGCTCTACAAAAAAACCTAGGGCATGGGAATGGGGTCCCCCTCAGTGCCGCCCTAGCCAACTTATACAGGGAAACCCACCTAGAGTCCGAACACTTCGCCAACATCATCCCTTCAAGCGTCCTTGGTACGTTACGTGGACGACGTCCCGTAATAATTTCCCAAACGTTTTGATGTACAGAATCTACAGGCAAGGCTCAACGCAGTTAAACCCGGCGATCCGTTTACACTAGAAGAAGAGTCCAATGACAAGCTACCTTTCCTCGACGTCCACATTCACAAAGTAGACAACAACCTAAGATTTCAAGTGTATCGGAAACCCACCAATAAAAATGATCTCACACACTTCTATTCCAGTCAAGATACCAAGACCAAAAGAGGCATCATCATCGGGTTTTTCCTAAGAGCATACCGAATTTGTAGTCCTGAGTTTTTTGACGAGGAAATGTACCTACATTCACCAAACATTCACTGAGTTACATTTTCCTTCCTTTTTCCCCAAAGACTGCAAGAAAGAGCTTTCAGATCATTAATTCTCCACGCATTAACACCACTCCCAACAAAGTTTTTAATCTTCCCAACAGCCAGGTTGCACTAAACCCTTTTTCAAAAGTGCTTTCACAAGTAGCACCAGAGTTCGCCATCGCTTCTAGCACTTCAAAAAAGGGAATCTAACCAGGACAAAATCCAAGCACCACGAACCATTTCAACGCAGGAGTTTACACTATACCCTGTGGAGGCTTGTGACAAGATTTACGTAGGTGAAACAGCAAGAAACCTCGACTCTCGCCTCAATGAACACATTTCGCATGTAGGAACGATAACTTGAAAAACCCGCCTGTGTACAACACCAAAATTCTACCAATCATCTCATGAAATTCAGAGACGCCCAATTAGTGATTAAAGAAACTAATTTCCGCAGACGCAAGTGCCTCGAATCAGCACTGATCGCTGTTTCGAATACAATTAAACAAAACAACGGCAGCTTCACAATCTCTGAAGTCTTAGCAAGAATCCTCCTGAAAACAAATAAACCCTGCCATCACATAGTCTCTCCTGTTTTTACTACACAAAGCACATTTTCAGAGAGTGAACACTGAAACAGGCTGCCTCTTTCCAGTCTATATTTGTCCAACCTATTTTTATGTTACCCAAGTAATAGCTTTTATATCCTTTTACTCGTGTACGAATTGATTGCTCTACCATATTGTATTACTACTACTACTTTTGTCACTACTACTACTACTACTACTACCACTAGTGAACATCTAAATGGTACCTCACTAGTATTGCACCTCACTCTGAGCCTTTATATACCCTCTGTGTCCATGTATTGTTTGTAATGGCTTGATAAAGCTCCTGGAGAGCGAAACGTTGCCACAATAAAATGTCACATTAGTTGTACTTGTGTCCTTTTACTTTACATATTGTCGGTAATTCTACCAACTTTATTACAAAAATAAATTTAAAGAGTACTTGGGTGAATTATCTGGAAGAGAAGGATTCTGTATCAGCCCCAAGAGTAGAGGAACCATCACGCTTAAGTCAACAAATGTACACGATCATCCAAATATTGATCCTCAGTTTCTGTCACATCCAGATGATGTCATTGCTCTTGTTAAAGGGATAAAGGTCGCCTTGGTGGTGGGCAACACCTCAGCCTTCATCAACAACTTTGGAACTAAGTTTTATGATAAGCCTCTCCCTGGGTGCACCGGTGAAATACACGGTTCCGATTCCTACTGGGTTTATGTCCATCACATGTCTACAACTTTCTGCCATCTTACTGGGGACTGTAAGATGGCACCAGCTTCAGATCCTCATAGTGTGGTGGATCATACACTAAGGGTTCGTGGAGTGGGAGGACTGAAAGTAGTGGATGCCTCCATTATGACGTTTATTACCACTGCTAATACAAATGCTCCTACTATTATGATTACCGAGAAGGGAATAGAGAAAACTCGACAAGTACCTCGACCATATGTAGGATAAACCAGGCTGTGATGGACATGTGAGCCAGCGGGCTGCCAGCAGCACCAGTCTGGTTGATCAGGCGAAACTCTTCATGGGTGGCACCGGCTCGAACAGAAAATCTTTCACGCATTTTAATATTTTGCCTCATTCGCCCTTCAACGAGGTGCCTTAACGCTGGCCAAGGGCTCTAGATCCTAGGAATTGGACTTAGCCTCTCGTACGGGTTTACCGCTTCTTTGTGATAATATTCCAGGATCATCTTTCATTACAAGATGTTTGGAAAAATATAACGATGTCGAATTCCATATAATTATCATTTCTTGAAAAAATTCCGAGTGTCTTAATAACTCAGAAGATGAAATGTAAAGCAGTTTGTTGAGTGAAAGTTTGTTGAGTGAAAGTTTGTTGAGTGAAAGTTTGTTGAGTGAAAGTTTGTCGAGTGAAAGTTTGTTGAGTGAAAGTTTGTTGAGTGAAAGTTTGTCGAGTGAAAGTTTTTTTAGTGAAAGTTTGTTGAGTGAAAGTTTGTTGAGTGAAAGTTTGTTGAGTGAAAGTTTGTCGAGTGAAAGTTTGTTGAGTGAAAGTTTGTTGAGTGAAAGTTTGTTGAGTGAAAGTTTGTTGAGTGAAAGTTGTTTAGTGAAAGTTTGTTTGAGTGAAAGTTTGTCGAGTGAAAGTTTGTTGAGTGAAAGTTTGTTGAGTGAAAGTTTGTTGAGTGAAAGTTTGTTGAGTGAAAGTTTGTTGAGTGAAAGTTTGTTGAGTGAAAGTTTGTCGAGTGAAAGTTTTGGAGTTTAAAGTTTGTTGAGTGAAAGTTTGTTGAGTAAAAGTTTTTTTGAGTGAAAGTTTGTTGAGTAAAATTTGTTGAGTGAAATTTTGGGTTTGAGTGAAATTTTGGGGAAATTTTTGGGAAAATTTTTAGGAAAAAGTTTTGGTTTAAAAAAGTTTTGAGTGAAATTTTTTGGTAAAAAGTTTTTTTGAGGAAAGTTTTTTTTAGTAAAAGTTTGGGGAAAAGTTTGTGATTTAAAAAATTTGGGATGAAAATAAAAGTTTGTTAGTAAAGTTTTTTTTAAAAATTTTTTTTTAAAGTTTTTTTTAAATGGGGGGAATTTTTTAAAAACAATTGGGGGGTGTGTTTGAGGGGAATTTGTGGTTTTTGAGGTGTTAATTGTGTTGTTTTGTGGTGTTGTTGGTGTGTGGAATTTGTTGGTTTTTTTTTTGGTTTTTAAAATATTTTTGTTTTTTGGTTTGGTGTTTAAAAATTTTAAGGGGGGTTTTGTGTGTGTGTGTGTGTTGTGGTTGTGTGGTGTTTTGTGTGTGTTGTTTTTGTGTGTGGTGTTGTGTGTGTGTGTGAAAATGTTGTGTGTGTTTTGTGTGTGTGGGGTTTGTTTTTTGTGGGGTTTTGTGTTGTGTTGGGTGTTGTGTGTTTTATGTATGTGGGGTGTGTTTTGTGTGTTGTGAAAAGTATGTGTGTGGTGGTGTGTTTGTGTTTTGGTTGTGTGAAATTATTTGTGGTGTGTGTGTGTGTGTGTTGTGTTGTTGTTTTTGTGTGTGTTTTGTGTGTGTTTGTTGTGGGTGTGGGTTTTTGTGGGGTGTGTGGGTTGTATTTGTGGGGGTGGGGTTTGGGGTGTGTTTTATGTATTTTTGTTGGGGGGTTGTGTGTGTGTGGGGTTTTTATGTGTTTTGTGTGTGTGTGTGTGTTTTTTATGGGGTGTGTGTGGTGTTGGTGTGTTGAAATTGTTGTTGTGTGTGGGTTTTTGTTGTTTTGTGGGGTGTGTGTTTGTGTGTTGTATTGTTGTGTGTGTGTGGTGTTTTTTGTGTGTGTTGTTGTTGTTTTTTGGTGTGTGTGTGGGTGTGTGTTTGTTTTTGTGTGTGTGTGTGTGGTGTGTGTTGTTGTGTGTGTTGTGTGTGGTGTGTTTTTGTGTGTGTGGTGTGTGTTGGTTTGTGTAGTTTTGTGTGGGGTTGTGTGTGTGTGTGTGTGTTTTATGTAGGGTGTGGGGGTGGTGTGTGGTGTGTGTTTTGGGGGTGTGGGGTGTTTTTGTGTTTTTGTGTGTGTGTGTGTTGTGTTTTAGGGTATTTGTGTTTGTGGTTGTGTGTTGTATGTTGTTGTGTGGTGTGGTGTGTTTGTGTGTGTGTTTGTATGGGTGTGTGTGGTGTGTTGTTTTGTTTTGTGTGTGGTGTGTGTGTGTGTGTATGTTGTGTTGTTTGGTGTGTGTGTTTTGTGTGTTTTATTATTTTTGGTGTGGGTGTGTGTGGTGTGTGTGTGTTTTGTTGTTGGGTTTTGGGGGGGATGTTTGGGGTTTTGGGGTGTGTGTGTGTGTGTTGTATGTGTTTTGGTTTGGGGGGGGGTTGTGGGGGGTGGGGGTGTGGTGTTTGTGTGGGGAGTGTGTGGGTGGTGGGGGGTGGGTGTTTTGTGTTGGGGGGTGGGGGGGTGTGGGGGGGTGTGTGTGTTTTTGGGGTGTGTTTTGGGGTTTGGGGGGGTGGGGGGGGGTTTGTGTTGGGTGTGTGTGTTGTGGGGGGTTTGGTGTTTTGGGGTGTTGGGGTGTGTGTGTGGTGTGTGTGTGTTTTATAAAATTTTTTACTCCCCCTAGTTGGGTTGGGGGGGGGTCGACCCAACTCCTGGCCCCGCCTTTTCCTGTTTCGCTAAAAAGGTCACTCTCCCCCTTAGCCGTGAGCTTTACCCATACCTCTGTTTAAAAGCTATTTTTGGTTTTCCTTTCCCCACTCCCATCCCCTTTCCCAAACTTTTCCCCACTTACTGTTTTACTCTGGGGCGAAGAAATATTTCCAACATCCCTTTTTCATCTTGTATTCACCCCTTCCCAAACGGGGGTTACTGTGTCCAATCTCGAACATCCTGTCTTTGTTAACCTTTTCATTTCCCCTTTTCCCAGTATTTTGTATCCCTTTTACCCAGTCCCCCCTACTCCCCCTGTCCCCCCTAGTGTCGTCAGGTTGTTTTCCCTTTAAAACCTCCCCCTCGTAAACATACCTCTTATCCCCTGGGACAAGTCTTGTTGAAAACCCTTTTGCACTTTCCATAATTTTTTAAAACGTGCTTCCCCCGGTTTTGGTTTCCCCAAACTGGTGCCCCCTACTCCAAAAAGGGCCAAAACAAACACGGTTACAGGGTCCTGAACGATTCCTTTTTAAACAGGGCCCATCACATACCCTGTTAGATGTGTTTTAATTTTTGGTGTGTGTGTATGTGTTTTATGTGTGTTTGTGTGAAATTGTGGTGTATGTTGTGTGCATTTTGGGGTGTGTAGGGTGTGTGTGGTATTTTTGTGTGGGGTTTTTGTGTGTGTGGGCATGTGTGGGTGTGTATGTGTATATGTGTGTGTGTTGTGTGTGTGTGTTTTAGGTGGGGGGTGTGTGAAATGTATATGGTGTGAGTATGTGTTTGGGGTGTTTTGTGTGTGTGGTGTTGTGTGTTGTGTGTGTTTGGTATTTTGTGGAAAGTATGTGTGTGTGTGTGAGTGTATGTGTGTATCAGGCGTGGGGTGTGTGTGTGTTTGGTGTGTTGTGTGTGGGGTTGTATTTTTTTTTTAGTATTTTGAAAGGTGTGGGGTTGGTTTTGTGGGGTTTGTTGTGTATTTTTTGGTGTGTGTGTGTATGTGTGTTTTGGTGTTGTATGTGTTTGTGTGTGGTGTGTATTTTGTGTTTGTGTATGTATTTGTGTGGTGGGGGTGTTTTGGATGTGTTTTGGTGTGTGTGGTGTGGTGTGTTTTTTGTGTATTTTTTGTGTGTGTTGTGTGTGTGGGGTTTTGTGTGTGGTGTGTAGGGTTGTGTTTTTGTGTGTGTGTTATGTGGTGTACTCACCAAATTGACCACCAATTTGGTTGCAGGGGCCCGAGCCCTTCAGCCCTGGCCCCGCCTTTTTCCAAAATGATCGCAAACGGGGCCCCTCTCTCTCTCTGTTTTCCTGAGCTTTGCAAAACCCCCTTTTAACTAATAACATAAAAAAGGGAAAGGAACACTGAAAGGGGGGCCGCGGGCCCAAACCCAAAGGCGGGTCCTTTAAAATTCATCCCACTAAAAAAACCCAATTTGGCCCCCAAACCCCAAATTTTTAAATCCACCCAAGAAAAAAAGCTCTGATTGAAAGCCCCACTCATGTACTTATCCAACCTAGTTTTGAAACTACCCAAAGCCCCAGCCTCAAAACCCAACTATAGACTGTTTTCCCCTCATCAATACCCTAAATTTTCCCAAAACCAAAAACTTTTTCCCAAAGTCGTTTCTTTTTTTAAACTAAACTTAAACTAAATTTAAAACCATTACTGCGGGGGTTTTCTCTTGGGGAAAACATCCTCAAACCTTATTAAAAAATCCCCCTTTTTTAAAAACCTAACTTCCACTTATACACTTTTGAAAAAAAGTCTCCCCCATTATTCGTCCCAACAATTAATTAACTTTAAAAGCCCCAATCTTTTTTTCATAAGGGAAAATTTTTAATCTATGTTTAATTTAGTCATCCCAAAGCTGAAAATTTTTTTTAACGAATTTATTCCATTTTTTTAATACGGGGACCCAAAACGGGGGCGCATAACTAGGGGAGGCCTTAATAAGGGTGTATAAAAAACTGCAGTATGACCCTGGACCCTTTTGTTGCTTACACCCTTTTTGATATAAATTTCCCCGTAATCTATTTGCCTTATACGTACGCTTAGGGAATTTCCCGTCTTTGGGTTTTAAGGGTTCTGCTCACCATAACCCCCAATCCTTTTCCCCGATCTCTAGGGTAAGTTCAAAATCATTTTTCTTATAAGTACAGGGTTTTGGGCACTCCCAAGGGTTCATAACCTTTCAAATTTAAACTACATGAACTGCATTTTGCCACTTTTTTGACCAAAAAATGAGTTTGTTTTTAAAACCCCGAAGGGTTTCCCTAACATCTACTTTTTAAACAAAAGTCCACCTAACTTTTTTTCGGAAATTTTTCTCATACACAAATTAATTCCCCCCATCAAGATCATTGATATATATTATAAACAACAACGGCCCAAGACTGATTTCCCCGTGGAACGCCCCCTTGTTACAGATCCCCACTCGGAAAATTTTAACCCCCCTTTATGGACACTCTCTGCTTCCGTCAGTGACCTAAATCGATCCACGAGAACACTTTTTCCCCCAATGCCATGACTGCCACTTTTTTTAAACCCGTCTATGGTCGGGAAATCTATCAAAAGCCCCTTTCAAAAATCTAAGAAAAAAATATCCCAAAATTTTTTATTGTGGTCAACAACCTCAAAAGCTATACTGAAGAAAGTTAAAAAAATTAGTTAGAAAAAAAAACCGGCCTCTTTTTGAATCCAAGGGGAGTAAACAATTTAAACAAACTAAAGCCCTTTTCGGGATCTTCTTAAAAATCTCCCGCTTTAATTTTACTCTAGTAAATTTCCTACAATTGAGGTCAGGCTTATTGGGGGGTAAATTTTACGGTAACGACTTGTCCCTTTTTTTTAAAATAGGAATTACATTAGCCTTTTTCCACCTATCAGAACCCACACCTGTTTTTAAAAAGGGTAAAAATTAAAAAAATTTTTAATGGTTTACAGAGTTTTCCCTTTTTCATTCCTTAAAACCCTTGAAAAAAACCCCATCGGACCCCGGCGACTTATTTTGCTTATCTCTCCTATCTGTTCACAACCAACTCACTAGTACTTTTGATTTTTTACATAATTTACTTCTAGCCCCCCTGTAAAAATTAAATTTTTTTGGGAAAATTGTTTTGTTTTCCTTTCCCGTGTAAAAACTGAGAGAAAATCTTATTTTAAAAACGCAAATTTCATTCCTTTTGTCCCCCAATGGTGCCCCTAGTTATTTTAAAGGGGGCCTATCTTTTTCTCGGACTTCTTTTTTAAAAACCTTTGGGGAGAAAACTTTTTGGGGTTAGTTTTAGAATCCCTAGCAACTTTAATTTCATAGTCCCTTTAGCTTTCTTATCCCTTTTTAATGTCCCTCTTAATGTCAATATACTGATTCATAAGATGACCCCACCTCTTTTGATACGCCTATAAATTCCTTTCTTATCCCTAGTAGATATTTGAGCCTATTATTCATCCTTTTTGGGGTCATTTCTATTTGATCTAATTTCTTTATATGGGATAACGCTCTTTGAGCAGCATGTATATGTTCAAAAAAACTGTCATATTGATAGCTCTCTTCGTTACCCCAGTCAACAGATGATAATGTTCTCTAAGCCCATCGTAATCTGCTAAGCGAAAATTTTGGGACTGTACTGAGTTATCGCTATTATCGTACTCCATTAAATGCTAAATAAATTGATTTGTGGTCGCTAGCACCCAGTTCCTCTGAAATTTTTAAATTATTAACAAGGGGTTCATGTTTGCCATAACTAAATCAAGCAGGTTATTTCCCTTTTAGGTTCTGTCACAAACTGCTTCAAAAAACAATCCTGAAATACTTCTAAGAAGTCGTATGATTCTAAATCCCAGTCAAGAAATTCCAATCAACATGACTAAAGTTAAAGTCCTCCTAGAATTACTACATTACCGTGCCTTGTGGCCTTAACAATTCCTCCCAAAAGTAGTTTCCCTTGGTCCCTATCTAAGTTTGGGGACGGTATATCACTCTTAAAATCATTTTTCATGCCCCTCTGAAAATTCTATCCAAAAAGACTCTGTATTGTTACTTAGACTTTAAAACCCGTTTTTATGCAACAGTTCAAGCGATCTCGGACATACAATGCCACCCCCCCCCCCCCCCTCCAATACTTCTATCTTCTTGGAACAATTTAAAACCCTGAATATGACATTCCGCAGGCATGTCCCGCCACTTTTTGAATTAAACCACGTCTCAGTTAAGGCAATACACCAATGTTACCTACACTAGCAAAATAATCCAACTAGTCCATCTTATTCCTAGCCACACGGCAATTACAAATAAACATTGAAAGACTCTAAATTTCCTCTTTACCCTTCCTGCTCATTTCTATTTTTCTACTAAACCTATTACTGTCCTTAAACACCCAAGGTCCCCCGGCTTTTCAATATCTATCTCGTTCTTATTATTACTATTCCCCTAGAACTCGTAATATTACTACACTGGATTTCACTGTTTTCCCCGCAAAACCCATACCACTAACTATTCCTAGTTTAAAGTCCTAACCCGCTCCCTCCACTGCAGTTGCCAGTGCTCCCACCCCACACCTAGATAAGTGAACCCCATCCCTAGCATACATGTCATTTCTGCCATAGAAGAGGTCCCAGTTGTCAATGAATGTTACCGCATTTTCCTTACAGTATTTGTCCAGCCAGCAATTGACACCAATTGCCCTGGACAACCATTCATTTCCAACTCCCCTCCTTGGCAAAATACCACATATGAGAGGGTTCCCACCCTTACTTCTAATTATTTCTATTGCTGACCTATACCTGCTAATCAGGTCCTCACTCATACGTCTGCCAACATCGTATGGTTCCTGCCTCCACTACTTCACTTGCTAGGCTATTCCACTTGCTGACAACTCTATGACTGAAGAAATACTTCCTAACGTCCCTGTGACTCGTCTGAGTCTTCAGCTTCCAGTTGTGACCCCTTGTCCCTGTGTCCCCTCTCTGGAACATCCTATCTCTGTCCACCTTGTCTATTCCCCGCAGTATCTTGTATGTCGTTATCATGTCTCCCCTGACCCTTCTGTCCTCCAGTGTCGTCAGTCCGATTTCCCTTAACCTTCCTCGTAAAGAAAATTCCTTGAGCTCTGGGGCTAGCCTTGTTGCCCAAAACCCTTTTTACTTTCTCTAACTTCTTGACGTGCTTGACCAGGTGGGTTCCAACGGTGCTGCATACTCCAGTATGGCCCTAACATACACAGTGTACAGTGTCTTGAACGATTCCTTATTAGGTATCGGAACGCAATTCTCAGGTTTGCCAGGCGCCCGTATGCTGCAGCAGTTATTTGGTTGATGTGTGCCTCCTGTGATGTGCTCGGTGTTATGGTCACCCCAAGGTCCTTTCTCCTTGAGTGAGGTCGTAGTTTTTGTCACCTAGCCTTACTCTGTCTGCGGTCTTCTTTGCCCTCCCCAATCTTCATGATTTTGCATTTGGCTGGATTGAATTCGAGAAGCCAGTTACTGGACCACATGTTCAGCCTGTCCAGGTCTTTTTGCAGTCCTGCCTCATCCTCGTGTGTGTGTGTGTGTGTGTGTGTGTGGTGTGTGTGTGTGTGTGTGTTTTGTGTATGTGTATGTATATGTGTGGTGTACGTTGTGTGTGTGTGTATGTATGTGTGTGTGTGTGTGTGTAATTGCCTGCTTATACTAGAGTTATGTTCGTGGTATCTTGTCTTCAGTATTCTCTACGTCATATAATTTATTAAAAAATCCAATGATATCAGCACTTACTGATTCCTCCTCTAATATATTCCACTGATCAACTTCTCTATTTAAAAACAAAAGTATTCTAGTATCCTTTCCACTCTGTTCTTTCCTCAGTTGCAGGTGCTAAGAATTGTACTTCATCTACTCTTTTAGTTCCTTCAAGACCTTTCATGTAGTTATCGTGTCTCCTATTTTCCTTCCATCAATCAATATGGGTAACTTTAATGTTTTCAATCTTTCATCATAGTTTATATTGCTCAACTCTGGCAGCCATTTTGTAGCACTTTTCTGAACAATTTTTAACTTATCTATGAGTTTTTTCAGGTGTTGGCACCACACAACTGTTGTATATTCCAGTTTTGTCCTAATAGAAGTTATAAGCATTTCACCATCCACATAGTTGAAATCTGTTTTGAAATTTGTCAGTATAATATACGAGTTTATCACAATTTCATTTATATGATCATCTGGTGACCATTTTTGGTTAATAATGACTCCTTGATGCCCTTATCAGATACTTTTAATATTTCGTCACATATGGCCTGATTTCATTTTATCCCATTAATATTCAAAGGCATTTATCTACATTAAATTCCATCCTCTTTTTATCATTCCATGCGTTCAGTGTATCCAGATCCTTTAGTATAAATTTAGTTATTTTCATTATAAATGTTACCTAAGATTTTTCTGCATCTGTAAACATATTCAGATATTCTTTTTATTCTCTCTGGTAAATCACTTACATTAGAAACATTACTGGGGTTAAGTACAGAAACTTGTAGATTCCACAATGAAGATATTTTTCCTCTTATAACTGTACATATTTTCCTGTTAGACCAAAAGTCTCTCAAAGAGTGTAATAATTTACTTTTAAATCTTCTTTTTTTTCTATTTCCAAATTAGTCTTTCATGGGGAACTCTAATAAAAGCTTTCTTAACTCTGTCTTGAACTGTTTCTGTAACTCTGTCATAATAACGTAACAAATTTGATATACACGAATGTGCAAACCGAGAGCAAAATTATTAACCAGTTCGTATGTCATTATTCTCTAAAAGTTGAATTCACTTTAATAATTTTTACTACAATTTTACAGCACATGTCAACACAAACCTGCCAACAGTTTGAAGGGTTTTCCCTGTCACATTTTTTTAAATACAGACACAATATGTGTCATCTTCTATATGTTTGATAATTCAACTTCATGTAGTGAATTCCTAAAAAAAATCGAGAGTGAATAAGATAAATCATCTGCACATTCTTTAAGAGACCCACAGTGCCGTCCCCTCTAGTCTTCTATTTTTTTTTTATCAGCATCTGTTCCCAGATTCCTTAAATTCCTTTTTGTTACTTCATTAGCCAAAAATTTCAGGTGTCTCTCTGATTAAAATTTCCTATTTGGAAAATATTTTCGAATTGAATCCACTTTAAAACTTTTTATTCATCATTTCCACACATTTCCAATTTTAACTTGAGTGATTGTGCTTTTGTGTATTTCTGAGTGTGTGTGGTGTTGTGTTGTGTGTGTGTGTTGTGTGTGTGTGGTTTGTGTGTGTGTGTGTGTTTGTGTGTGTTGGGGTTGGTGTGGGGTGTTGTGTGTGTGTATGTGTCTGTGTATGTGGGGTGTGTGTGTGTTTTTTCACTCGTAGCAGGCCCCGATTTGGTTTACTCCGAAGTTGCAACTGTCTAGTTTGTACATTAAGTCTGTAGTAAACGATAACTCAGGCCTCCAGTTGTGGGAGTCCCCGAGTTATCGTTTGCTTCAGACATAATATACAAACAAGACGGCGGCAACTAGGGGAGTCCAACTGGGGGCCCTTTCAACCAGAACATCCTGCATTTATAGTTAGCTACTTGTAGCTACAGCAGCAAAACAAGTTTCCGCTCTCTCGTCTTGAATTCTGTTCATTATCAACATAATAAATTCCCAGTATAGAAAAACTTATTTAAATTTCCCATTTTAAATTGTTATTCACTGGTTACCTAGCACAGTTGAGAAGAGAAAAAACAACTATTGTTTTTATTTAAAAAGTGATGACGCTCTACCTGATGATTATGACACCACTGGTGACCTACTGATGATTATGACAACACAGTGACCTACTGATGATTATTGACAACACAGTGACCTATGATGATTATGGACAACACTAGGACCTATGATGATTATGACAACACTAGTGACCTACTGATGATTATGACAACACTAGTGACCTACTGATGATTAATGACAACACTAGTTTACCTACTGATGATTTTGACAACACTAGTGACCTACTGATGATTATGACAAAACTAGTGACCTACTATGATATGAAAAACACTAGTGACCTACTATGATTATGACAAACTAGGACCTACTGATGGTTAGACAACACTAGTGACCTACTGATGATTATGGCAAAATATGACCTATGATGATTATGACAAATAGTGACCTACTGATGATTATGACAAAATAGTGACCTACTGATGATATGACAACACTAGTGACCTCTGATGATTATGACAACACTAGTGACCTACTGATGATTATGACAACACTGGGACCTACTTATGATTAAAGACAAACTAGTTGACCTACTATGATTATGACAAACTTAGGACCTACTGATGTTAGACAACACTAGTGACCTACTGATGATTATGGCAATATAGTGACCTACTGATGATTATGACAAAATAGTAAACCCACTGTGATTTTGACAAATAGTGACCTACTGATGATTAACAACACTAGTGACCTACTGATGATATTACAACCTAGTGACCCATTTATGATTATGACAACACTATGACCTACTGATGATTAAAAACTAACCACTAGTTGACACGGCCTACTGATGATTATGACAACACTAGTGGCTTTCTGATGTTATGACAAACTAGTACCTACTGATGATTATGACAAACTAGTAACCTACTGTTGATTATGACAACACAGTGACCTACTGATGATAGGGCAACACTAGTGACCTACTGATGATTATGAAACACTAGTGAAACCTTGATGATTAGACAACATATTTACCTACTGATGATTATGACAAACACTAGTTGACCTACTGGTGATTAGACAACATAGGACCTACTGATGATTATGACAATACTAGTAACCCACTGATGATTTTGACAATACTAGTGACCTACTGATGGTTATGACAATACTAGTGGAAACCCATTTATTATTAGACAACACTAGTGACCTACGATGATTATGACAACACTAGTGACCTATGATGATAGACAAACTATGACCTATGATGATTATGACAATACTGTGACCTACTGATTATTAGACAAACTAGTGACCTACTGATTATTAGACAAACTAGTGACCTATGATTTATTATGACAAAACTAGTGACCTACTGATGGTTAGACAATACTAGTGACCTACTGATATTATGACAATAACTGTGACCTACTGATGATTATGACAATACTAGTGACCTACTGATGATTATGACAATACTAGTGACCTACTGATGATTATGACAATACTAGTGACCTACTGATTATTATGACAATACTAGTGACCTACTGATTATTATGCAATACTAGTGACCTTGATGTTAAAGACAAACTAGTGACCTACTGATGATTATTGACAAACTAGTGACCTACTGTAAATTTTGACAAACTAGTGACCTACTGATGATATGACAAACAGTGACCCTACTGATATTTGACAATACTAGTGACTACTGATGATTATGACAATACTAGTGACCTACTGATATAGACAAACTAGTTGACCTACTGATGATTATGACAAACTAGTGACCTACTGATGATTGACAACTATGACCACTGATGATATTTACAAACTAGTTTACTACTGATATTATGAAAAAACTATGACTACTGATTTATATGCAAACTAGTGAATACTGATGATTATGACAATACTATTGACCTACTGATGATCACGACAACACTAGTGACCTACTGATGATTATGACAACACTAGTGACCTACTGATTATTATGACAACACTAGTGACCTACTGAGATTATGACAATTGTGACCTACTGATGATCAGACAAACTATGACCTACTGAATATTATTTACAAACTTTTACCTACGATGATCACGACAACACTAGTGACCTACTGATGATTATGACAACACTAGTGACCTACTGATGATTATGACAATACTAGTGACCTACTGATGATTATGACAATACTAGTGACCTATTGATATAACGGAACACTATGACCTACGTATAACAATACTATGACCTACTGATGATTAGACAACACTAGTGACCTACTGATGATTATGGGCATACACTAGTGACCTACTATTATTATGACAAACTAGTGACCTACTGAGATTATGACAAACTAGTGACCTACTGATGATTTTTGACAATACTAGTGACCTACTGATGATTATGACAATTTCTAGGACCTACTGATGATTATGAAAAACACTATGACCTACGATGATTAGACAACACTATGACCTACTGATGATTATGACAACACTAGTGACCTACTGATGATTATGACAACATAGTGACTATGTGATTATGAAACCACTAGTGACCTTACTGATGGATTAAAGACAACACTAGTGACCTACTGATGATTATGACAACACTAGTGACCTACTGATGATTATGACAACGCTAGTGACCTACTGATGATTATGACAACACTAGTGACCTACTGATGATTATGACAAAACCCAGTGACCTACGAGATATGACCCTACCCGATGATTATGACAACACTAGTGAAGTTGATTAAAGAAACACTAGGACCTACTGATGGTTATGACAACAATAGTGACCTACTGATGATTTTTGAAACACTAGTGACCACTTGATTATGACAACACTAAGTGACCTACTGATGATTTGAAACACCAGTGACCCACTGATGAATATGAAACACTAAGTGAGACCTACTGATGATTATGACAACACTAGTGACCTACTGATGATTATGATAACACCAGTGATCTACTGATGATCATGATAACAATAGTGACCTACTGAAGATTATGACAACACTAGTGACCTACTGATGATTATGACAACACTAGTGACCTACTGATGATATAAACCATATCCTACTGATGATCATGATAACAATAGTGACCTACTGAAGATTATGACAACACTAGTGACCTACTGATGATCATGACAACACTAGTGACCTACTGATGATCATGAAACACTAGTGACCTACTGATGAGTATGACAACACTATTGACCTACTGATGATCATGACAACACTAGTGACCTACTGATGATCATGAAACACTAGTGACCTACTGATGAGTATGACAACACTAGTGACCTACTGATGATCATGACAACACTAGTGACCTACTGATGATCATGAAACTATGAACCCCTGATTTTAAATCATGACCCTGACACTAGTGACCTAATGATTGATCATGACAACTAGTGATACTGATTATCATGACACCTATGACCTACTGATGAATCTGACAACACTAGTGACCTACTGATATCATGACAACACTAGTGACTACTGATGATCATGACAAAAACTTTGGACCTATGATAATCATGACAACACTAGTGACCTATGATTTAAAAATCATGACAACCACCCAGTGGGAAAAACTGACTGACTATCATGACAACACTAGTGAAACCCACTGATGATCATGACAACACTTTGTGACCTACTGATGATCACGACAACACTAGTGACCTACTGATGATCATGACAACACTAGTGACCTACTGATGACCACGACAATACTAGTGACCTACTGATGATCATGACAACACTAGTGACCTACTGATGATCACGACAACACTGTTGACCTACTGATGATCACGACAGCACTAGTGATTACAAATGATCATGACAACACTAGTGACCTACTGATGATCATGACAACACTAGTGACCTACTGATAATCACGACAACACTAGTGACCTACTGATAATCACGACAACACCAGTGACCTACTGATGATCACGGCAACACTAGTGACCTACTGATAATCACGACAACACTAGTGACCTACTGATGATCATGACAACACTAGTGACCTACTGATGATCATGACAACACTAGTGACCTACTGATAATCACGACAACACCAGTGACCTACTGATGATCACGGCAACACTAGTGACCTAATGATGATCATGACAACACTAGTGACCCACTGATGATCATGACAACACTAGTGACCTACTGATGATCCCTGACAACAACTTTGTGACCTACTGATGATCATGGCAACACTAGTGACCACTATGACAAACAACACTAGTGACCCACTGATTTATCACGACAAACAATAGTGCCTACTGATGATCATGACAACACTAGGACTCTGATGCACGCAAACTAGGACTATCGAGACAGCACCTGTGACCTACTATGATCAGACAACACTAGTGATCTACTGATGTTTATGACAACACTAGTGCCCTACTGAAAGATCACGACAACATAGTGACCCATGATGATATGACAACACTTGTGACCTACTGATAATAGCAACACTTAGTGACCCTACGATGATTATGACAACTAGTGACCACTGATGATTATGCAATACTATTGACCTACTGATGATTTACGACAACACTAGTGACCTACGGGTGATTATGACAACACAAATGACCTACTGATATTAGACACACTATGGGCCTACTGATGGGTAGACAACTAGTGACCTACTGATGATATGACCAACCTAGGGACTACTGATGGGTTTATGACAAAAACTAGACCTACCGATGATCACGACAACACTAGTGACCTACTGATGATATGACACACTAAATGACCTTTCTGATGATGACAAACTAGTGACCTACTGATGATTACGAAAAAACTAGTGACCATTGATGATCACGGCAACAACTAATGACCCACTGATGAATGACAAAACTAGTGACCTACTGATTATCACGACAACACTAGTGACTACTGATTATTAGACAACCTAGTGACCTACTGATTATTATGACAAACAGTGACCATCTGATGATATGACAATACTAGTGACCCACTGATGTTAGACAATACTAGTGACCTACTGATGATTATGACAACTAGTGACCACTGATGATATGGACAACACTATGACCTACCGATGATCACGACAACACTAGTGACCTACTGATGATTATGACAACACTAGTGACCTACTGATGATTATGACAACACTAGTGACCTACTGATGATATGAACATAGTGACCTACTGATGATATGAAAACCTAGTGACCTCTGAGATTAGACAACACTAGGACCTACTGATGATATGACAAAACAGTGACCTATGATGATTAGACAACACTAGTGACAAATGATGATATGACAACACTAGTGACCTACTGAGATTATGACAACACTAGTGGGCCTACTGATGATTAGACAACACTAGTGACCATGTTTATATGACAACACTGTGACCTACTGATGATCATGACAACACTAGTGACCTACTGATGATCACGACAACACTAGTGACCTACTGATGATCACGACAACACTAGTGACCTACTGATGATCACGACAACACTAGTGACCTACTGATGATATTGGCAACACTAATGACCTACTGACTGTAAGGCTACGAATCTTCTGTGTACTCACCTGTTTGTGTGTGTGTGTCTGTGTACTTACACATAAGTAGTTGCTCGGGTAGGATCTTAGCTCCTGGCCCCGCCTCTCAACTTTCCGTTGGCCATGTCCACTTCTCTGCTACCTTCTTTGATCCTTTCGTTCATATTCTTAAAACTGTGTATGAAGTCTACTCCCCCACTTCTTCATCGTGGTTATTCCGCTTTAAGATCACTCTAAGACTGAAAAAATACTTCCTGACATCCCCGTGATTAACCTGAATCTTTCTTTTAAAGATGTGTTATCTAGTCTCTGGTTTCTGCTGTCTGGGGGGGGGGTCATGTTGGGGTTGGGGAGGGGGTGACCTTGATGGGAAACTATGGGTGGTTGCTGTGAAGGTGAAGTTTGCAATGAGGTGGGTGGGGGCATTGGGTATGGCATGTGTGTTTTGGGTTATAATGTTTGGTTACATTAGAGTTGACTTGGTTGGGGGCATCTGTAGGTGGGTGTGAGGGAGGTTGTATTTGATATTCCTCTTAAGTCTGGGTTCTCCTCTTCATATCCATCTTCACCTCTCTTTCCTCCTTTCGTATTTGTACCCTCTCTTTCAGTTTCTGCTTTTCTTCTTATGTTCTGTTGCGGTCGAGATACACCCTCCGGTGCGCTGACATATCCCTTAGTCTTGTTTTCTCCTGCAGGATCCTGTTTTAAGCCTATTCTGTCTTGAAAATCACTTTGGCTGGTTTTGTCCACTTACAAACCCCTTCCTATTCTAAGAAAATTTGCCAGCTGAGTCATGTCATCTATTGTTTTTATGATGCTCTCAACTACTTCTTTCTTCCCTTGTCTTCTTGCTTCATAAGTTTCTCCTTCAACTTCCTGGAGCCCATAAACAAAGACTGATCTCTACCTTTCTTTCTCCCACTGCATATCTCTATGTATCCCCTGAGTCAATTTAATTGCCTCCATTGCAGTTTTCCTTTCTTCAATCTCTTCACTATCTGTTGTCCCTGGTTACAGTGGTCTGTCATTTTCCCTTCTCAGCCTTCCCTGGGCACTGCTGTGGTCTGTTAGTGGCTTACATGTAGCATAGCTCTTTCATTTTCTACAGTCCCCTCGATTGTTCTTGATGTGATTTCTTTTCTCGGGCTCCACGATGGTCTGATAGGGCCTCTGCATACCGTTTCACTCCTTTGTTCTTTACAGTCCCCTTGTTTTTGATTGATTTAGCAGTTTCAGATTTTTCAATTCCTCTTCTAATCTCTGTATCTTAGCCTCTGCTGCTGTGACTTGCATCTCCCACTTCCTGTTCTCTGCAGCTCTCCTCTCCTCCATTTTCATGCTAAGCTCTTCTAGCTTCCCCACTCATGTGTATGTGTGTGTGTGTGTGTGTGTGTGTGTTTGCATGTCTGGATGACTGTGTGTATGTATTCACCTATTTGCACTCACGTATGTGTGGTCGCCTCTTCGCTGGTCACTACTCGGTCCACTCTCTCCCTGGTCGATGAGTTGTATTGTATGTCTTCTTTAAGCTATGTAAGGATCCTTCCTCCACTACACCACTTTCCGGATTTTTCCACTTCCTGACAACTCTAAGACTGAAGTAATATTTCCTAAAATCCCTGGGACTCACCTGAGTTTTCAACTTCCAGGTGTGGCCCCTTGTTGCTGTGTCCCATATCTAAAACATTTTGTCCCTATCCATCTTGTCAATTCTTCTCAGTATTTTATATGTCGTTATCATGTCCTCCCTATCCCTTTTGTCGTCAGGTTGAGTTCCCTTAACCTCTCCTCGTTGAACATACCCCTTAGCTCCTGGACTAGTCTTCTTGCAAACCTTTGCACTGTCTCTGATTCCTTGACCAACTTGACCAGGTGTGGGTTCCATGCTACATACTCCAATATTTGCCTGACGTACACGGTGTACAGTGTCTTAAAGGACTCCTTATCAGGTGTCGAAAAGCTTTACTAAAGTTTGCCAGGTGCCTATAAGGTGCGGCAGTTATTTGGTTGATATGCACCTCAGGAGATGTGCTCGATAAGTTACTCACCTAAAGATCATTTTTCTTGAGTGAGGCTTGCAGCCTTTGGCCGTTTTCCCCAGCCTGTACTCCGTTTGCGGGTATTCTTTGACCCTCCTCAATCTTTATGCTTTTACACTTGGAGTTAAACTCCATGAGCCAGTTGTTGGACCAGGTTTGCAGCCTGCGGAAATCCCTTTGTAGTCCTCCTTGATATTCAGTCGTTTGAATTCTCTGAATTAGTTTCATATCGTCTGCAAATAGGAACACCTCTGAATTTATCTACCCCATCCATCATATCATTTCCTTATACCACAAACAACACTGGTCCTAGGATTCACCCTTGTAGTACCCCACTCGTCACAGGAGCCCACTCTGATACCTCGTCAGGTATTCTCTGATCCATTGCAGTGCGTTTCCTATCATTCCTGCCTGCTCCTCCAGCTTTTGCGATAATCTTTTGTGTGGAACTGCGTCGAGAGCTTTCTTACAGTACAAGAAAATGCAATCTACCCACCTCTCTCTCTCTCTCTCTCTCTCTCTCTCTCTCTCTCTCTCTCTCTCCTGTCTTACATCTGTCCCCTTGTCATAAAATTCCAGTAGGTTTGTGACACAGGATTTCCCTTCCCTGGAACTGTGCTGGTTAGCATGTAAAATCTCATTCCTTTCTAGGAGCTCTACCACTATTCTTCTGATAAGCCTCTCCATGACTTTGCATACCATACCATACTGGTCTGTGGTTTAATACTGCTTGTCTGTCTCCTTTTTTAAAAACTGGGGCTACATTTGCTATGTACCACACTCAGGTAGTCGCCCTGTTTCGATAAATGTGTTGAATATTGTTGTTAGTGGCACACACAGTGCCTCTGCTCCCTCTCTCAGGACCCACAGAGAGATATCCGGTCCCATTGCCTTTGAGGTATATAGTAAATTTAGCTTCTTCACTTCCTCGTCGGTTGTGTGTAGTGTGTCCAGAACATGTTGGTGTACCCTTCCGTCCAGGTTTGCTGGAGTCCTTTCTGTCTCCACTTAAAACACTTCCTTAAATCTCGTGTTGAGCTCTTCACATACTTCTTGGTCGTTTCTTGTGATATCCCTTCCTTCCTTTCTTAACCTGATTACCTGATCCTTGACAGTTGTTTTCCTCCTGATGTGGCTGTACAATGGCTTTAGGTCAGATCTGGCTTTCGCTGTTGTGTCATTCTCATATTGCCGCTGGGCCTCAGTGCTTATCGTAGTATATTCGTTTCTGGCTCTTCGATTAATCTCCTGAAAAAAAAAAAAAACATACCACGGGCGGGGATAGAACCCGCGATCAGAGAGTCTCAAAACTCCGATCAGAGAGTCTCAAAACTGGAGTTTTGAGACCCTCTGATCGCGGGTTCTATCTCCGCCCGTGGTATAGTTTGTTTGCAATCGTGTCATTACGATTTCGTGAGTCATTAATCTCCTTATTTTCCTGGTTCATTTGTCTTCTATACATTTTTCATTCTCTAGTGCACTTAGTTTTGGCCTCTTTACACCTTTGGATGAACCAAGGGATCGTTCTGGTCTTCCCATTGTTTCTGTTGTCCTTGGGTACAAACCTGTCCTCCGCCTTCCTGCATTTTGTGGTCATGTATTCCATTTCATTTTCTGTTTCTCGCACCAGTTCTCTTTCCCAGTGTACCTGATGTAGGAAATTCCTCATGCCTGTATAGTCCCCTTTTTTGTGTTTTGTAGTATAAATGTGTGTGTGTGTGTGTGTGTGTGTGTGTGTGTGTGAGTGTGTAGGTGTAAGCGTAGGTGTGTGGGGAGGGGGGGGGTGCGTGTTCTTGTGCATGTGTGTGTGTAGGTGAGTTACACAAGCATCTGGTAACATTGACATTTTGATAAAGGTCAAATACTCCGCTATGTTAATGTGTGAGTTACAGACTAGGTTGTATGTGTGAGGTACAGACCAGTTGTCTGTACCTAGTCTGTGTGCATCGTCTGAACATTAACAATAATGCAGACAATGACATATGTACATCAAGAAGTATATACAGTATATCTCTCAGTGCGTATACACTTTTTTAGTAATTCTTCTTAACTGAATGGGACAAGTTGATCCGAAGCCTTCTTGACCTTCTTGACCTTCGGGAAGTCGAGAGGCTTTAATCTTAATTATTCTAGTTACCGAAGAGGTTAATTATCAACGTGTACTTCACTTCTTCTTTCAGTATTCAGTAAATAATGTTGCGTTGAATTTTCCACATGCGTGAGAGAAACTGTACTGAAAATAAGTATGTATGAATGTGATGTATGAAATACAAACACACACACACACACACACACACACACACACACACACACACACACACACACACACACACACACACACACACACACACACAACACACACACACCACACACACACAACACACACACACACACACACACACACACACACACACACACACACACACACACACACACACACACACACACACACACACACACACAGACACACACACACACACACACACACACATACACACACACACACACACACACACACAAACACACACACACACAGGATGAGCCCATGGCTCACCCAAAGGTGCAGGTAGGCAAAAACCAAGTGTGCTAGGGAAGGGAAGAAGTATAGAAGGCAAAGGACCCAGGAGAATAAGGAGAGCAATCGCAGAGCCAGAAATGAATATGCAATGGTAAGAAGGGAGGCCCAACGACAATATTAAAACGACATGGCAGCGAAAACCAAATCTGACCCGAAGCTGTTATACAGCCACATCAGGAGGAAAACAACAGTCAAGGACCAGGTAATCAGGCTAAAGAAGGAAGGAGGAGAGATCACAAGAAACGACGGCGAAGTATGTGAGGAACTCAACAAGAGATTCAAAGAAGTTTTCACAGAGGAGACAGAAGGGACTCCAGAAAGACGGAGAGGTGGGGTACACCACCAAGTGTTGGACACAGTACACACAACCGAGGAAGAAGTGAAGAGGCTTCTGAGAGAGCTAGATACCTCAAAGGCGATGGAGCCGGATAACATCTCTCCATGGGTCCTGAGAGAGGGTGCAGAGGCGCTATGTGTACCCCCAACAACAATATTCAACACATCTATCGAAACAGTGAGATTGCCTGAGGTATGGAAGACAGCAAATGTAGTCCCAATTTTTAAAAAAGGAGACAGACATGAAGCACTAAACTACAGAGCAGTGTCACTGACATGTATAGTATGCAAAGTCATGGAGAAGATTATCAGGAGAAGAGTGGTGGAACACTTAAAAAGGAATGATCTCATCAACAGCAGCCAACATGGTTTCAGGGACGGGAAATCCTGTGTCACAAACATACTGGAGTTCTATGACATGGTGACAGCAGTAAGACAAGAGAGAGAGCCGTGTGTAGATTGCATTTTCTTGGTCTGTAAGAACGCGTTTGACACACTTCCACACATGAGATTAGTTCAAAAACTGGAAGACCAGGCAGGGATAACAGGGAAGGCACTACAATGGATCAGGGAATACTTGTCAGTAAGACAGCAGCGAGTCATGGTACGTGGTGAGGTGTCAGAGTGGGCACCTGTGACGAGTGGGGTCCCACAGGGGTCAGTCCTAGGACCAGTGCTGTTTCTGGTATTTGTGAACGACATGACGGAAGGAATAGACTCCGAAGTGTCCCCGTTTGCAGATGATGTGAAGTTGATGAGAAGAATTCATTCAGACGAAGACCAGGCAGAACTACAAAGGGATCTGGACAGGCTGCAGACCTGGTCCAACATTTGGCACCAGGAGTTCAACCCCACCAAGTGCAAAGTCATGAAGATTGGGGAAGGGCAAAGAAGACCGCAGATGGAGTACAGTCTAGGGGGCCAGAGACCACAAACTTCACTCAAGGAAAAAGATCTTGGGTTGAGTATAGAACTAGGCACATCTTCTGAGGCTCACATCAACCAAAAAACTGCTGCAGCATATGGGCGCCTAGCAAACCTCTGAACAGCATTCCGACATCTTAGTAAGGAATCGTTCAGGACCCTGTATGCTGTGTACGTTAGGCCCATATTGGACTATGCGGCACGAGTTTGGAACCCACACCTAGCCAAGCACGTAAAGAAACTAGAGAAAGTGCAAAAGTTAGATAGATTGATACTTGAAATGAGGTATTGGAAAAGATGTTGGAAACGTGTTTGGCAATGGAGTTGGTGGGGAGGACTATGTATCTCTTCTCGGCAGTGTCTTCTCTGGGTGTGTTGAAGATGTTTAATGCCCGTCGTCTGCAGTCTCTGATGAAGTGACGAGGATAGTGGAGTTTAGAAAATACTTGTTCAATTATCGTGCTTTCTTCTTCAAGAAACTCATTGCTGCAGATTCTGAGTGCACGCAGGAAGAAGCCTATAATTACACCACGTTTGGTTTTGGTGTCGTGGTGAGAGTAAAAGTGGAGAAGGTCGTTTTGGTTGGTGGGTTTTCGATAGACTTTAAAACGAAGTTCGTGGTCAGCTTTGCAGAGCAGAACATCAAGGAAAGGAAGAGTGTTGTCGACTTCTTCTTCAAGAGTGAACTGGATTGAAGGCTCAACCTGGTTGAGCTTGTCCTGGACTGATAGTGCCCAAGAGTTTAGAGAGGTGTTTTGCGAGAATTCCTGAGAGCTGGTGGGGAGCACTGCCAAAAACTCACAAGCCTGGTATCCCAGTGAGGCCCATATCCTCGGGAATAGGCAGTGCTCCCCACCAGCTCTCAGGAATTCTCGCAAAACACCTCTCTAAACTCTTGGGCACTATCAGTCCAGCACATCTCAAACACTCGGGTGATCTTCTCAATCGCATTCGCAACATCAACATCAGGAACAAGAAACTTTCCAGCCTTGACGTGACTTCCCTATTCACCAAAGTACCTACTACACAAGCCATCGATCTCTTGCGCAGGAAAATTGACGATTCACTTGATCTTCCCATTCCAGCCAGCGATTTCATCGACCTTGTTGAACTATGTGTTGGCTTTACGTGTTTCTCTTTCGAAAATCACCTCTTTCAGCAGACTTTTGGACTACCCATGGGTTCGCCACTCAGTGCGGTCCTGGCGAACCTATACATGGAACATCTAGAAGCCGAACGTTTCTCCACCATTATTCCTTCGTCTGTCACCTGGCTCCGTTATGTTGACGACATTCTCCTCATAACTCCTAAACGCTTCAACGTTCAAGCTCTCCAAGACAAGCTCAACCAGGTCGAGCCTTCAATCCAGTTCACACTTGAAGAAGAAGTCGACAACACTCTTCCTTTCCTTGATGTTCTGCTCTGCAAAGCTGACCACGAACTTCGTTTTAAAGTCTATCGAAAACCCACCAACCAAAACGACCTTCTCCACTTTACTCTCACCACGACACCAAAACCAAACGTGGTGTAATTATAGGCTTCTTCCTGCGTGCACTCAGAATCTGCAGCAATGAGTTTCTTGAAGAAGAATGCACGATAATTGAACAAGTATTTTCTAAACTCCACTATCCTCGTCACTTCATCAGAGACTGCAGACGACGGGCATTAAACATCTTCAACACACCCAGAGAAGACACTGCCGAGAAGAGATACATAGTCCTCCCCACCAGCTCCATTGCCAAACACGTTTCCAACATCTTTTCCAATACCTCATTTCAAGTATCTACCTCCACGACCACGACCATCAAGGACATTACCAGTGATAGACAGGACAAGCTTCCACCCTCTGCAGGGGTATACATAATCCCTTGTAATGACTGCAACAAGTTATACGTGGGCGAAACATCAAGGGACCTCCAAACACGTATTTCAGAACACCAATACGCAAGCAGGTCTGACGACACAAGGAATGCCTGTGTACAACACCGTAATTCACACAACCACTTGATAAACTACAGAAACTCAAGACTCATCGCCACAGAAGACAACACTCAATACCGAAGAATCCTGGAATCATCACTTATTTCTATGTACGACAACTTCAACTAGAATAGTGGCTTCTATAACATAGCTGAACCACTTGCCAAGAAACTTCTTCATCGCTATCCCACATAAGAACACTGTAGAAGGTCTGCTCACAAACTTATCCAATCTCACTTACAAGCTACCCAAGATTTTAGACTCTATAACCCCACTCGGTACATCATCAGATGCAGCATTCTCCACCTGACCTCAGCATTCTGAACCTGACTATAAATACTCGCGTCCCTTCCACCCCAGGTAGATCTGTTTGTGACTTGAAAAAGCCCACTGTGTGGGCGAAACGTAGTCAATAAAGGATCACATTATACTGCATATGTGTTTATATTTCATTGTGTCGGTATTTTATACCATTTATTTCCACCGAAGAGGCGGGGCCAGGAGCTGAGTCTCGATCCCTGGAACCACAATTAGGTGAGTACATTTAGGTGAGTACACACACACACACACACACACACACACACACAGAAGGGTCAGGGGAGACATGATAACGACATACAAGATACTGCGGGGAATAGACAAGGTGGACAGAGATAGGATGTTCCAGAGAGGGGACATAGAAACAAGGAGTCACAACTGGAAGCTGAAGACTCAGACGAGTCACAGTGACGTTAGGAAGTATTTCTTCAGTCATAGAGTCGTCAGGAAGTGGAATAGCCTAGCAAGTGCAGTGGAGGCAGGAACCATACATAGTTTTAAGAAGAGGTATGACAAAGCTCAGGAAGCAGAGAGGGAGAGGACCTAGTAGCGATCAGTGAAGAGACGGGGCCAGGAGCTGAGTATCGACCCCTGCAACCACAATTAGATGAGTACACACACACACACACACGCCTAAGGGACAACCAGGAGTTCCGGAGTGTGTACCTGGACCGAGACAGAACACAAGAAAAAAGGATGACACTGAAAGAGAGGGTGCAACGTCGCGAGGAGGAATGGGAGGCAAGGAAGGTGGGAAGCAGGAGAAATCAGGCCCAGGTGGAAGAACAAACACAACCCCCTCCAGTACCACCCACAGAAGGAACACAACCATGGCACTCCCAAAGCAATCAAACAACCTAACCCAAAACCCACTCACTGTACCCTCTGCCCCTATCCCCCTCTGCACAAACCCCACCCCCACAGTAACCCACAGTAACCCATACATCCCCCCTCAGCTCAAACCCCACCCCCACAGAAACCTACAGTAACCCACACAATGTACCTTCTCCCCCATCCCTCTCACAACAAACCCACCCCTACAATAACCCACAGCAACCCACATACTGTAACCTCTATCCCCATCCCCCTTCACCACAATCCCTACCCCCACTGTAACTCCCCATAGGCCCTCTGCACCACCCACACCACAGACCCCACCCCAACAGCAACCCCTTATAGGCCCCTGCCAGGGCACCTGCTCCCCCTAACCCACCTCTCTCCCCAGACCTCAGTTATAGAAAAGAAGTTGAAGGTTTGGTACACAAATGCGGATGGAATAATGAATAAATATGAGGAGTGGCATGAAAGAATCAAGAAGATGTCCCCAGACACTGTAGCAGTTACTGAAACAAAACTCACTGGGATAATAACAGATGCAATCTTCCCACCCGCATATCAGATCCTGAGGAAGGATAGAAGGAGCAGAGGGGGAGGAGGGGTTGCAGTGCAAATTAAAACCCGGTGGGGTTATCAAAATGGTAGGAATGGACGAGATTGGAGAAAGGGATTACAAAGTAGGTACAGTTCAGTCAGGGGAACACTAGGTAGTCATTGAAGTGATGTATAACCCACCACAGAACTGCAGGAGGCCAAGAGAGGAATATGATGAGTGCAACAGAGCAATGGTGGACACACTAGCCGACGTGGCAAGAAGGGCTCACTCGAGTAGTGCGAAATTATTGGTCATGGGCGACTTCAATCACGGGGAGATTGATTGGGAAAACCTGGAACCACATGGGAGTCCCGAAACATGGAGAGCCAAGATGATGGATGTGGTGCTGGCAAACCTCATGCACCAACATGTTAGGGACACTACCAGAGAGAGAGGGGAGGATGAACCAGCAAGACTGGACCTTGTGTTCACCCTGAGTAGCTCAGATATTGAGCACATCACATATGAAACGCGCCTTGGAGCTAGTGACCACATGGTTATGAGCTTTGAATACATCGTGGAGCTAAAAGTGGAGAGGGTAACAGGAGTAGAAAGAGAAAGCCAAACTATAAAAGGGGACTACACAGGAATGAGGACCTTCCTGCAGGAGGTTCAGTGGGAACAGGAGTTGGTAGGAAAATCAGTAAACAAAATGATGGACTTGGTAACAACAAAATGCAAGGAGGCAATGGAAAGGTTAGTTCCCAAGGGTAACAGAAATAATGTGTAGGGAGGCAAAAACTAAGTGCTATATAGAATGGAAAAAGGTACAGAAGGCAAAGGACTCAGGAAAATAAAGAGTTTAGTCGCCGAGCCAGAAACGAGTATGCACAAATAAGGAGGGAGGCGCAGCAGCAGTATGAAAAAGACATAGCATCGAAAGTCAAGTCTGACCCGAAACTGCTTTACAGCCACATCAGGAGGAAGACAACAGTCAAGGACCAGGTAATCAGGCTGAAGGGACACTGGGAAGACAAAACAGTGGGGTACATCAACAAGGGATATACCAACAAGTGTTGGATGAATTGCACACAACTGAGGAGGAGGTGGAGAAGCTGTTAAGTGACCTGGATACCTCAAAGGTGGTGGGACCGGACATCTCTCCGTGGGTCCTTATAGAGGGAGCAGAGACACTACGTGTGCCAGTAACCAAAATCTTCAACACTTTCCTTGAAACTGGACAACTACCTGAAGTATGGAAGAAGGGAAATGTAGTTCCCATCTTTAAGAAAGGAGACAGAAATGAAGTACTAAATTATGGACCAGTGCCACTGACGTGTATAGTATGCAAAGTCATGGAGAAAATTATCAGGAGGAGAGTGGTGGAGCATCTGGAGCGGAACAAGATTTATAAACGATAGCCAGCACGGATTCATGGAAGGCAAATCCTGTGTCACAAACTTACTAGAGTTTTATGATAAGGTAACTGAAGTAAGAGATGGGAGGGAGGCGTGGGCTGATAGCATTTTCTTGGACTGCAAGAAGGCCTTCGACACAGTTCCTGACAAGAGATTAGTACAGAAGCTGGATGAACAGGCACATACAACAGGAAGGGCACTGCAATGGATCAGAGAATACCTACAAAGGAGGCAACAGCGAGTCATGGTCCGTGATGAGGTATCACTGTGGGCGCCGGTGACGAGTGGAGTCCCCACAGGGGTCAGTCCTGTGACCAGTGCTATTCTTGGTATATGTGAACGACATGACGGAAGGGCTAGACTAAGAAGTGTCCCTGTTTGCAGATGATGTGAAGTTAATGAGGAGAATTAAATCAGATGCGGACCAGACAGGTCTACAAAGAGACCTGGACATGGTGGATGCGTGGTCCAGCAACTGGCTCCTAGAATTTAACCCCGCCAAATGCAAAGTCATGAAGATCGGAGAAGGGCAAAGAAGACCGCAGACAGAGTATAGGCTAGGAGGCCAAAGACTGCAAACTTCACTCAAGGAGAAAGATCTAGGAGTAAGTAAAATACCGAGTACATCGCCAGAAGCACACATTAACCAGATAACGGCTGCAGCATATGGGCGCTTGGCAAACCTGAGAATAGCGTTCCGGTACCTCAGTAAGGAATCGTTCAAGACTTTATACACTGTGTATGTCAGGCCCATACTGGAGTACGCAGCACCAGTTTGGAACCCACACCTGGTCAAACACGTCAAGAAATTAGAGGAAGTGCAAAGGTCTGCAACAAGGGTAGTTTCAGAGCTAAGGGGAATGTCCTATGAAGAAAGGTTGAGGGAATCGGTCTGACGACACTGGAGGGCAGGAGGGTCAGGGGAGACATGATAACGAAATACAAAATACTGCGTGGAGTAGACAAGGTGGACAGAGACAGGATGTTCCAGAGATGGGACACAGAAATAAGGGGTCACAATTGGAAGCTGAAGACTCAGAGGAATCAAAGGTATGTTAGGAAGTATTTCTTCAGCCACAGAGCTGTTAGGAAGTGGAATAGTCTGGCAAGCGATGTAGTGGAGACAGGAACTATACATAGTCTTAAGACGAAGTATGATAAAGCTCATGGAGCAGGGAGAGAGAGGACTCAGCAGCGGTTAGTGAACAGGCGGAGCCAGGAGCTGAGTCTCGACCTCTGCAACCAGAATTAGGTGAATTAGGTGAGTACATGCACACACACACACATACACACACACACACACACACACACATACACACACACAGGCTCTTTGCAGTCCTGCCTCATCCTCATCCGATTTAATTCTTCTCATCAACTTCACATCATCTGCGAATAGGGACACTTCAGAGTCTATTCCTTCCATCATGTTCGCATATTTCAAAAATAGCACTGGTCCTAGAACTGACACCTGTGGGACCCCGCTCGTCACAGGCGCCCACTGTGATACCTCTTCACGTACCATGACTCGTTGTTGCCTCCCTGTCAGGTATTCCCTGATCCATTGCAGTGCCCTCCCTGTTATATGCGCCTGATCCTCCAGCTTCTTCACTAATCTCTTGTGGGGAACTGTGTCAAAGGCCTTGCTGCAGTCTAGGAAAACGCAATCAACCCACCCCTCTCTCTCGTGTCTTACTTCTGTTACCTTGTCATAAAACTCCAGGAGGTTTGTGACACAGGATTTGCCTTCCATGAACCCATGCTGGTTTTCATTTATAATCTTGTTCCGTTCCAGGTGTTCCACCACTCTCCTCCTGATAATCTTCTCCATGACTTTACACACAATACATGTCAGAGACACAGGTCTGTAGTTTAGTGTCTCATTTCTGTTTCCTTTCTTAAATATGGGGACTACATTTGCTGTCTTCCATTTCTCAGGTAGTTGCCCAGTTTCAAGGGATGTGTTGAAGATTGTGGTTAGGGGCACGCACAGCATCTCTGCTCCTTCTCTAAGGACCCATGGGGAGATGTCCGGTCCCATCGCCTTTGAGGTATCAAGGTCACTATAGCAGCTTCTGCACCTCCTCCACGGTTGTTCGTATGTCATCCAACACTTGTTGGTATATTCCCTCTTGATGTTCCCTTCTGTGCTGTCTTCCCAAAGCCCTTCCTGTCTCTGCTGGACAGGCTGGACATGTGGTCCAGAAACTGGCTTCTCGAATTCAACCCTGCCAAATGCAAAGTCATGAAGATTGGGGAGGGGCAAAGAAGACCGCAGACAGAGTATAGGCTAGGTGGACAAAGGCTACAGACCTCACTCAGGGAGAAAGACCTTGGGGTGACCATAACACCGAGCACGTCACCGGAGGCACACATCAACCAAATAACTGCTGCAGCATACGGGCGCCTGGCAAACCTGAGAAAAGCGTTCCGATACTTTAATAAGGAAACGTTCAAGACACTGTACACTGTGTATGTTAGGCCCATACTGGAGTATGCAGCACCAGTGTGGAACCCACACCTGGTCAAGCACGTCAAGAAGTTAGAGAAAGTACAAAGGTTTGCAACAAGGCTAGTCCCAGAGCTCAGGGGAATGTCGTACGAGGAAAGGTTGAGGGAAATCGGACTGACGACACTGGAGGACAGAAGGCATTTCGAGAATAGCATTTCGACATCTCTGTAAGGGTCGATCAGAACACTGTACACCGTGTACATCAGAACCATATTGGAGTATGCAGCACCAGTTTAGAACCCACACCTGGTCAAGCACGTCAAGAAATTAAAGAAAGACGAATGGTTTGCAAGGGGACTAGTCCTGAGCTAAGGGGCATGTCATACAAGAAGAGGTTAAGGAAAGTCGATCTGACGACACTGGAGGACATTAGGTGCTGGGGTCACATGGCAGCATCATATAAAATACGGAGAGGAATCGACAAGGTGGACAGGAACAGGATGTTTCAGTAACAGAGTTGTCAGGAAGTGGATTAGTCTTGAAGGGAGGTCGTTGGAGGCAGGACCCATTCATGCTTTACGAAAAGTATGATAAAGCTCACGAGCAGGGAGTGAAGTAGTTAGTGTACAGTTATTAGGTGGACCAGGAGCTATGCCTCGACCCTGCAACCACAAATAGGTGAATATATATATATCATATATACTATATATATATATATAATTATACTATATATATATTAAATATATATAAGATTTATATATATATAATGTATGTCTTGTATATTTGGTGTTGTGTGTGTTATGTCGTTCGAATAGCGTAAAATTAGTCATTCTGACTAACGAAAAAAATACCGTTCATTGTGTTTGTTTATTATTAAGTTATGTAAAATTTATCTGTAATATATTTTGATGGATTAATGTACTAAATTTATTTGTGATTGTTATATTAAGGTTAGGTAAGTTTTCTATAGGGTTCTTATCTATATAATTTATTAATTTTTGCATTAAATAAATGAAAAATAAATCTTTAATCATATAATAGAAAATTCAGTAATGGACTTAATTTTCGATGTGTTCCTTGCTAATTAAACCAGTTCGTACCTATTCTGCACGTCAGATATATTTTTATATATATATATATTCTATATATTATATATTATATATATATATATATATATATATATATTTATATATAGATTATGCAACAATTCACAGTAAACAGGTGATTTCAAAATATGCAAAACAACCACTTGAAAGATAGAAAAATTCAAGCGCTTTCGTGACTACTCACATTATCAAGAACTTTTCTTTCTGACGTGGTTGTATTTGCATATATATATATATATATTCGATGTATATATATATATATATAATATATATGTAATATATATATATATAAACATATATATATTACTTTATATATATAATATTATATTTATATATATATAATTTATATATATTTATATTTTATAATACTATTTATTTATATATAAACTATATATAAATATATTTATATATATACTATAGATTTATATAGATATATATATATATATATAAAATATATATATATATTTATATTTATATGTAATTTTTATATATATTTATATATATAAACATTATATATATATATATATATATATATTATTTTATATATTTATATATATATATTATATATTTATATATATATTATATCTATATATATATCTTATAGTTATGCATAAGATCACAGTAAACAGCGTGAAAATTTCAGAATATGCTAAACAACCACTCTGTAAGAATAGAGAAATTTCCATGCGCTTCGTGACTATACATTATCAAGGAACTTTGAAAGTTAAGCATCCAAAGGTCAGCTATTAAGGCGTGTAGGTCGGCACCTCACTATCAGATCCCACGACGAGTTTAAAACACGTGACGCGCGGCCGAGCCAAACTTGGAATGGTCCTTGGCACAAAACTCTACCCCACAAAAACTATTCTACCCATGAAATAAGAAATTTTAAAGATTATTTGTCCTGTGTATTATTAAATTCTTCCCATATTATATTATTTATAAAGGGATTAATTTATATAAACCAAAGGAAATATTCTTTCATTTTGTCAAAACTGCTTTTTATGAAAACAAGATTCAATTTTATTCCTGTCGGACCAGGACTTGCTTGATACTAACTTTCTCTTCTTTTGAAAATCAAATTTGGATGGTTAATTTCTCTAACTTGAATAAATAGAGCATTGGAATCTTGTCCATGTTTAAGGCTATATTTTTGTTGTTTTAATCTTAGTTCGAGATTTTTTACAACTGTTTGACCGTATAAACTTTATCGGCAATTTTTCAAGGAATCTTTAGACACATCCATCAGCTTTTGGGGGGAATTCTTTATCAAATGTTTTTTTTTTACTGTATCGAGATTTTTGAATACATTCCCCGTATTATTAAAAGTCTTAAAGAAGAGAAGGCTATCAACCCAAGTTTTCATTGGTAGGGAGACCCAACATATTTTTATTTGAATAGGCTGGTTGTCCCTTTTTGGATTGTAAAAAGTATTTCTGGCAACGTTAAAAGATTTATCAATTACAATTCTTGGGTATTTTAAATCATTTACCTATTTCATAAAATTTTGGATATTTCCTCATCTATGAACTCAGGACTACAAGATTCGTAAGCTCTCAGAACATTGATGGAAAACTTGGTTACTGTTTGACTCTTTCTTTGATGCGAGAAGATTAGTGGACATAGGAACTGTTATAGTAGGTTTTCTGTAAATTAAAAATTTGAATTAATTATTACCCTTAATAATTTTAAACTTCTAGAAAAGGAATGAGTTATTTTGTTCAACCTCTTACAGTAATGTTTATTGAATGGGCCTAAGATTTTTAATTTTCCAAGGAAATGGGGTATAGTCTACATTTTTGGGCATTAGTCACAAAAATATCATCATACATATCTGAACCATTTAGCTCTATTAGGAGGATTGTGTTAAGTAACCTTGTTTAAAATTAATGCATGTATTAGGTTTACTAAGATAAACTGGTGAAAGAGGATTTCCCTTGCCATAATACAATACTTCTGAGTGTAAAAATTTATAGTTAAATACAAAGTTTGCTTCAACAATGCAAAGTTTATTATGATTAATGATTGTTGGAAAATGGCATGTAATCGTAGTTAAAGAGTTACTTAAGATAAGAAACTTAATATTCTCACGGGTACTTTCGGTAAACAAGGATGTAACATCAAAACTTAACCATGTTACAATTCATTTAGGTCAGTCAAGGTGCTTAAATTTATCAACCAAGTCTATGTTGTTTTTACATTACGTTTAGATTCGACTTAATTTCTTAAAAAATTGTTTAATGAACATGGTCTGCCCAAGTATCTTTTACCCAATAGGACTCTTGACATGAGGAGATCGTACTTTTGATGATTTATGAGAATTATGTTTCAGATAACATATTGTAATAACTAAATTACAGGAGATGGGAAGCATTCAATATATTGAGAAACAAAAATACTCTTTTAATCAGGCCATTCCATTAGAATGGAAAATCACTGTCTTGTTGGATCATTGCTTTAATAATCTCAGAAGAATTTGTAAATGATCTATAAGAGCAAAAATACAAAGAAAATTAGAATTTTAAGTGTAAATAGTGATTGGACTATGAATGCTTATATACAATTTGTATTTTACTTTTTCGATGATTTTCTTTGACTTTACATACAACTGATGCTATTGGTTTTGGCCTAAGGTTTTGGCACTGCAAAAAACTTAATAAGGTGAAAATTGCAAAGCCTTTTGTAACTTTGAAAAATTTTCTGATTTATCCTCTGTGAAATTATTATTAGTAAGGATTGGTATATAGCTCTATGTTAAAACCAAACATTCCCAATTGCCCTCAAAAGATTCTCTTAAGTTCTTATTGATACACTTAATAACAATAAAAATTTGCGCCTTACTAAAAGCTAGACAAAATAAAATGCAATTGTAATTATGAAAGAAAATGATTACCAAAAGAAAAAATTGAATAATCTCTTAGATGATACTGAAACCTATTCTAAACTTAGGAAATATCCCTAGAACGTTAACAGCAATTTCAATAAAAACACATAAAACTTCTACTGAAGGCAAAGTTGAATTAGTCAAACAATTAACTTCGACTAATTTCATCTTTGCCTACATGTATTGGACTATTAAATACACACAAACCAAGGAATCAGTCAGACAATTGTTAGCAATAGGGTCAGTTTCATATAAATTATCCAAATGGCTTGTTGATATTTTGAGCCCGATTGTTGGCAAAATTCTAACTTAATGTTTAAAAAAACATAGACTTGGTTGTTAAATTAAGCTCCTTGACTGATAAATGATTTTAACATGGTTAGTTTTTGATGTGACTTCCTTGTTTACGAAAGTTCCTCTTGATGATTTATTAAGTTTCTTATCGATAGAACTCTTTAACTATGATTTACCATTGCCAGTTCCTAATTTCATTAAACTTATTAAACTTTGCATTGTTGATGCAAAATTGTAATGTTAAATGTTAAAATTTACACTCAGAAGTATTGTTATGGCAATGGAATCCTCTCTTTCACCGGTTTTTAGTAACCTATACATGGAATTTTTTTTGGAAACAAGGTTACTTAACACATCCATCCTATTAGAGATAAATGGTTCAGTTTGTAGAGATATTTTGTGTTTATGCCAATATGTAGATATACACCATTTCCTTGGAAAATTAAATAGCTTAGCCCATTCAATAAACCTTTACTGTTGAGGGTTGAAGAAAATAATCATTGCTTTTCTAGATGTGTAAATTATTTCGGGTATTAATGAATGCATAATTTATAATTTACTGAAAATCCTACTAATAACTGTTCCTATGTCCACTATTATTTCCTCGCATCAGATAGAGTCAAATCTGTTGTTTTCTATCAATGTTTCTCGAGAGCTTTACGTATTTGTAGATCCTGAGTTCATAGATGAGAAAATATCCAAAATTTATGAAATAGGTAATGATTTAAATTACCCCATGAAATGTAATTGATAATTCTTTTAAAGTGCAGAAATACTTTTTACAATCCAAAAAGGGACAATCCAGCCTTATTCAAATAAAAATATGTTGTTTCTCCCTTACCATGGTAAAATCTTGGTTGATGTGCCTTCTATTCTTAAGATTTTAATATTAAAGTTTGTATTCAAAATCCTCGATACAGTAAAAAAAAAAACTATTGATATAGATTCCCCCAAAATGCTGATGGATGTTGTCTATAAAGATTCCTTTGTAAAAAATTTGCGATTAAAGTTATTACGGTTCAAACTGGTAAAATCTCGAACTAGTATTAATACAACAATATATTGCATTAGAACTGGACAAGATTCCAAGGCTCTTTTATTATGGAAGAGATTTTAACCATCTATTGTTTTTCAAAAAGTTGAGAAGTAGTTCAAGCAAGGCATGGTTCGACAGGTATATAATGAATCTTGTTTCATGAAAGCGTTTTGACATTAATATGAATATTCCTTTGGTTATATAAATTGATCCATTTATATATAAATAGAATTTGGATGAATTTAATAATCACTGGACAAATAATCTTTAAATTTCTTTTTCTTGGGTAGAATCGTTTGTGGGGGAGTTTGTGCCTAGGACCTTTCCAAGTTGGCTCGCCGCGCGTCACGTGTTTTTAAACCGTTGTTGTGGAGGATCTGTTAGTGAGGTGGCCGACAGTCACTTAGCTAGCATTCTGGATGCTTTACTTTCATAGTTTCCTTGATAATGTGAGTAGTCTCGAAAGCGACTTGGATTTTCTCTCTTCTTTCGAGTGGTTGTTTTGCAATATTTATATATATTATATATATATTTTATATATATACTATATATATATATTATATATATATTATATATATATATATATTTATATATATATGTAATTTATATATATTAATATTATCTATATATATTTATTTTTATATATATTATATTTATATATTATATAATATATATTTTATATATCGAGTGTTGTAGTTTGGTAGACAGCAAAACCCAGGGACGTACTACCGTCCTGCCAGAGGACTGTGATTGAAACAGAAACTGTAACTGTTTTGCATGTGGGTAGGATTGCTGGTTTCTTTTTTGTCTCATAACACGTAGATAACAGGGATAACTTTGTGCTACGCACCTACTTACACTTGGTCACTCTTCCACAGACAAGCACATGCATATATTATAAATACATACATCTAGGTTTTTCTCCTTCTATTCTTAAATAGCTCTTGTTCTTTTTTATTTCTTCTATTGTCCATGGGGAAGTGGAAAAGCATCTTTCCTCCGTAAGCTATGCGTGTTCGTATGAGGACTACTAAAATGCCGGGAGCAATGGGATAGTAAACCCCTTTTCCGGTATCCAATTTCACTAAAAGAGAGAAGAAAAACTTTATAAAAAATGGGGTTGTTTAAATGGGCGTGGATGAAGTGCGGATGACAAGATACAGATGATTGCTGATTGTTAGAATGGAAGAAGGTTGTATGTCTGGCTCTAAGCGAAACAAGCTGAAGGGGGTAGGAGAGTTTCAGTTGGGGGGAAATAAATGGGATTAAATCTGGAGGATCTGAGAGTGTTAGAGCATCAGGAAGGGGCGTGCTAGTAATGTTAAAGATCAGTTATGGAAGGAGAGAAAGTGAATTTGAATGTGTAAATTCGAGAGTTATGTGGATTAAGTTAAAGGTTGGATGCGAGAAGTGGGTATAATAACGGTGTAGGAACATGGAGAAGGATGAAGAGAGGAATTGCAGAGGAGAGAGAGAGATTTTTTGGGAGATGTTAAGTGAATGTATAGGAGCCTTTGAACCCAAGTGATGAGAGTAATTGTGGTATAGGGGACCTGAATGCTAAAGTAGGAGAAACTTTTAGAGTGGGTGTGTAGGTAAGTTTGGGGTGCAGGTGTAAATGACACATGGGAGCCATTGATTGTAACTTTGTATAGAAGGTGGTTTAGTTATAGGTAAACATATTTTAGAAAAAGAGGATAAATAGTATACACGATAGGATGTAGGGCGAATTGACAGTAGTTTGTTGGATTATGTTTTGGTAGATAAAAGACTGTTGAGTAGACTTCAGGAGGTACATGTTTATAGTGGGGCACAGATATATCAGATACTTTCTAGTGTAGCATACTCACTGAGAATAAAAGGTAGTTGGGATACAAGGAGAATAGAGCATAAGGGAGAGAGTGGTGAGGTTTAAAAACCTAAAGGGAGGCGTTAGGGTAAGATATAACCAGCTATTGGAGGATAGATGGGCTTTAATGAGAGCATAGGCAATGGGGTTCGAAAAAGGGGGGGAGGGGGGGGGAATCCGGGGGTAGAAATAAATGGATAAATACCGACACACAATGAGAAAATTATAAACCACAATTGCAGTATAATGTGATCTTTATTGTCTACGTTTCACCACGCAGTGGGCTTTTTCCAAGTCACACCACGGACTACTGGGGTTGGAAGGTACCGGGAGTATTTATAGTTCAGAAAAGTTGAGGTCAGGTGAAGATTGCATGCTCAGTTGATCTACGGGTGGGGTTGTAGTGTATTTGGGTAGCTAGGCGGGGATATTGAGAAAGTTGTGAGTAGACTTCTGCAGTGTTCTTGATTCTTATGTGGTAGCGACTGATAGATGTTTTATTGGCGAGTGGTTCTGCTTTGTTATAGAAGCCTCTGTTCTGGTTGAAATTGTTGGTTATAGAGATAAAACGATGATTCAGGATTATTCTGAATTGAGTGTTGTCTTCTGTGGCTTAAGTCTTGAGTTTCTGTAGTTAATTAAATGGTGTGTGAATTGCGATGATGTACCAAGGAATTCCTTGTAATGGTCAGTCCTGCTTGCATATGGTGTGCTGAATTCGTGTTTGGAGGTCTCTCGTGTTTCGCCACGTATAATTTGTTGCAGTCATTACATGGGATTAAGTATACCCTGCAGAGGATGGAGGCTTGTCCTGTCTACTACTGGTGATGTCCTGTTGGTCGTGGTTGTGGAGGTAGATACTTGGAATGATGTTTTGGCAAGATGTTGGAAATATGTTCGGCTCAATGGGAGTTGGTGGGAAGGGACTATGTATCTCTTTTCGGCAGTGTCTTCTTGGGTGTTGTGAAGATGAAGTTTAATGCTCGCCGTCTGCAGGTCTCTGATGAAGTGACGATCGGTTAGTGGAGTTTGGAAAATACTTCTTATTCCAATTATAGTGCATTATAGTGCACTCAGAATCTGCAGCAAGGTTCCTTGAGAGAAGAATGCACTATATCTTGAACAAGTATTTTCCAACTCCACTATCCTCGTCAACTTCATCAGAGACTGGCAGAGGCGTGCATTAAACATCTTCAACACACCCAGAGAGACACTGCGAGAAGAGGTATATTGTCACTTCCCACACACCTCCATTGCAAACATGTTTCCTAACATCTTTGCCAAAACATCATTCCAGTATCTACCTCCACAACCAAGACCTTCAGGACATCACAGTAGTAGCACAGGACAAGCCTCATCCTCTGCAGGGGTATACATAATCCTTGTACATGACTGCAACAAATTATACGTGGGGCGAAACATCAAGAGACTCCAAACAACGTATTTCTGAACACCAATAAGCAAGATGGACGGACGATTCTAAGGAATGCCTGTGCTACAACATCGCAATTCACACAACCATTTAATAACTACAGAAACTCAGACTTATAGCCACAGAAGGGACAACATCAAACAGAAGAATCCTTGAATAATCGTTTATCTCTATAACAACAATTTTCAAACCAGAACATGGCTTCTATAACATAGTCTGAACACGCGCCAAGGAAACTTTCTTCATCGCTTCCCACATAAGGAACATAGATACACATGCAGAAGGTCTTCTCACAACTTGTCCAATTCCCCGCCAGCTACCACGAACTCGACAACCCCACCAGGTAGATCATCTGATGCAGCAATCTTCACCTGACCTCAAAGTTCTGAACTATAAATACTTCCCGTCACCTTCCAACCCCAGGTAGATCCGTGTTGTGACTTGAAAAAAAAGCCACTACTTGGGTGAAACGTTTTGTCAATTAAGGAATCACATTATACTGCATTTGTGTTTATATTTCCAGCGGAATGGGGTGGTGTTAAAATGGTAGTGTTAGAAGTTTCAGCAGAAGTTTGTTTTGTGGTTACAGAAAGTGGGTGTGCCAGGAGGGAAGAGGAGCGATTGGTGGAAATGATGATGTAAAGAGAGTAGTAATGGGAGAAAATAGTTTAGCATATGAAGAAGTTTTTACAAATAGAAGTGATGAGGAGGGAAGAAGTATATGGAGAAAAAGAGGAGTTAAAGAGAGTGGGTGTGATGCAGAAATGTAAAAAAGAGAGCAATTGAGAGAGTGGTATGGTGAGTTGTTATCAACAAATTTGTGAATATAAGAAAAAGTTTTGGAATGTGAAGATTAACAAGTTAAGGAAGACTAGAGAACAAATGGATTTAGTCAGTATAAATAGGAGAGGAGAGTTATTAAATGGGAGGTTAAGGTGTATTGGGAAGATGGAGGGAATTTTTTGAGGAATTGTTAAATGTTGATGAAGATAGGGTAGCTGTGATTTCGTGTATAGGGAAGGAGGAATAAACATCTTGTGGAGTGAGGGGAAGAGCAGTTGTGAGTGTGGGGGAGTTCGTGAGCAGTAGGTTAAAATTGAAAGAGGGGTTAAGGCAGCGGGATTGATGGATAAAAGATAGAAATGTCTAAAAGCAGGTGGGGTTATAGTTTTGAGTGGCTTGGTTGCAATTATTTAATTAATTGTATGAAGAGGGTAGGTACCTAGGGATTGGCAAGAGAGCTTGCATAGTTCCTTTGTATAAAGGCAAAGGGGATGAATGGGTGTGCAAAAATTATAGGGGGATAGTCTGTTATGGTGTGTACCTGTAAAGAGTATATGGTAGAGTTATAATTGAAGAATTAAGAGTAAGACGGGAGATTAGGATAGCGATGTAACATAGGAGGCTTTAGGAAAGGTAGGGGAGTGTGTGGACCAGTGATTTACAGTGAAAAATATAAAATGTGAAACAGTATTTAGATAAGGCTAAGAGGTCTTTGTGGCATTTATGGATTGGAAATGGAGTATGACAGGTTGGATAGGGGGGCAATGTGGCAGAAGATGTTGCAAGTGTAGGGTGTGGAGGTAGGTTACTGAAAGCAGTGAAAATAATAAAAGCTTTTACGAGGATAGTGTGCTCAAGTTAGTGTATGTAGAAAAGAGGGAATTTTTTCCCAGTAAAAAGTAGGCCTTAGACAAGGATGTGTGATGTCACCGTGGTTGTTTTAATATATTTATTAATGGGTGTAAGAGAAGTAAATGCGAGGTAGTCTTGGCCAAGAGGCGTGGAGTTAAAGATAAAGAATCACACACAAAAAGTGGGAGTTGTCACAGCTGACTCTTTGCTGAGGGGACACTCGTGCTCTTGGGGAGATTCTGTAGAGAAGCTGCCAGAGATTGGTGGATGAATTTGGTTAGTAGGGTGTGCAAAAGAAGAAATTAAAGGTGAATACAGGAAAGAGTAAGGTTAGGAGGAATTCAAAAAGATTAGGTGATGAAAGATTTGGATTATCGATTGGAGGGGAGAGATGGAGGAGTGAAGGTATTCAGATATTTGGGAGTGGACGTGCAGCGGAGGGGTCTCTGAAAGATGAGGTGAATTATAGAATTGATGAGGGAAAAAAAAGAGTGAGTGTTGCACTTAGGAGTCTGTGGAGTCAAAGAACTTTTGTCCTTGGAGGCAAGAGGGGAAATGTATGAGAGTATAGTTTTACCAACGCTCTTATCTGGGTTTTTTGAAGATGGGTGATGAATGTTGCTGCGAGGAGAGGCTGGAGGCAGTGGAGATGTCATGTCTGAGGGCAATGTGTGGTGTGAATAATATGCAGAGACTTCGTTTAATAGTTTGGTAGTTAGGAGGAGGTGCGGAGGATTACAAAACTGTTGTCCAGTGGGCTGAGGAAGGGGTTGTTGAGGTGGTCGGACATGTAGAGAGAATGGAGCGAACAGAATAATTCATGAGTGTATCAGTCTGTAGTGAAAGGGAAGGCGGGGTAGGGGTCGGCCCTAGGGAAGGGTTGGAGGGAGGGGTTAAAGGAAGGTTTTGTGTGCGAGGGGATTGGATTCAGCAGGCATGCGTGAAGCGTGTTTGAGAGGAGTGAATGGAGAAAATGGTTTTTAATACTTGACGTGCTGTTGGAGTGTGAGCAAAGTAAACATGTATGAAGGTGATTCAGGGAAACGGCAGGCCGGACTGAGTCCTGGGATGGGAAGTTACAGTGGCCTGCACTCTGAAAGGAGGGGTGTTAATGTTGCAGTTTTAAAAAACTGTCGTGTAACGCAACTTCTTGCAAGACAGTGATGGAGTGATTGATGGTGAAGTTTTTTCTTTTTCGGGCCACCCTGGCTTGGGTGGGAATCGGCCTTGTGATAATAAAATAAAAAAAAATATATATTATATATATACTATATATATATATATATATATACTATATATATATTTATATATCTATATATATTTTATTTATATATATTACATCTACCTGCGAGAGCGTTGTTTTCTATGTGTTCATTTCACAGGTTTCATTAAATGATCTGAAATTGCAGGTCACTAATGAGACTGATTACTAATTCATCGCTATTGAATACGTGTTGATGAAGCGAGTTTGAATCTGTATGTGTGTTTGGGGTGTGTTTGATGTATGTTTGTGTGTTGTGTGTGTGTGTGTGTGTGTGGTGTGTGTGTGTGTTGTGTGTGTGTGTGTGTGTGTGTGTGTGCTGGCAGCATTTATATATCACAACAAAAGGTCTGACAACTATCCACTAAATATAAGAACAATATACACTTTGTTATTATTTTATATATAATAAAATATATATATATATATATATAATATAATATTATATATATATATATATATATATATATATTATTTGTAGACTTATAAGCAATCAGTAGAATATCTATGATATTTAGAATTTGTGATATATTTCCCTGAATATCATAACTTGGAATATTATGTAAATTTAGTGTCTTTTTCATAATTTTCTAATAAGATTCTATTGGGTGGAGGGGGGGGCGGACCAAACAAGGTTTGGGAGCAACCAAGCGCAGTCTTAAAGTGACTATAATGCTCGCAACATGTTCATACTTGCTTTTATCATCTGTGTGCATGCCAGGCCACTCGCCACTCCAACATCAAACTGCTAGAAGTACTTGTATATAAGCCCAACCCTGGCCACTCCAACATCAAACTGCTAGAAGTACTTGTATATAAGCCCAACCCTGGCCACTCCAACATCAAACTGCTAGAAGTACTTGTATATAAGCCCAACCCTGTACACTGCAACATCAAACTGCTAGAAGTACTTGTATATAAGCCCAACATGGCGCTGCAACATCAAACTCTAGAAGTACTTGGTATATAAGAGCAAAACCTGGCCACTCCAACTTCAAACTGCTAGAAGTACTTGTATGTAAGCCCAACCTGGCCACTCCAATCAACTGCTAGATGTACTTGCATATAAGCCCAAACCCTGGCTCTGCAACATCAAACTGCTAGAAGTTTAAGAAGTACTTGTATATAAGACCTACTAACAAAACCCTGGCCAGTGCAACATCAAAACTGCTAGAAGTACTTGTATATAAGCCCAACCCTCGCCACAGCAACATCAAACTGCTAGAAGTACTTGTATATAAGCCCAACCCTGGCCACTCCAACATCAAACTGCCAGAAGTACTTGTATATAAGCCCAACCATGGCCACTCCAACATCAAACTGCTAGAAGTACTTGTATATAAGCCCAACCCTGTACACTGCAACATCAAACTGCTAGAAGTACTTGTATATAAGCCCAACCATGGCCACTCCAACATCAAACTGCTAGAAGTACTTGTATATAAGCCCAACCCTGGCCACTCCAACATCAAACTGCTAGAAGTACTTGCATATAAGCCCAACCCTGGCCACTCCAACATCAAACTGCTAGAAGTACTTGTATATAAGCCCAACCCTGGCCACTCCAACATTAAACTGCTAGAAGTACTTGTATATAAGCCCAACCCTGGTCACTGCAACATCAAACTGCTAGAAGTACTTGTATATAAGCCCAACCCTGGCCACTCCAACATCAAACTCCTAGAAGTACTTGTATATAAGCCCAACCCTGGTCACTGCAACATCAAACTGCTAGAAGTACTTGTATATAAGCCCAACCCTGGCCACTCCAACATCAAACTGCTAGAAGTACTTGTATATAAGCCCAACCCTGGTCACTGCAACATCAAACTGCTAGAAGTACTTGTATATAAGCCCAACCCTGGCCACTCCAACATCAAACTGCTAGAAGTACTTGTATATAAGCCCAACCCTGTCCACTCCAACATTAAACTGCTAGAAGTACTTGTATATAAGCCCAACCCTGTACACTGCAACATCAAACTGCTAGAAGTACTTGTATATAAGCCCAACCCTGGCCACTCCAACATCAAACTGCTAGAAGTACTTGCATATAAGCCCAACCCTGGCCACTGCAACATCAAACTGCTAGAAGTACTTGTATATAAGCCCAACCCTGGCCACTGCAACATCAAACTGCTAGAAGTACTTGTATATAAGCCCAACCCTCGCCACAGCAACATCAAACTGCTAGAAGTACTTGTATATAAGCCCAACCCTGGCCACTCCAACATCAAACTGCTAGAAGTACTTGTATATAAGCCCAACCATGGCCACTCCAACATCAAACTGGTAGAAGTACTTGTATATAAGCCCAACCCTGTACACTGCAACATCAAACTGCTAGAAGTACTTGTATATAAGCCCAACCCTGGCCACTCCAACATCAAACTGCTAGAAGTACTTGTATATAAGCCCAACCCTGGCCACTGCAACATCAAACTGCTAGAAGTACTTGTATATAAGCCCAACCCTGTACACTGCAACATCAAACTGCTAGAAGTACTTGTATATAAGTCCAAGCATGGCCACTCCAACATCAAACTGCTAGAAGTATTGTATATAAGCCCAACCCTGTACACTGCAACATCAAACTGCTAGAAGTACTTGTATATAAGCCCAACCCTGTACACCGCAACATCAAACTGCTAGAAGTACTTGTATATAAGCCCAACACTGTACACTGCAACATCAAACTGCTAGAAGTACTTGTATATAAGCCCAACCCTGGCCACTCCAACATCAAACTGCTAGAAGTACTTGTATATAAGCCCAACCCTGGCCACTGCAACATCAAACTGCTAGAAGTACTTGTATATAAGCCCAACCCTGGCCACTGCAACATCAAACTGCTAGAAGTATTTGGATATAAGCAAAACCCTGGCCACTCCAACATCAAACTGCTAGAAGTACTTGAATATAAGCCCAACCCTGGCCACTGCAACATCAAACTGCTAGAAGTACTTGTATATAAGCCCAACCCTGGCCACTGCAACATCAAACTGCTAGAAGTATTGTATATAAGCCCAACCCTGGCCACTGCAACATCAAACTGGTAGAAGTACTTGTATATAAGCCCAACCCTGTACACCGCAACATCAAACTGCTAGAAGTACTTGTATATAAGCCCAACACTGTACACTGCAACATCAAACTGCTAGAAGTACTTGTATATAAGCCCAACCCTGGCCACTCCAACATCAAACTGCTAGAAGTACTTGTATATAAGCCCAACCCTGGCCACTGCAACATCAAACTGCTAGAAGTACTTGTATATAAGCCCAACCCTGGCCACTGCAACATCAAACTGCTAGAAGTACTTGTATATAAACCCAACCCTGACCACTGCAACATCAAACTGCTAGAAGTACTTGTATATAAGCCCAACACTGGCCACTGCAACATCAAACTGCTAGAAGTACTTGTATATAAGCCCAACCCTGGCCACTGCAACATCAAACTGCTAGAAGTACTTGTACATAAGCCCAACCCTGGCCACTGCAACATCAAACTACCAGAAGTACTTGTATATAAGCCCAACCCTGGCCACTGCAACATCAAACTGCTAGAAGTACTTGTATATAAGCCCAACCCTGGCCACTGCAACATCAAACTGCTAGAAGTACTTGTATATAAGCCCAACCTTGGCCACTGCAACATCAAACTGCTAGAAGTACTTGTATATAAGCCCAACCCTGGCCATTGCAACATCAAACTGCTAGAAGTACTTGTATATAAGCCCAACCCTGGCCACTTCAACATCAAACTGCTAGAAGTACTTGTATATAAACCCAACCATGTACACTGCAACATCAAACTGCTAGAAGTACTTGTATATAAGCCCATCCCTGGCCACTGGAACATCAAACTGCTAGAAGTACTTGTATATAAGCCCAACCCTGGCCACTGCAACATCAAACTGCTAGAAGTACTTGTATATAAGCCCAACCCTGGCCACTGCAACATCAAACTGCTAGAAGTACTTGTATATAAGCCCCTCCCTGGCCACTGCAACATCAAACTGCTAGAAGTACTTGTATATAAGCCCAACCCTGGCCACTGCAACATCAAACTGCTAGAAGAACTTGTATATAAGCCCAACCCTGGCCACTGCAACATCAAACTGCTAGAAGTACTTGTATAGAAGCCCAACCCAGGCCACTGCAACATCAAACTGCTAGAAGTACTTGTATATAAGCCCAACCCTGGCCACTGCAACATCAAACTGCTAGAAGTACTTGTATATAAGCCCAACCCTGGCCACTGCAACATCAAACTGCTAGAAGTACTTGTATATAAGCCCAACCCTGGCCACTGCAACATCAAACTGCTAGAAGTATTTGTATATAAGCCCAACCCTGGCCACTCCAACATCAAACTGCTAGAAGTACTTGTATATAAGCCCAACCCTCGCCACAGCAACATCAAACTGCTAGAAGTACTTGTATATAAGCCCAACCCTGGCCACTCCAACATCAAACTGCTAGAAGTACTTGTATATAAGCCCAACCATGGCCACTCCAACATCAAACTGGTAGAAGTACTTGTATATAAGCCCAACCCTGTACACTGCAACATCAAACTGCTAGAAGTACTTGTATATAAGCCCCACCCTGGCCACTCCAACATCAAACTGCTAGAAGTACTTGTATATAAGCCCAACCCTGGCCACTGCAACATCAAACTGCTAGAAGTACTTGTATATAAGCCCAACCCTGTACACTGCAACATCAAACTGCTAGAAGTACTTGTATATAAGTCCAAGCATGGCCACTCCAACATCAAACTGCTAGAAGTATTGTATATAAGCCCAACCCTGGCCACTGCAACATCAAACTGCTAGAAGTACTTGTATATAAGCCCAACCCTGTACACCGCAACATCAAACTGCTAGAAGTACTTGTATATAAGCCCAACACTGTACACTGCAACATCAAACTGCTAGAAGTACTTGTATATAAGCCCAACCCTGGCCACTCCAACATCAAACTGCTAGAAGTACTTGTATATAAGCCCAACCCTGGCCACTGCAACATCAAACTGCTAGAAGTACTTGCATATAAGCCCAACCCTGGCCACTGCAACATCAAACTGCTAGAAGTATTTGGATATAAGCCCAACCCTGGCCACTCCAACATCAAACTGCTAGAAGTACTTGTATATAAGCCCAACCCTGGCCACTGCAACATCAAACTGCTAGAAGTACTTGTATATAAGCCCAACCCTGGCCACTGCAACATCAAACTGCTAGAAGTATTGTATATAAGCCCAACCCTGGCCACTGCAACATCAAACTGGTAGAAGTACTTGTATATAAGCCCAACCCTGTACACCGCAACATCAAACTGCTAGAAGTACTTGTATATAAGCCCAACACTGTACACTGCAACATCAAACTGCTAGAAGTACTTGTATATAAGCCAACCCTGGCCACTCCAACATCAAACTGCTAGAAGTACTTGTATATAAGCCCAACCCTGGCCACTGCAACATCAAACTGCTAGAAGTACTTGTATATAAGCCCAACCCTGGCCACTGCAACATCAAACTGCTAGAAGTACTTGTATATAAACCCAACCCTGACCACTGCAACATCAAACTGCTAGAAGTACTTGTATATAAGCCCAACACTGGCCACTGCAACATCAAACTTCTAGAAGTACTTGTATATAAGCCCAACCCTGGCCACTGCAACATCAAACTGCTAGAAGAACTTGTACATAAGCCCAACCCTGGCCACTGCAACATCAAACTACCAGAAGTACTTGTATATAAGCCCAACCCTGGCCACTGCAACATCAAACTGCTAGAAGTACTTGTATATAAGCCCAACCCTGGCCACTGCAACATCAAACTGCTAGAAGTACTTGTATATAAGCCCAACCTTGGCCACTGCAACATCAAACTGCTAGAAGTACTTGTATATAAGCCCAACCCTGGCCATTGCAACATCAAACTGCTAGAAGTACTTGTATATAAGCCCAACCCTGGCCACTTCAACATCTAACTGCTAGAAGTACTTGTATATAAGCCCAACCATGTACACTGCAACATCAAACTGCTAGAAGTACTTGTATATAGCCCATTCCTGGCCACTGGAACATCAAACTGCTAGAAGTACTTGTATTAAGCCCAACCCTGGCCACTGCAACATCAAAACTGCTAGAAGTACTTGTATATAAGCCCAACCCTGGCACTGCAACATCAAACTGCTAGAAGTACTTGTATGTAAGCCCAACCCTGGCCACTGCAACATCAAACTGCTAGAAGTACTTGTATATAAGCCCAACCCTGGCCACTGCAACATGAAACTGCTAGAAGAACTTGTATATAAGCCCAACCCTGGCCACTGCAACATCAAACTGCTAGAAGTACTTGTATAGAAGCCCAACCCAGGCCACTGCAACATCAAACTGCTAGAAGTACTTGTATATAAGCCCAACCCTGGCCACTGCAACATCAAACTGCTAGAAGTACTTGTATATAAGCCCAACCCTGGCCACTGCAACATCAAACTGCTAGAAGTACTTGTATATAAGCCCAACCCTGGCCACTGCAACATCAAACTGCTAGAAGTATTTGTATATAAGCCCAACCCTGGCCACTCCAACATCAAACTGCTAGAAGTACTTGTATATAAGCCCAACCCTGTACACTGCAACATCAAACTGCTAGAAGTACTTGTATATAAGCCCAACCCTGTACAATGCAACATCAAACTGCTAGAAGTACTTGTATATAAGACCAACCCTGGCCACTCCAACATCAAACTGCTAGAAGTACTTGTATATAAGCCCAACCCTGTACACTGCAACATCAAACTGCTAGAAGTACTTGTATAAACCCAACCCTGGCCACTCCAACATCAAACTGCTAGAAGTACTTGTATATAAGCCCAACCCTGGCCACTGCAACATCAAACTGCTAGATGTAGTTGTATATAAGCCCAAGCATGGCCACTCCAACATAAACTCCTAGAAGTACTTGTATATAAGCCCACTGGCCACTCCAACATCAAACTGCTAGAAGTACTTGTATATAAGCAACCTGGCCACTGCAACATCAACTGCTAGAAGTACTTGTTATAGCCCAACCCTGGCCACTGCAACATCAAACTGCTAGAAGTACTTGTATATAAGCCCAACCCTGTACACTGCAACATCAAACTGCTAGAAGTACTTGTATATAAGCCCAACCCTGGCCACTGCAACATCAAACTACCAGAAGTAATTGTATATAAGCCCAACCCTGACACTGCACATCAAACTACCAGAAGTACTGTATATAAGCCCAACCCTGGCCACTGCAACATCAAACTGCTAGAAGTACTTGTAAAAGCCCAACCTGGCACTTCAACATCAAACTCTAGAAGTACTTGTATATAAGCCAACCTGGCCACTCCACATCAACTGCTAGAATACTTGTATATAAGCCCATCCTGGCCCTGCAACATCAACTACAAAGTAATTGTATATAAGCCCAACCTGTCACTGCAACATCAACTACAGAAGTACTTGAATATAAGCCCAACCCTGGCCACTGCAACATCAAACTACCAAAGTACTGTATATAAGCCAAACCTGGCACTGCAACATCAACTCCAAAGTACTTGTATATAAGCCCAACCTGCCACTGCAACATCAAACTACCAGAAGTACTTATATATAAGCCCACCTGGCCACTGCAACATCAAACTACCAGAAGTACTTGATATAAGCCCAACCTGGCCACTCGAACATAAACTGCTAGAAGTACTTGTATAAAGCCCAACCCTGCCACTGCAACATCAAACTGCTAGAAGTACTTGTATATAAGCCCAACCCTGTACACTGCAACATCAAACTGCAGAAGACTTGTATATAAGCCAACCTGCCACTCAACTCAAACTACTAGAAATACTTGTATATAAGCCAACCCTGTCACTGCAACATCAAACTGCCAGAATACTTGTATATAAGCCAACCCTGGCCACTGCAACACAAACTGCCAGAAGTACTTGTATATAAGCCAACCCTGGCCATGCAACAACAAACTGCCAGAAGTACTTGTATATAAGCCCAACCTGGCACTGCAACACAAACTGCCAGAAGTACTTGTATATAAGCCAACCCTGGCACTGCAACAACAAACTGCTAGAAGTACTTGTATATAAGCCCAACCCTGACACTGCAACATCAACTGCTAGAAGTACTTGTATATAAGCCAACCTGCCACTGCAACATCAAACTGCTAGAAGTATTTATAAGCCCAACCTGGCACTCAACACAACTGCTAGAAGTATTGTATATAAGCCAAACCCCTGCCACGCAACATCAAACTGCTAGATACTTGTATATAACCCAACCTGGCCACTGCACATCAAACTGCTAGAAGTATTGTATATAAGCCCAACCTGGCCACTGCAACATCAAACTGCTAGAAGTACTTGTATATAAGCCCAACCCTGACACCGCAACATCAAACTGCTAGAAGTACTTGTAATAAGCCAACCTGTACACTGCAACATCAAACTGCTAGAAGTACTTGTATATAAGCCAACCTGGCCACTCCAACATCAAACTGCTAGAAGTACTTGTATATAACCCAACCCTGCCACTGCAACATCAAACTGCTAGAAGTACTTGTATATAGCCCAACCCGGCCACTGCAACATCAAACTGCTAGAAGTACTTGTATATAAACCCAACCCTGACCACTGCAACATCAAACTGCTAGAAGTACTTGTATATAAGCCCAACCTGCCACCCAACATCAACTGCTAGAAGTACTTGTATATAAGCCCAACCCTGCACTGCAAATCAAACTGCTAGAATACTTGTACATAAGCCCAACCCTGCCACTGCAACATCAAACTACCAGAAGTACTTGTATATAAGCCCAACCCTGGCCACTGCAACATCAAACTGCTAGAAGTACTTGTATATAAGCCCAACCCTGCCACTGCAACATAAAACTGCTAGAAGTACTGTATATAAGCCCAACCCTGGCCACTGCAACATCAAACTGCTAGAATACTTGTATATAAGCCCAACCTGCATTGCAACATCAAACTGCTAGAAGTTCTTGTATATAAGCCCAACCCTGCCACTTCAACATCAAACTGCTAGAAGTATTGTATATAAGCCCAACCATGTACACTGCAACATCAAACTGCTAGAAGTACTTGTATATACCATCCCTGCCACTGAACATCAAACTGCTAGAAGTACTTGTATATAAGCCCAACCCTGGCCACTGCAACATCAAACTGCTAGAAGTACTTGTATAAAGCCAACCCTGGCCACTGCAACATCAACTGCTAGAAGTACTTGTATATAAGCCCAACCTGGCCACTGCAACATCAACTGCTAGAAGAACTTGTATATAAGCCCAACCCTGCCACTGCAACATCAAACTGCTAGAAGTACTTGTATATAAGCCCAACCCTGGCCACTGCAACATCAAACTGCTAGAAGACTTGTATATAAGCCCAACCCTGGCCACTGCAACATAAACTGCTAGAAGACTTGTATATAAGCCCAACCCTGGCCACTGCACATCAACTGCTAAAGTATTGTAATAAGCCCAACCTGGCCACTCAACATCAAACTGCTAGAAGACTTGTATATAAGCCCACCTGTACACTGCAACATCAAACTGCTAGAATACTGTATATAAGCCCAACCTGTACAATGCACATCAAACTGCTAGAAGTACTGTATATAAGCCCAACCCTGGCCACTCCAACATCAAACTGCTAGAATACTTGTATATAGCCAACCCTGTACACTGCAACATCAAACTGCTAGAAGTATTGTATATAAGCCCACCCTGCCACTCCAACATAAACTGCTAAAGTACTTGTATATAGCCCAACCTGGCCACTGCAACATCAACTGCTAGAGTAGTTGTATATAAGCCCAAGCATGCCACTCAACATCAAACTCCTAAAGTACTTGTATATAAGCCCAAGCTGCACTCCAACATCAAACTGCTAGAAGTACTTGTATATAAGCCAACCGTGGCCACGCACATCAAACGCTAGAAGTACTTGTATATAAGCCCAACCCTGCCACTGCAACATCAAACTGCTAGAAGTACTTGTATATAAGCCAACCCTGTCACTCACATCAAACTGCTAGAAGTACTTGTATAAAGCCCAACCTGGCCACTGCAACATCAAACTACAGAAGTAATGTATATAGCCACCTGTACACTCAACATCAAACTCCAGAAGTATTGTATATAAGCCCAACCCTGGCCACTGCAACATCAAACTGCTAGAAGTACTTGTATATAAGCCAACCTGTACACTTCAACATCAAACTGCTAGAAGTACTGTATTAAGCCCAACCCTGGCCACCCAACATCAAACTGCTAGAAGTACTTGTATATAAGCCCACCCTGCACTGCAACATCAAACTCCAAAGTAATGATATAAGCCCACCCTGTACACTGCAACATCAAACTCCAGAAGTACTTGAATATAAGCCCAACCCTGCCACTGCAACATCAAACACCAGAATACTTGTATAAGCCCAACCCTGGCCACTCAACATCAAACTCCAGAAGTACTTGATATAAGCCCAACCGCCACTGCAACATCAAACTACCAGAAGTACTTATATATAAGCCCAACCCTGGCCACTGCAACATCAAACACCAGAAGTCTTTATAAGCCCAACCATGGCCACTCGAACATTAACTGCTAGAAGTACTGTATATAAGCCCAACCCGGCCACTGCAACATCAACTGCTAGAAGTACTTGTTTATAAGCCAACCTGTACACTGCAACATCAAACTGCCATAAGTACTTGTATATAACCCCACCCTGCCATGCAACATCAACTACTAGAAATATGTATAAAGCCCAACCTGACACTGACATCAACTGCCGAAGTACTTGTATAAGCCAACCTGCCACTGCAACAACAAACTGCCGAATACTTGTATATAACCAACCCTGGCCACTCAACAACAACTGCAGAAGTACTTGTATATAAGCCCAACCCTGGCCACTGAACACAAACTGCCAGAAGTACTTGTATATAAGCCAACCTGCCACTGCAACACAAACTGCTAGAAGTACTTTATAAACCCAACCCTGGCCACTGCAACAACAAACTGCTAGAAGTACTTGTATATAAGCCCAACCCTGGCCACTGCAACAACAAACTGCTAGAAGTATTTGTATATAAGTCCAACCCTGGACACTGCAACATCAAACTGCTAGAAGTACTTGTATATAAGCCCAACCCTGTACACTGCAACATCAAACTGCTAGAAGTACTTGTATATAAGCCCAACCCTGGCCACTGCAACAACAAACTGCCAGAAGTACTTGTATTCAAGCCCAACCCTAGAAACTGCAACATCAAACTGCCAGAAGTACTTGTATTCAAGCCCAACCCTGGCCATTACAACATCAATCTGCCAGAAGTACTTGTATTCAAGCCCAACCCTGGACACTGCAACAACAAACTGCCAGAAGTACTCGTATTCAAGCCCAACCCTGGCCATTACAACATCAAATTGTCAGAAGTACTTGTATTCAAGCCCCTCCCTGGCCACTGCAACAACAAACTGCCAGAAGTACTTGTATTCAAGCCCAACCCTGGACACTGCAACAACAAACTGCCAGATGTACTTATATTCAAGCCTAACCCTGGCCATTACAACATCAGACTGCCAGAAGTACTTGTATTCCTGCCCATCCCTGGCCATTACAACATCAGACTGCCAGAAGTACTTGTATTCAAGCCCAACACTGGATGCTGCAACAACAAACTGCCAGAAGTACTCGTATTCAAGCCCAACCCTGGCCATTACAACATCAAACTGCCAGAAGTACTTGTATTCAAGCCCATCAATGACCATTACAACATCAGACTGCCAGAAGTACTTGTATTCAAGCCCAACACTGGATACTGCAACAACAAACTGCCAGAAGTACTCGTATTCAAGGCCAACCCTGGCCATTACAACATCAGACTGCCAGAAGTACTTGTATTCAAGCCCAACAATGGATACTGTAACAACAAACTGCCAGAAGTACTTGTATTCAAGCCCATCCCTGGACACTGCAACATCAAACTGCCAGAAGTACTTGTATTCAAGACCAACCCTGGCCACTGCAACATCAAACTGCCAGAAGTACTTGTATTCAAGCCATACCCTGGACACTGCAACATCAAACTGCCAGAAGTACGTGTAACCAAGCCTATGCCTGGCTACTACAGTTTCAAACTGCCAGAAGTATTTGGCTACTAAAACAACTGTCACTGTGGAGGTGAATGATGCGGTGATATTAACAAGATGTGGAAAGCAGCTCATGTACCCTTCATTGCACGTATAGAAGGAATGTTCTGGGATATATGTAGTTTTTTCCCACATAAACGAATCTCTTTACAGGACAATTTGTTCATTTAATGTGCTTGGTTATGTTATCATAGTAGTTTATAGATATACTAAGATTAAGTTTACGTTATCACAGTAGCTTATAAATCAATTAAGTCTACATTTATTTTATCATAGTAGCTGATTAAGTTACTATTAAGATACGTTCAAGTTATCATTGTAGCTTATTGATCTACTAAGACTTTTAATAGCAGTTCTCATACATTCAAATTCATTATGCAACTCCTTTAAAATATTTACAAAGCCTGAGGCATATAAACCCAGGCTGTGTCAGACTTCTTGTAAATTAATTTTTAAATTTATTATTCAGAGATAAACCAGTGTCAGACATAATCCATCAACAATGAACATTAATTCCTTTTTATTTATGTAATTATTTCATTGTATCTGCAACTTGTTATTATATCATCCAGACTTTTTCTGTTATTTTGATCAGTGAGCAGAACTTATTGTTAAAAGCTCACATCTGTGTTATTAAAATAGCAAATAGTTTACAGTGTAAAAGGCCTATTATTAATCGTCATGTCAAATTCAACATGGTTCGTAGTTGGTTGATTGGTTGGTTGGTTAATGGGGGTTTAAAGCCTATCGACTGCGCGATGTATGTTAACTGTTCACCAAGGTGTCAAGATTAATATGGATTAATGCAAACTCTCGGATTATATGCACACTGAGAGAAATACACCTCACAGTATATATATTCTGTGATTCTAATCTGAGGAAGTGTTAGTATACGCAGATGCAGCCCTGTTAGTGGACTGTGTTTAGAGCAGTCACTGTGTGTGTACTCACCTATTTGTACTCGCCTGTTTGTGGCTGTAGGGATCGAGTCTGGAGAGAGATGCTCTCCAGTACAGACTGAGAGATACCCTCCAATCGTGAGAAACTGAGAGATACCCTCCAGCAGTGAGAAACTGAAAATAAATCCTGGCCCAGCCTCTTCACTGGTCATTACTGGGTCCACTCTCTTCCTGCTCTTTGAACTTTCTCGTACCTCTTCTTAAAGCTATGTATGGATTCTGCTCCATGTGTGCCTCCAGAGATTCTATTCCTGACAACACTACTGACTGAAAAAATACTGCTAACATCCCAGTGACATCATGAGTTTCCTTTCATGTTTGTGGCTCCTTTTCTTATTTTGCAATTCTTCCCTTCCGTCGTCAATTCCTCTCAGTATTTTTATGTATTATCATATTTTCCCAGTTAATCCTGTCCCCATCGTACTCACCAAATTTGGTTTACAGGTCGAGTCATAGCTCCTGTTCCGATGTCTTTGTGTAAGTTATCTTTGCCTGACCTGAAATGTTAGATTTTATACGAGCAGTTGCTTTGTAATATTTAGCAAGGATTTGCAGGGCTAACAGTTTTTGTACGAGCTGAAAGGTAGTTAAGGGTCCTTGTTTTAAAAGATATAGTCGTATGGTGAGTGGCAATTCTGATTCTGATAAGGTCTGTTATTAAGAGATTATTAATAATTACAAGTGAAGTAGTTTTTTGTTATATGCTGTAGAGTGTTTGACTTGTATATAAATTAAATTATGTTAAATCATGTGTGGTTACATTCTAGACATTTAGTTAAACATATGTGTTATATTATTTCTTTTAAGTACATTTGTTGTTACATATTTAACATTAGTTAAATATGCTTACATCTTTAAACATTTGTAAATATGTGTGTTTTATATCTTATTTTTTCTTTGTTACATATTTAACATTATGTTAAACATGTGTGGTTTATGTGTTATAGAAATGTAAAACTTTGAAAATGTTTATTTGACGTCTCAACATCTTAGTAGCAAGTTTACTCATTACGTTCATCGATTATTGTATTTCTCAGTACACTGTTGAGGTTATTGTTCTGTTATTTTCTCAGTACACTGTTGAGGTTATTGTTCTGTTATTTTCTCAGTACACTGTTGAGGTTATTGTTCTGTTATTTTCTCAGTACACGTGAGGTATTGTTCGTTTTTTTCAGTACACTGTTGAGGTTATTGTTCTGTTATTTTCTCAGTACACTGTTGAGGTTATTGTTCTGTTATTTTCTCAGTACACTGTTGAGGTTTTTTTTTATTATCTCAGTACAGTAATTTCGCTTACTTGTGTGAGGGGGCACTGAGTATATATTATCTCTCGTGAGGTCAGAACATACAAGAGGAGAATGAAATAACTAGAAGCCATACCTGGTGTGCCATGCACTAGGGAAAAACATGACTTACAGCCCAGCAAGCTACCTAGCTTTATGTGGCATCAAAGGCCTCCCCATTATCATTCATCCCTGGCAACCAAAACTTGTGTACTGAATCCTCTACAACAGTTTTTCTTACTTGAACATTTGCAGTTGGTTCCCCAGTAACAATTACATTCCCACTTGGTTTAAAACTCCCTAAACACTCGCTTAACATTTCACAAAATTTCTCTCCTCTACATTCCTCTCTTCCCCACATGCATATGCAATTAATATCATAGAATTTATGTATTTATATTCCCTCTTTTCCTTTCATAACTGATCCTTCAACTTTATTGCTATTCCTTCCTTAGTTCAAACTCTCTCAGATACACCTGACCTAATCCCTTTTATTTCTCCCCACTGAAAATCTCGTATCCCTTTTCAGCATTTCTTCTCTTAGAGTCAGGACATCCAGCTTCTTTTTATTCATAACATTCCCAATTATCTCTTTCTTATCTTCTGTACTACATCCATACACATTCAACTGTCCCAATTTTAAAAAGTTCTTTTAAATTTGGGATAGTTTTAAAAAGTTCTTTTCTTTAAATTTACTAATTAAATACACTAGAAGGAGTTAATAGCACTTTGCTCAAGGCATTTTAATTGTCTTTCACAACATGCAAGGTTTACGGAGGAAAGACTCTTCTCCACTTCCCTGTGGAGAGTGAAAGAAATAATATAAGAACGAGAATTATCAATAAAACAGAAGAAAACTTTGATGGGTACGTATTTTTACACATGTACCTACATGTGTAGTATAAACTCTGATGGGTACGTATTCCTACATATGTACCTGCATGTGTAGTATAAACTCTGATGGGTACGTATTCCTACATATGTTTACCTGGAGTTTACCTGGAGAGAGTTCCGGGGGTCAACGCCCCCGCGGCTCGGTCTGTGACCAGGCCTCCTGGTGGATCAGAGCCTGATCAACCAGGCTGTTGCTGCTGGCTGCACGCAAACCAACGTACGAGTCACAGCCCGGCTGGTCAGGAACCGACTTTAGGTGCTTGTCCAGTGCCAGCTTGAAGACTGCCAGGGGTCTGTTGGTAATCCCCCTTATGTATGCTGGGAGGCAGTTGAACAGTCTCGGGCCCCTGACACTTATTGTATGGTCTCTTAACGTGCTAGTGACACCCCTGCTAGTGACACCCCTGCTACACATGTACCTACATGTGTAGTATAAACTTTGATGGGTACGTATTCTTACACATGTACCTACATGTGTAGTATAAACTCTGATGGGTACGTATTCCTACACATGTACCTACATGTGTAGTATAAACTCTGATGGGTACGTATTCCTACACATGTACCTACATGTGTAGTATAAACTCTGATGGGTACGTATTCCTACACATGTACCTACATGTGTAGTATAAACTTGATGGGTACGTATCTACACATGTACCTACATGTGTAGTGTAAACTTGATGGGTACGTATCTTACACATGTACCTACATGTAGTATAAACTCTGATGGGTACGTATTCCTACACATGTACCTACATGTGTAGTATAAACTCTGATGGGTACGTATTCCTACACATGTACCTACATGTGTAGAATAAACAAAATAAATGTAACCAGGGGTAACAAAAAATATTGTGCATAACAATTTCAGGTTATTATTTCACAAGCATTTGGCAGGACGCTAGTACCTTCCTGGGCGGCGGCCGTCTACCATCATACTACTTGTAATTGACAACACACACACACACACACACACACACACACACACACACACACACACACACACACACACACACACACACACACACACACACACACACACACACACACACACACACACACCACACACAATCTCTTCCCCATTTTTCCCTTCTCACTCTCCCCCTCTCCTTCCCTTCCCTTCTCTCTCTTTCCCCCTCTCACACTCTCCCCCTTTCCCTTCTCACTCTTCCCCTCTCTCTCTCCTTCTACCTTTCCCTTCTCTCTTCTCTCACAAAAAAAAATGGTGGGGACTCGCAGGAACCAAGGATCAGATGAGAATGGTTCTGGTAGGGAGGAGTGGATGGAGGAGCAGTGGAAAAGGATGGAACAAGAGTGGGAGAGAAAATTAGGAGAGCTTTCTGAAAAAATGGAGAAAGAGCTCTCTGTGAAATTGGAAAAGAGGTTGGAGAAGGAGACAAAGAATTGGGAGGCACAAGTCAAAACTGCAGTAGCCAAGATAAGGGTCCTAGAAGTTGAGATAAATAGCTGAAGCGAGTTACAGGGGCAGTGACCAGAGAAGACACAACATATGAAGCTGCGAGGCCGAACAGGAAGGAAAGAATTATGAATTATGCTAAGGTCATATCAGCCTGCCAAGGAGGGCCAAGGAGTGAAAGGGAAGAACAGCTGGTTGCAGATGGAGAGGGTGATAGGTCGAATGCTGAGGTTCAACCATGCTATCAAGAGCCACTGGAAAAATCAAGGGAGAAAATGACCACATACAGGCAGGATCCAGAGTCACAGAGGGTGAGGCAATGGGAGGAGGAAAGGGCAAAATCAGTGTTTATCCATGAGCTTCAGGAGAGAGACGAAAGGACACACACTGAAAGACAGCAGGAAGAAAGAAAGGAGATTGAGAAAATCATCACGGAAATAGGTGAAGAGATGGACGAGATTGTAAATTTTCAGAGAATAGGGGGGGTACTCAAAGGGGAGAAACCGACCAATCAAGCTGATTCTCAAGACGGAAACAGTGCGGAACAGGATCCTCCAAGAGAAACCACGATTGAAATACTCGGAAGAGTACAAGAGGGTGTTCCTAGACAGAGACAGAACACAATCAGAACGACAACAGCTGAGGGAGCTAGGAAAAGAGACAAGGATGGAACCAGCAGAGGTCAGTCAGAGCAGAACAGAACAGCAAGAGCAAGCACACACACAACTATTCTCAGAACCATACAACCTATCACACCATCCCAACACACACTACAATCCATACCCACAGCCTCCACCCAACAACGAGCTATAGAATCCCACAGTATGCTACCAGGTCTCCCACCCTCACAGCTCCCCAAACCACAGTATTGGAAAAGAAACTAACGCTGATGGAATAACAAATAAGTAGGAGGAGTGGCATGAAAGAGTCAAAGAGGCATCACCAGACATCATAGCTCTCACAGAAACCAAGCTTACAGGTATGATAACAGATGCCATCTTTCCAACGGGATACCAAATCCTGAGGAAAGACAGAGGGAACAGGGGGGGTGGAGGAGTGGCATTGCTGATCAAAAATCGCTGGAATTTTGATGAGCTGGAGAGAGGAGACAGCGGAGAAAAAAGTGATTACATAGCGGGAACGCTTCACTCTGGAGGTCCCAAGGTGGTAATAGCAGTGATGTATAACCCACCACAGAACAGCAGGAGGCCAAGGCAAGAGTACGATGAGAGCAATAGAGCGATGGTTCACACACTGGCTAGAGTGGCCAGAAGAGCTCATGCATGCAGGGCAAAGCTCCTGATCATGGGTGACTTTAACCACAAGGAGATGGATTGGGAGAACTTGGACCCGCATGGGGGCCAAGATACATGGAGGGCTAAGATGATGGAGGTGGTACTGGAAAACTTCATGTACCAACACGTAAGGGACACTACAAGGCTGGACTTAGTATTCACCTTGAGTAGTGCAGATATCGAGTACATCACATATGAAAGACCCCTTGGGGCCAGTGACCATGTGGTTTTAAGCATCGAATACACAGTAGAGCTACAAGTGGAGGGAGAAGCAGGAAGGCCAGGACGAATGAAGACAAACTACAAGAAAGGGGACTACACAGGAATGAGGAACTGCCTGAACGGGGTTCAGTGGGACAGAGAACTGGCAGGGAAGCCAGTTAATGAGATGATGGAATATGTAGCAACAAAATGCAAGGAGGCTGATGAGAGGTTTGTACCCAAGGGTAACAGGAATAATGAAAAAGCCAGGATGAACCCATGGTTTACCCAAAGGTGCAGGGAGGCAAAAACCAAGTGTGCTAGGGAATGGAAGAAATATAGAGGGCAAAGGACCCAGGAGAATAAAGAGAACAGTCGTAGAGCCAGAAACGAATATGCACAGATAAGAAGGGAGGTCCAAAGTCAATATGAAAATGACAGCAGCGAAAACCAAATCTGACCCGAAACTGTTGTACAGCCACATCAGGAGGAAAACAACAGTCAAGGACCAGGTAATCAGGCTAAGGAAGGAAGGAGGAGAGACAACAAGAAATGACCGTGAAGTATGTGAGGAACTCAACAAGAGATTCAAAAAGGTGTTCACAGAGGAGACAGAAGGGGCTCCAGAAAGACGGAGAGGTGGGGCAGACCACCATGTTCTGGACAGAGTGCACACAACCGAGGAAGAAGTGAAGAGGCTTCTGAGCGAGCTAGATACCTCAAAGGCAATGGGGCCAGATAACATCTCCCCATGGGTATTGAGAGAAGGAGCAGAGGCGCTATGTGTACCCCTAGCAACAATATTCAATACATCTATCGAAACAGGGAGATTGCCTGAGGCATGGAAGACAGCAAATGTAGTCCCAATCTTTAAAAAAGGAGACAGACATGAAGCATTAAACTACAGACCAGTGTCACTGACATGTGTAGTATGCAAAATCATGGAGAAGATTATCAGGAGAAGAGTGGTGGAACACCTAGAAAGGAACGATCTCATCAACAGCAGCCAGCATGGTTTCAGGGACGGGAAATCCTGTGTCACAAACCTACTGGAGTTCTATGACATGGTGACAGCAGTAAGACAAGAGAGAGAGGGGTGGGTGGATTGCATATTCTTGTACTGCAAGAAGGCGTTTGACACAGTTCCACACAAGAGATTGGTGCAAAAACTGGAGGACCAAGCAGGGACAACAGGAAAGGCACTACAATGGATCAGGGAATACTTGTCAGGAAGTCAGCAGCGAGTCATGGTACATGGAGAGGTGTCAGAGTGGGCACCTGTGACCAGCGGGGTCCCACAGGGGTGAGTCCTAGGACCAGTGCTGTTTCTGGTATTTGTGAACGACATGACGGAAGGAATAGACTCTGAGGTGTCCCTGTTTGCAGATGACGTGAAGTTGATGAGAAGAATTCACTCGATCGAAGACCAGGCAGAACTACAAAGGGATCTGGACAGGCTGCAGACCTGGTCCAGCAATTGGCTCCTGGAGTTCAATCCCACCAAGTGCAAAGTTATGAAGATTGGGAAGGGCAAAGAAGACCGCAGACGGAGTACAGTCTAGGGGGCCAGAGACTACAAACCTCACTCAAGGAAAAAGATCTTTGGGTGAAATATAACACCAGGCACATCTCCTGAAGCGCACATCAACCAAATAACTGCTGGAGCATATGGGCGCCTATCAAACCTCAGAACAGCATTCCGACATCTTAATAAGGAATCATTCAGGACCCTGTACACCGTGTACGTTAGGCCCATATTGGAGTATGCGGCACCAGTTTGGAACCCACACCTAGCCAAGCACGTAAAGAAACTAGAGAAAGTGCAAAGGTTTGCAACAAGACTAGTCCCAGAGCTAAGAGGTATGTCCTACGTGGAGAGGTTAAGGAGAAATCAACCTGACGACACTGAGGACAGGAGAGATAGGGGGGACATGATAACGACATACAAAATACTGAGAGGAATTGACAAGGTGGACAAAGACAGGATGTTCCAGAGATTGGACACAGTAACAAGGGGACACAGTTGGAAGTTGAAGACACAGATGAATCACAGGGATGTTAGGAAGTAAATTTCTTCAGCCACAGAGTAGTCAGTAAGTGGAATAGTTTGGGAAGCGATGTAGTGGAGGCAGGATCCATACATAGCTTTAAGCAGACGTATGATTAAGCTCACGGCTCAGGAGAGTGACCTAGTAGCGATCAGTGAAGAGGCGGGGCCAGGAGCTCGGACTCGACCCCCGCAACCTCAACTAGGTGAGTACAACTAGGTGAGTACACACACCACACACACCACACACACCACACACACACACACACACATACACACACACACACACACACACACACACACATACACACACACACGCACACACGCACAACACACACCACACACAACACACCACACACACACACACACACCACACACACACACACACCACACACACACACCACACACACACACACACACCAAACACACACACACACCACACACACACCACACACACACACACACACACACACACACACCCACACACACACACACACACACACACACACACACACACACACACACACCACACACACACACCACACACACACACACACACACACACACACACCACACACACACACACACACACACACCACACACACACACCACACACACACCACACACACCACACACACACACACACACACACACACACACACACACACACACACACACACATATATATATATATATATACACACACGCATATATATATATATATATATATATATATATATATATATATATATATATATATATATATATATATATATATATATGTCATGCCGAATAGGTAAAAATTGGTCAATTAGCAATAACTCGTTTAAAATTAAGTTCTAAAATTTTATCTTATACATTTAAAGATATTTTTTAATTATCTTAATGTACAACTTAATAATTTTATACCAAAAGCACCTTAGAAAACTTACCTAACCTTATTATAAAAAGCACAATTTAATTTAGCCTAATCCAACTAAATATATTTTAGATAACTTAACAATAATTTAACAATAAACAAACACAATAAAAAATTCTTGTTTCGCTTTTCTGACTTCAATAAATAGCATTTTCTTTCATATTTTAGCAGATCGGTATTTCTGGTAAGGAGTAACTTATGAAGCTCGTCGAGTGACTTGGAAGAAAGATTAACCAACCTGTTCTGAAGCAGCGATTTCTGTAATACCTCTTCATTGAAGTATTTTCTTCAAAACACTAATTATAATGAGGCTTTATGGGCTCTAAGAAGAACAGATTTATATGAGAAAAGAGCAAAGGAGAGGAGCGGAAAAATCTGGAGAATTGGGATAAGAGATGGTGAGTGGTAACCATATTATGCGACAACCGCGAACAAGCGACACAAGATGCAATATAACGACAGAGGGAGTTAAATGATAGTTCTAAGTCTTTTATGTTGCAATCAACAGATCGTCAGGAGCTGGTAATGTTGCACAAATAGATTAGGAACGAACCTTCCTGGATTTTCTATTATATTTCTGCAACATCGCAAGTTCCTGATGATGATGTGTTGATAACAACACGAAGGACCTAGAGCTATCATTCAGCTCCCACTGTGGTTATATATGTCAACAAACCGGACATAACCGACAGAGTAACCTGAGAAGTAATACGATTTTTTTTAAAGTTATTAAGTTATACAGGAGAAGGGAATGTGTGTGTGTGTGTGTGTGTGTGTGTGTGTGTGTGTGTGTGTGTGTGTGTGTGTGTGTTGTGTGTGTGTGTGTGTGTGTGTCGTGCCGAATATGTAAAACTGGTCAATTAGCAAAAACTCATTTAAAATTAAGTCCTTTCTAAAAAAATTTCATATACGTTTAAAGACATATTTTTTTACATTTCTGTTGATGTAAAAATTAATAATTTTGCGCCCAAAGAGTCTTAGAAAACTTACCTAACCTTATTATAACAATCGCAGTTTAACTTAGCGTAATCCAACTAAATATATTTTAGATAAGTTTACTATAATTTAATAATAAACAAACACAATGAAATATATATATATATATATATATATATATATAAAATATATATATATATATATATATATATATATATATATATATATATATAAAATATATATATATATGTTAAGTTCAGAGTGATTTTGGCGAAATTATTGCGTACACAAATTTCGCTTGTCTTATTCGGCAAGAACATAAGAAAGGAGGAACACTGCAGGAGGCCCGTTGGCCCATACAAGGCAGGTCCTTTACAATTCAAGGCAGATCCTTTACAATTCAGCGTTGCTATTTAAGCCAAAATTGCCAGTTTTACCTTTTAGGCACCACACACACACACACACACACACACACACACACACACACACACACACACACATACACCTGGAAAGAAACAAGTGTATAATTGACAACCAGCACGGTTTCAGGGAAGGAAAATCCTGTGTCACAAACCTACTAGAGTTTTATGACAAGGTGACAGAAGTAAGACAAGAGAGAGAGGGGTGGATCGACTGCATATTTTTAGACTGTAAGAAGGCCTTCGACACAGTTCCTCACAAGAGGTTACTGCAAAAGCTAGAGGATCAGGCACACATAACAGGAAAGGCACTGCAATGGATCAGAGAATACCTGACAGGGAGGCAACAACGAGTCATGGTACGCGACGAGGTGTCAGAGTGGGCGCCTGTGACAAGCGGGGTTCCACAGGGGTCAGTCCTAGGACCTGTTCTGTTCTTGGTATATGTGAACGACATAACGGAAGGGATAGACTCAGAAGTGTCCTTGTTTGTAGATGATGCGAAGTTAATGAGAAGAATCAAATCGGACGAGGATCAGGCAGGACTACAAAGAGACCTGGACAGGCTACAAGCCTGGTCCAGCAACTGGCTTTTTGAATTTAACCCTGCCAAATGCAAAGTCATGAAGATTGGGGAAGGGTAAATAAGACCGCAGACACAATATAGTTTAGATGGCCGAAGACTGCAAACCTCACTCAAGGAAAAAGATCTAGGGGTGAGTATAACACCGAGCATATCTCCTGAGGCACACATCAATCAATAACTGCTGCAGCATACGGCGCCTGGCAAACCTACGGATAGCGTTCCGATACCTCAGTAAAGATTCGTTTAAGACTCTGTATACCATCTACGTCAGGCCCATACTGGAGTATGCAGCACCAGTTTGGAATCCACACCTAGTCAAGCACGTCAAGAAATTAGAGAAAGTGCAAAGGTTTGCAACAAGACTAGTCCCAGAGCTACGGGGATTGTCCTACGAAGAAAGGTTGAGGGAAATCGGCCTGACGACACTGGGACAGGAGGGTCAGGGAGACATGATAACGACATATAAAATACTGCGCGGAATAGACAAGGTGGACAAAGACGGATGTTCCAGAGATGGGACACAGACGCAAGAGGTCACAATTGGAAGTTGAAGACTCAGATGAATCAAAGGGATGTTAGGAAGTATTTCTTCAGTCATAGAGTAGTCAGGCCGTGGAATAGCCTAGAAAGGGATGTAGTGGAGGCAGGAACCATACATAGTTTTAAGGCGAGGTATGATAGCGCTCATGGGGCAGGGAGAGAGAGGACCTAGTAGCAATCAGCAAAGAGGCGGGGGCCAGGAGCTGTGACTCGACCCCTGCAACCACAAATAGGTGAGTACAAATAGGTGAGTACACACACACCATTGAAGAGGCGGGGCCAGGAGATTGGACTCGACCCCTGCAACCTCAACTAGGTGAGTACAACTAGGTGAGTACACACACACACACACACACACACACACACACACACACACACACACATACACACACACACACACACACACACACACACACACACACACACACACACACACACAAGAAACGACCAAGAGGTATGTAAGGAGCTCAACACGAGATTTAAAGAAGTATTTACAGTGGAAACTGGTAGGACTCCAGGAAATCAAAACAGGGGGGCACACCAACAAGTGATGGATGAGGTACACATAACCGAGGAGGAGGTGAAGAAGCTGCTAAAGATCTTAACACATTCATTGAAACTGGGCAACTACCTGAGATGTGGAAGATGGCAAATGTAGTCCCAATTTTTAAAAAAGGAGACAGACACGAGGCATTAAACTACAGACCTGTGTCATTAACGTGTATAGTATGCAGAGCCATGGAGAAGATCATCAGGAGGAGAGTGGTGAAGCACCTGGAAAGAAACAAGCGTATAATCGACAACCAGCACGGTTTCAGGGATGGAAAATCCTGTGTCACAAACCTACCGGAGTTTTATGACAAGGTGACAGAAGTAAGACAAGAGAGAGAGGGGTGGATAGATTGCATTTTCTTGGACTGCAAGAAGGCCTTCGACACAGTTCCTCACAAGAGGTTAATGCAAAAGGTAGAGGATCAGGCACACATAACAGGAAAGGCACCGCAATGGGTCAGAGAATACCTGACAGGGGGGGGCAGCAACGCTTCATGGTACGTGACGAGGTGTCAGAGTGGGCGCCTGTGACAAGCGGGGTTCCACAGGGGTCAGTCCTAGGACCTGTTCTGTTTTTGGTATATGTGAATGATATAACGGAAAGGATTGACTCGGAAGTGTCCTTGTTTGCAGATGATGTGAAGTTAATGAGGAGAATCAAATCGGTCGAGGATCACGCAGGACTAAAAAGAGACCTGGAGAGGCTACAAACCTGGTCCAGCAATTGGCTCCTTGAATTTATAAAACCCTGCCAAATGCAAAGTCATGAAGATCGGGGAAGGGCAAAGAAGACCGCAGACACAGTATAGTCTAGGTGGCCAAAGACTGCAAATCTCAAACAAGGAAAAAGATCTTGGGGTGAGTATAATACCGAGCACATCTCCTGATGCGCACATCTATCAGATAACTGCTGCAAAGTCAAGCACGTCAAGAAATTAGAGAATGTGCAAAGGCTTGCAACAAGACTAGTCCAAGAGGTAAGGGGATTGTCCTACGAAGAAAGGTTAAGGGAAATTGGCCTGACGACACTGGAGGACAAGAGGGTGAGGGGAGACATGATAACGACGTATAAAATACTGCTCGGAATAGACAAGGTGGACAGAGAAAGGATGTTCCAGAGATGGGACACAGAAACAAGGGGTCATAATTGGAAGTTGAAGACTCAGATGAGTCAAAGGGATGTTAGAAAGTATTTCTTCAGATATAGAGTTGTCAGGCCGTGGGAGAACCTGGAAAGTGATGTAGTGGAGGCAGGAACCATACATAGCTTTAAGACGAGGTTTGCTAGAGCTCATGGAGCAGGGAGAGAGAGGACCTAGTAGCAATCAGTGTAGAGGCGGGGCCAGGAGTTATGACTCGATCCCTGCAACCACAAATAGGTGAATACAAATAGGTGAGTACCACACTCACACACACACACACACACACACACACACACACTCACACACACACACACACACACACACACAAAACACAACACACACACACCACACACACACACACACACACATACAACACATACACACACACACACAAATATATATATATATATATATATATATATATATATATATATATTATATATATATATATATTATATATATATATATATATATATATACAATAAATTTTTCGCATAAATTTTTTAGAAAGTCTTTGAACTTTTTATATTTGGCAACATTTTTTTGGTAGTCCCACCACACTCCCGCTGTAAAAATTGATTTATGATCCAAGTAGGTTGATTATTTTTTTCAGTATTTCCCCATCTATGTTTATTATATGTGACGGCTTTTTTGAAGTCTGTCAGTGTGTATATACTTTTTTCATGCTGCATTTATGGGATTTTTTTGTCAAAAAATTTTTTTTTTATCTGTGCATTAATGTGATTTAATGTTGAAAATTTTTGTTATAATTACCCCCTGCAAAGGGAGTGCATATTGATTTTGGAAAAGGCTTTTAATCCAAGATTTAAGGGTCCCTATGTTTTGGGCACCAATGATTGGCTTAAGTATCCCAAAGGGTTTGGCGACTCCCCGGGAAAAATTTAATATTTTAAATGTTTAAATTGTCCATTTTTCAATATAGTATCAGCATATGTTTCCTTTTTTTTTTTTTTTTTTTCCCATTCGTGGCTTTGTTAACATATAATTCAAATTTTTTCAAACGTTTGCTCTTATAGACACTAAAACTATGAATTTTACTTTTTAAAGCTTTTTTGGGTTACTGCACACACACACACACACACCACACACACACACCACACACACACACACACCACACACACAACACACACCCACACACACACACACACACCATACAATTAAATTTTTTTATATAATTGCCGAATATAAAAAATTTGGGCAATTAAAGCCTCCCCCTTTTGACACGGAAAGGGAGGTATAATTTCATGCACGGCCGGTAGGTATACCATCTTTTAAAAATGAAGAAGGCAGATGTGAGTGGGGGGAGGGCGGAGGCATTACGTAAATGAAAGGGGGGAAAGCAGCTGGAAATGAGGGATCATGACAGAAAATTAAAAGCAGGGGGGAAAAACTTTGGGCGGGGGGTTTTTTTGTTTTTAAAGAATGTAGAAAGAGGGGAAGGTACCTGGGATTGGCGAGAGATTTTATTCCTTTATTTAAAGGGGAAAAGGGGGCAAAAGAGATTGTAAAAAATTTTAGAGGAAAAATTTACTGAGTATACCCCGGAAAAATGTACGGTAGGGTTTTTTACTGAAAGAAAGAGGTAAGACAGAGAGTTGGATTTTTTGGGTGAACAAGGAATTTTAGAGTGGGCAGGGGGATGTTTAGATCAAGTGTTTTTCATGAAGCTATATGTGTGAACAGTATTTAGATAAAGGTAGGGGAAATTTTCCTTGCATTTATATATTTTAAAAAAAGGGATATGAAGTGTGGGTAGGGAGCAATGGGGATGTTGCAAGTTTATGGAATAGGGTAAGTTATAAATGCGTAAAGTGTATTTATGGGATAGGGCTCAGGTTAGGGTGTGTAGAAAAGGGGGAGACACTTCCCGGGAAAATAGGTCTTAGACAGGGAGTGTAAAGTCACCATGGTTGTTCTATATTTATAGATGGGTTGAAAAAAAATAAATCTATGGTGTTGTGGAGGGAGTGGGATTAAAATTTTGGGGGAAACAAATACAAAATGGAGTTTACATAGTTTTCTTTTTGCTGATGACACTGTGTTAAAGGAGATTGTAAAGAAAAGTTGCTAAGTTAGTGGACGAGTTTGAAAATGAAAAATAGAAATGAGTAAGGGGGGGACGGTATCAAATTATTTAGAAAGAAAAATTGAACATCACTATGGAGGCAGGAAGGGAATGTATGAAAGTTGTATACCACACACTTTAAGGGGTGTGAAGTTTGGGGTTGTAAATGCTGCAGCGACGAGACGGTTGGAGGCATGGAGATGTCCGTCAAAGGGGCAAGTGGGTGAAAATATTATGCAGAAAATTCGCATGTGGAAATTGGGAGAAGGTGTGGAGTTAAAAGTATTAGTCAAGGGTTTAAGAGGGGTTGTTGGGTGGTTTGGTCTTTTAAAGAAGGGCCCAAAAGTAAATACATGGAAAGCGAAAAAAATTTGTAGGGGAAGGAAGGCGGGGTAGGGGCGTCATCGAAAAGGTTTGGGGGGGGGGGGGGAAAAGGGAGGTTTTGTGGCGAAGTTCTTGGACTTCCACAAAAAGCTGAGCGTGTTAGATAGGATGAAAGGGAAAAATGGATTTGGGACCTGACGAGCTGTTGGGTGTTTAGCAGGTAAAATTTTGAAGGGTTTAAAACCGGGATTTTAAAAACCATGGTCCGGGAAAAGGGAAGTACAATCTCACTTTTAAAAGGGGGGGTTTGGGATATTGGCAGTTTGGAGGGATATTTGTGTATCTTTACATTTAAAAGCTTCTAAATCTGTGTTTTTATGCACTCTGCAAAAACAGTGTTATTATAGTGAGGTGAAAGCGTTGAATGATGAAAGAAATTTTCCTTTTGAGGATTTTCTTTCTTTTTAGGTCACCCTGCCTCGGGGGGACGGCCCCAATTGTTAAATAAATATATATATATATATAATATATATATATATAAATATTATATATATAAATATATAATAAATAATATTAATATATAATATATGTCGTGCCGAATATTAAAATGGTCAATTAGCAAAAACTCATTTAAAATTAAGTCCTTTCTAAAAAATTTTCTCTTTTACGTTAAAGATATTTTTTTTTCATTAAAGTTGATGTAAAAAAATTTTCAATTTTGCACCAAAAAAAAACTTAGAAAAAATTACCTAACCTTATTTTAACAAGGGCAATTTATTTTAGCCAACCCAAAAAAATATTTTAGTTTATTTACAATAATTTTAAAACTAAAGAAACACAGTGAAATATATTTTTTTCGTTAGTTTTAGAAGATTTTTGGGGAAATTATTGCATACACCCAAATTTTTACTTTTTTATATGGCAAATGACGTTGCTATTTTTCCAAGATCGCAAGTTCTGCCTATTCGGCACGCATATTATTTAATATTATAAAATTTATATAATATATATATATAAAATATAAAATAATATATATATATATATAATATAAATTAATTTTTTTTTATTACCACCAGGCCGATTCCCCCCCAAGGGAGGGTGGCCCCGAAAAAGAAAAAAATTTCCCATCATTCACTCCACATGTCTTGCCCGAAAGGGGGTTTAAACCCCCCAGTTTTAAACTGCAACTTAACACCCCCCCTTCAAGTGCGGCCTGTACTTCCCTCTCCAGGACTCAAGTCCGGCCTGCCGGTTTCCCTAACCCCCTTTTAAATGTTACTTTTCTCACACTCCAACAGCACGTCAAGTATTAAAAACCCTTTGTCTCCATTCACCCTATCAAACACGCTCACGCATGCCTGGGAAGTCCTAGCCCCCCACCCAAAACCTCCTTTACCCCCTCCCTCCAACCCTTTTTTCCCAGACCGACCCCCTCCCCGCCCTTTTCCACTACAGACGGATACACTCTTTTAAGTCATCTGTTTTCTCCTTCTCTCTACTGTCCCCAACCCCCTCCAAAAACCCCTTTCCCAGCCCCCTGGACAACTTTTGCCCTTCTCCCCCGCTAAAAACATTCATAAACCCATGCTTAAAAACCCCCAAATAAGATTTTTGGGTTAAAACTTTTCCCTCTCATAAAACCCCCTCTTTGTTTCCAAGGCCCAAATTTTCTTTGTCTCCCCGACCCCTTTGTGCACCATCCCCCTTTTTCCCCTTTTTTTAAATTTTCTAAAAATTCACCTCATCTTTCTTACCCCCATCCGCTGACCCCGCCCCCAACTCCAAAATACAAAACATTCACCTCCTTTTCTCCCTCCAACGGGTTTAACCAAAATTTTCTTTCCCACCTAATCTTTTTGTTATCCTCATGCCTTACTCTTTCCTTTTATTCATTTTTAAATTTTTTCTTCTTTTGCATCCCCCCCTCCCCAAATTCATCCACAATTTCGCAACTCCCCCCTTTGTTGTGTATTCTTTATCTTTTAACTTCCACCCTCTTGCCCGACCCTCGCATTTATTCTCTTAAAACCCCCCTTATAAATAATTAAACAACCACGGTGACATCACACATCCTTGTCCAAAGGGCCCTTACTTTTCCTGGGAAAAAATTTTTTTCCCTCTTTCCTACAAACTCTAATTTGGAGCCTCACTATCCTCGTAAAAACTTTTCCCCACTGCTTTCAGTAACCTCCCTTTCCTTTTCCCAAAAAAACCCTGCCACATCTGCCACATTCCCCCCCTTTAACCCCCTGTAACCCCTTTTCCCAAATCCAAAAAATGCCAAAAACACCTCCTTACCCTTATCTAAAACGTTCACTTTATTTTTTCCACTTTTAAAAACCGGGTCCACCCCCCCCTCCCTTTTCCTAAAGCCCCCTTTTTTTCATCTGCTATACTATTCCCCGTCTTACTCTTTTTTTTTCCCAATAATAACTTTTCCATAAAATTTTAAAACCGGGTATACTCAACGGGACTTACCCCCCTAAAATTTTTTGCACTCTCTTTTGCCCCCTTTGCCTTTAAAACCAAAAGGAACTATGCATCCCCTTTCCCAACCCCTAGGTCCCTTCACCCTAAACCATACTTTTATTAAATAATTGCCCCAAAAACCAAACCCCCCAAAAACTTTTTTCCCCCACTGTTTTTAAACTTTTTTTATCTTTATCCCTTCATCCCGGCTCCCTTTCCCCCTTCTTTTTTTCCAAACTGCTTTCACGAATTTCCCCCCACACTCACAATTGGTTTTTCCTCACCCAACAAGATGTTTTTCCTCCTTGCCCTTTTAAACCCAAAAATCACACCCCTTCCCATCTTCATCAACATTTAAAAATTTCCCTAAAAAATTTTTCCCCCCATTTTTCCCAATACCTCTAACTTTTCCATTTAAAAAACTCCCCCTCTCCTTTTTTTAACTGAAAAACCCATTTTGTTCAAAGGGCCCCCTTAACTTGTTAATCTAAATTTCCAAAAAAATTTTTTCCCTTTTTTTTCAAAAAAAATTTTGGTTGTTTAAACTTACCCACCCCTTTTCTTTTTGTTTCCCCTTTTTACATTGCTAAAAACCACTCTCTTAACCTCTCCTTTTTCTCCATTTACTTTTCCCCCCTCCTTCCTCACTTCTCCCTTTTTTTAAAAACTTCTAAAAGCTAACTTTTTCTCCCTTACTACTCTTTTTAAAAACATTCCCCCAATGGGCCCCCTTTTCCCCCCGCACCCATTTTCCCTGAAACCCCCACAAACTTCCCCTAAAAACATTTAAAATTTTACTTTTTTAAAAACCCAAACCCCATACCTCTTTCGACCCCATTCCCTATGCTTCCTACCCCCATCTATTTTCCAATAGCTTTTTATATTTTAAACCCTTTTTTGGGCCTCCTCTTTTATTTATATAAACCTTCCCCTCTCTCTTTTCCTGATGCTTCTATTCTCCTTGTACCCCATCTTTTTTTTTTACTTTCAGTTTTGCTACAAACTAAAAAGTATCTGATATACCCTTGGTTCCTCTTTTAAACATGTACACCCTGAAGTCTACTCAACAGTCTTTTACCCACCAATACAAAATTCCAAAAAAACTCTTTTCATTTCCGCCCTACATCATTTTCTTGTATATTATTTAAACCCTTTCTTTTTCTTAAAATATGTTTTTTAACCTTTCCCAAACCCCCCTTTCTATAAAAAGTTCAGCCCAAAGGGCTCCCTTTATCATTTACCCCGGCCCCCCAAAAAATTTAAAAACCTACCCCCCCTCTCAAAAAGTTTCCCCCCAACTTTAGCATTCGGGGCCCCCTACCAAAATTTAAACTCTCTCATTTTGATTCAAAGGCTCCTATAAAATTCACTTAACATCCCCCCAAAACCTCTCTCCCCCTCTCCTTACATTCCTCTCTTCTCCAGTGAAATACACATTATTATGACCCACTTTTCGCACCCAAACCCTTTATTTTAAAATCCACATAATTCTTGAATTTTCCCCCCATTATACACTTTTTTTCTCCTTCCAAAATGATCCTTCAACATTTTCGCTCCCCCTTTCCTTTTGCACAAAACTCCTCAATACAGATATATATATATATTATATATATATATATATATATATATATATATAATATATATATAATATATATATATATATATATATCGTGCCGAATAGGCAGAACTTGCGATCTTGGCTTAAATAGCAACGTTCATCTTGCCATATAGGACAAGCGAAAATTTGTGTATGCAATAATTTTCGTAAAAATCATTCTCAAACTAACGAAAAAACATATTTCACTGTGTTTTTTTTTAGTATTAAATTTTTGTAAACAAATCTAAAATACATTTATTTGGGTTGGGGCTAAAATAAATTGTTCATGTTACAAAAAGGGTTAGAGGAGTTTTCTAAGATTCTTTTGGAGCAAAATTTAAAAAATTTTTTTACATTAACATTAATGAAAAAAGTAAAATTTTAACGTATAAGAGAAAATTTTAGAAAGGATTTTAATTTTAAATGAGTTCTTGCTATTGGGACCAGTTTTACATATTCGGCACGAATATATATATATATATATATATATATATATATATATATATATATATATTTATATATATATTTAATTTTAATATATATATATATTTTATATAACACTTTGGCCGTTTACTACCGAGGTAGGGTGGCCAGAAAAGAAATACTTCATCATTCACTCCATCACTGTCTTGCCAGAGGCATGCGTACACTACTGTTATAAAAACTATAACATTAATATCTCTTCTTCATAGTGCAGACACTGTACTATCTATCTCCAGGACTAAAGTCCAACGTGCCGGTTTTCCCTGAATCTCTTCATAAATATTACCCTGCTTTACACTCCAACAGCACGTCAAGTACTAAGATCATTTGTCTCCATTCGCTCATATCTAACACGCTCACGCATGCTTGCTGAAATCCCAGCCTCTCGCACACAAAACCCCTTTACGCCCTCCCTCCCTCCCTCCAACCTTTTCTAGCCGTCCTCTACCCCGCCTTTCCTCCACTACAGATTTATACACTCTTGAAAATCATTTATTTTGTTTCATCCTCTCTACCCTGTCCGAACCTTTCAGCGCGCCCGGATAATAGATTTGGTAATCTGCACCTCCTCCTAATTTCCAAATACGAACTCTCTTCATTATATTCACACCACAAATTGCTCTTAAACATGACATCTTTCCCCTGCCTCCAGCCTTCTCCTTGTTGGGACCATTCACCACCCATGGGTTCGCACACACTAGGGGGTATTTATTAGAAAACCTTTCGGTCCTGGAACCTTGATCACTTCTAACATACGAGGTAGAAAGACATTATATATAGGCGGAGAGTGAGGTTTTAGTGACGCATGGTGCCCTGAAGAATCCCTATTAGGATGAGGCGGGTAGCGCGAGTCAGGGTGTTTCCCTGAATTGTTTGGGTTTTTGGTTTGCTTTGCCTGGCTGGGGGATCATGTTTTGCTAATTTTTAAAAATTTTGTGGTTTCCCCCAGTGAAACGTTCGTTGTTTTCGGGGGACGGCGTTTAGTGAGGCTTCTGGGCCCACTTTTGGGGCCCCCAAAGGGTTTCTTTTTCAGTGGAACAAGTTTTTTGCCTCATCCCAGTTCTTTCAAGACCCCCGTGGGGGGGTCTCGGGGGGAGGATTTACGGGCCGTACCTTAAATATTTTTTCTTTACTGGCACTTCGATGCCCGTTCAGGCGGGTTTCGAAAAAATCTCTGCTTTTTTCGCAAAAACATGTTTCTTGGGACAGAGCCCAAAGGGGGGGATGGTTTTAGACGCCGCTGTGGAATTTTTAGAGGGTGGGGCGCGTTTCGTAGTGTGGTTTTTGGGGTGTGGGGTGTTTTTTGGTGGAAACTTTTAGGTTCCTCTTACCCAAGTGCCCTGCGAGTTTTCCGGGAAAACTTTCAGCACATGGACCCAAAATAAAACTGTTTTGGGGCTTTTTCCAA
>NC_069414.1:10273247-10302261 GCF_026875155.1 Cherax quadricarinatus
AAGTTAAAAAACAAAGAGAACCAAACGAAGGTTAGAAAACGCAGAGAACTCATACCGAGGGTTAAAAAACAGCAGAGAACTCATACCGAGGGTTAGAAAACCAGAGAATAAATACCGAGAGGTTAGAAAAAGCGAAAACCCATACCAAAGGGGTTAGAAAAAAAGAACCAACCGAGGGGTTAGAAAAACAATAGAGAACTCATACCGAGGGGTTAGAAAACAAAGGGGAACTCATACCGAGAGGTTAAAAAACAGCAGAGAACTCATCCCAAAGGGGTTAAAAACAACAGAGAACTAAATCCCGAAGGTTAAAAACAACAGAGAATATCCCGGGAAGGTTAAAAAACAGCAGAAAAAACTCTACCGAGAGGTTAAAAACAGCAGAAAAACTCATCCCGAGAGGTTAAAAAAACAGCAGGAACTCATCCCGAGGGGTTAAAAACAGCAGAGAACTTATCCCGAGAGGTTAGAAAACAACAGAAAAACTCAACCGAGAGGTTTTAGAAAACAACAGAGAACTCAACCAAAGGGGGTTAGAAAAAAACAGAGAACTCATACCGAGGGGTTAGAAAACAACAGAGAACTCATAGAGAGTTAGAAAACAACAGAGAACTCATACCGAGAGGTTAAAAACAAAAGGAACTCATACCGAGAGGTTAGAAAAAAAAAAAGGAACTCAAAACCCGAAGTTAGAAAAAACAGAGAACTCATACCGAGAGGTTAGAAAACAGCAGAGAATCATACCGAGAGGTTAGAAAACAACAGAGAACTCAACCGAGGGGTTTTAAAAAACAACGAGAACTCAAAAACCGAGAGGTTGAAAACAACAGAAACTCATACCGGAGGTTAAAAAAACAACAAGAACTCATACCGGAGGTTAAAAACCAGAGAATCATCCGAGGGGTTAGAAAACGCAGGAACTCATACCGAGAGGTTGAAACAGCAAGAACCATACCGAGGGGTTAGAAAACAGCAGAAAACTTATACCGAAGGTTAGAAAACAACAGGAACTCTACCGAGGGTTAGAAAACAGCAGAGAAACTCATCCCGGAGGTTTAGAAAACAACAGAGAACCTACCGAGGGGGTTAGAAAAAAAAGAGAACTAACCGGGGGTTTAAAAAAACAGCAAGAACCATACCGAGAGGTTAGAAAACAGCAGAGAACCATACCGAGGGGTTTAGAAAACAACGAGAACTCATACCGGGGGTTTAGAAAAACAACAGAGAATCATACCGAGGGGTTAGAAAAAAACAAGACTCTTTTATATTAAGGAACAATAAAAAAAATATAAGAAATCCAGAAACCTTAGTGTTGTCCTCAACGATGGAAGATTTTTGAGAAACCCTTAAAATTTTAACCTTTAAAAATCTAAACTCTTCAATATTCATTAAGTTCTATTTTATAAACCTTTCCTAACAGTTTTTTTTTTTGTTTTACTAATGCAAAAAAAGGCATCCAAAATTGAATTACGCGTACAGTGAAGATCTTTCCTCTGAGGTTCTGTTAATTTTTTTTTTTCAATCTCAAAAACAAAAATAGAAGCTTTTTAAAAACGTTTTCCCTTTTCCCATCATGGAGACTGTGTGAATGCAGAGTGTACATTACAGGAGAGAAACAAAGTTTTTGAACCTTGGATAAAACTATTTCCGCATTTAATTTGTCTTTAGACTTGTGAAGCGCTTGCTATCTCCCCATGAATTTTTGACTCAATACAATTCATACTTTTTAAAAAACGTCAGAAAAAGGGTTTCTACTAGTGGCGTTCCTCCGGGTACGAGAACAACATCGTGCAGAGTTTACAAAATGTTTAGGATATTTACTTGTTATGCTGCTCGTAGTACATAAATTTTTAAGTAGGAAAAAAAAGGTATCCCGGGGGGCAGAATTAGTGTCAGGACAGCTAATGTGTGTGGTGATGAGGAGGTGTGAGCATGGCATGAGAAGTTAAAAACCCTGCCCTCCATTATTCCTGTCTCTCCATAATGTTTCTCACTGTGGTATGAGTCCTCCAATCTCAAGTAGGTTGTAACCGAAGAACCGGAGGGGGGGAAAAAGCCTTTTGCTTTTCTGCTATACTTCAACTATCTTAATAACAGATTCTTCGGGCGAGATAGCCTAGTGTGGGTTTTAATGTGCTTTCCTTCCTCATCTTCCCTTTTTCTCTCTCTCTCGTTCTCTCTCCCCATTCTTTTCCCTCCCCCTCAGCCTCCTCCCCCTCCATAAAAATCTCCCCTCCTCGATGTCGGCGCTGTGGTAAGAGACTGCAAGGAGAGTTTCAATGTAAAAAGTTCAAGTAATGCAAATTGGTATAGCAATCTCAACTAAATTATAAATGTTTTGGGAAGAAATTAAGCGAAACAAAAGAAAAAACTTGGAAAAAAAACTGAAAAGACCCCAGAGGGACCAACCAATGTTTATATGGGGAAAAACGACAACTGAGCACCAACCAAATTTTTTGGACAAAAAACCACTGAATACCAACAAAATTTTTTATGGGAGCAACGACCATTAGGTACCAAACATACCCATCTGGGAGCCCAAAACCACAAAATACAATCTTATAGCAACAATTTTAAAAACAAAAAAACAAAAAAAAATATTTTACTCTTTTTAGACGAAACTTTTAAAAATTGCCAGCTGAGGTCTCCAATTCATAAAAGACGGGAAAAGACTGAAAAGGGTACAGAGAAGGGGAAGGAAACTCTAATACAGTAACAACAAGCAGATGAAGAAAAACCCTAGGAATGAACCATTTTTCCCTTAGGAAACAATTTTGAGAATCTCATAATCTTTAAAATATTGATCATTTTTATACACTCAGCACAAATTATTCGAAGCGCAAATCATAACTCCCAAATAAGGGATGAAACCCCCGAAGCAAAGATCAACAAAATGTGCAAATATTTTGCACAAGTTTTCTGCAAGTTCTTGCAAATATTTTTGCAAATAGAATTAAAGCAGAATGGAGCAAACTAGTTGCTGAAGTTGTACGTGTGAAAACAATACAGTCAGTTAAAGACCAGCTGAACAAGCAGTTTGCAAATAGAGGACTGAACTAGGCATTATTAAGTGGAAAACTGGGATTAGAATATTCCTGATATTATATCTACTTAAAACCCAAATTTTTTTTAAAGGGTGGACCGGTAAGCCAGTGGAAGGCCTTGGTCAGATAACCAAAGCTTCAACGGCGGGTCATCATCTGTCTGAGACCCGCGTCAGGAAACATTTATCCTGTGTCTTGACGAACCTTACCTAACCTAACCTCCTGATATTAGATTTCTTACCGTAGCAAAGTCAGACAACGCTGTCTATGAGCTGAGGATAATAACCAGGCCCGTTGTTATAGTAACATTATTATTTCCATTATATTTATCATTTGTGTAGTGTTAATGACAGAGTTTACATTATTTTGTAACACTGAGTGAGCCAGGGGAAGGTGAAGAGCTGTTGTGCACTATGTACCAAACACTAGAGGGACTTATCTCTTGAAGCCTGCACACTCTTCCTCTCTCCCCCTCCCCTTCCCTCACTTACCATTCAAACACCCCCTCCTCCTCCCTTTCCCTACCCTTCTCTCTCTCTCTCACACACACACACACACACACACACACACACACACACACACAACACACACACACACACACACACACATACACACACACAAATACACACACAGAGTGGGCGCCTGGGACGAGTGGGGTTCAACAGGGGTCAGTCCTAGGACAGGAGCTGTTTCTGGTATTTATTAACATGACGGAAGGAATAGACTAAGAAGTGTCCCTGTTTGCAGGTGATGTGAAGTTAATGAGAAGAATTCAATCGGACGAGGACTAGGCAGAACCACAAAGGGATCTGGACAGGCTGCAGACCTGGTCCACCAATTGGCTCTTGGAGTTCAGCCCCACCGAGTGCAAAGTCATGAAGATTGGGGAAGGCCAAAGAAGACCGCAGACGGAGTACAGTCTAGGGGGCCAGAGACTACAAACGTAACTCAAGGAAAGATATCTTGGGGTGAGTATGACACCGGGCACATCTCCTGAAGCGCACATCAACCAAATAACTGCTGCAGCATATGGGCGCCTGGAAAACCTAAGAACAGCATTCCGACATCTTAATAAGGAATCATTCAGGACCCTGTACACTCTGTACGTTAGGCCCATATTGGAGTATGCGGCACCAGTTTGGAACCCACACCTAGCCAAGCACGTAAAGAAACTAGAGAAGTGCAAATGTTTGCAACAAGAGTAGTCCCAGAGCTAAGGGATATGTCCTACGAGGAGAGGTTAAAGGAAATCAACCTGACGACACTGGAGGACAGGAGAGATAGGGGGGACATTATAACGACATAAAATGCTGAGAGGAATTGACAACGTGGACAGAGACAGAATGTTCCAGAGATGGGACACAACAACAAGGGGACACAGTTGGAAGTCGAAGACACAGATGAATCACAGGGATGCTAGGAAGTATTTCTTCAGCCACAGAGTAGTCAGGAAGTTGAATAGTTTGGGAAGCGATGTAGTAGAGGCAGGTTCCATTCATAGCTTTAAGCAGAGGTACGATAAATCTCATGGTGCAGGGAGAGTGACCCAGTAGCTGCCAGTGAAGAGGCGGGGCCAGGAGCTATGAATCGACCCCTGCAACCACAACTAGGTGAGTGCAACTAGGTGAGTACACACACACACACACACACACACACACACACACACACACACACACACACACACACACACACACACACTCAAACAAACAAACAAACACACACTAGCTTAGAGATCAATTGGCGTTATGCAAGCGACCGGGACAGCAGGTACATAAGTTAGGTTGTTCTGTCTCTATTTTGTCATTGGGGGAGAGCGCTAAACCTTTATGGATCATACAAAGCCTGTGGAATGGGATTCAATCAGATTTAATCCCAGGAAGGCCAGGGACGTATTGTCAAGACATAGACAACGAAGACTGTGAGCAACTCTTTTCTCAGCTCCCTCTGCCTGTCAACCTACAATCACGCAAAATACCTTAAAAACTCAGCAGGTGGAGATAGCTGCTGGTAGAGCACCAGTGTGCTCACACGCAGCCACATTCTAACTCAGCAGATGGAGGTGGCTGCTGGCAGAGCACCAGTGTGCTCACACGCAGCCACATTCTAACTCAGTAGGTGGAGGTGGCTGCTGGTAGAGCACCAGTGTGCTCACACGCAACCACATTCTAACGTAGTGATTTCTGAGACTTAAAATTTCTAAGCAGTCTTTGTTTTCTAGACTTTATTGTGTGGACTTGAGTCTGACAGCCTTGATGGCTTATATACCGTCATGTGTGTTGACTTTGTTTTTGACAATAATGTCCAGTACAGACTGTCGTTTTAACTGTATCATTGAATTTGCTTCTGGGAACAAGGATTACTAATCTGTTGTTTACAGTATCCCTAAAACACTACCCATGTAAACACTTAATGTATTTATTGCTTTTTGTGGAACTTTGTCTCTGACTGACTGGTACTAACTAGTGAGTGGACTTATTATTTGCCAAGCTTTATTTTACTCAGCTAATGTTAGAATTAAATGGACTTTCTCTCACTGCCTTGATTGTGGCTACACACTGTATTATAGAGACTTAGTTTTGACGAGATGGATCTACACACACATACACTGTGTGTGGACTTGGGGGACTGTGCTAGTGACTCACACTCCTTGATACTTGTGTGACTCACACTCCTTGATACTTGTATGACTCGCACTCCTTGATACTTGTGTGACTCACACTCCTTGATACTTGTGTGACTCACACACCTTGATACTTGTGTGACTCACACACCTTGATACGTGTGTGACTCACACACATTGATACTTGTGTGACTCACACACCTTGATACTTGTGTGACTCACACACCTTGATACTTGTGTGACTCACACACCTTGATACTTGTGTGACTCACACACTTTGATACTTCTGTGACTCACACACCTTGATACTTGTGTGATTTACACACCTTGATATCTTTTTGTGACTTACACACCTTGAATACTTGTGTGACCACAAAACCTTGATACTTGTGAAAACTCACACACCTTGATACTTGTGTGACTCACACACCTTGATACTTGTGTGACTTACCACCTTGATACTTGGTGACTCACACACTTTGATATTGTGTGACTCACACACCTTGATACTTGTGTGACTTCCCACACCTTGATACTTGTGTGACTTACACACCTTGATACTTGTGTGACTCACACACCTTGATACTTGTGTGACTCACACACCTTGATACTTGTGTGACTCACACACCTTGATACTTGTGTACTCACACAACTTTGATTCTTGTGTGACTCACACACATTGATATTTGTGGACTTACATACCTTTGATACTTGTGTGACTCACACACCTTGATACTTGTGTGACTCACACTCCTTGATACTTGTGTGACTCACACTCCTTGATACTTGTGTGACTCACACACATTGATACTTGTGTGACTCACACTCCTTGATACTTGTGTGACTCACACACATTGATACTTGTGTGACTCACACACCTTAATACTTGTGTGACTCACCACCTTAATTACTTGTGTGACCACACTCCTTGATACTTGTGTGACTCACACACATTGATACTTGTGTGACTCACACACCTTGATACTTGTGTGACTCACACACCTTGATACTTGTGTGACTCACACTCCTTGATACTTGTGTGACTCACACTCCTTGATACTTGTGTGACTCACACACCTTGATACTTGTGTAAACCACACACCTTGATACTTGTGTAACTCACACACCTTGATATTTGGGGTGATATAGTATCTTTTATATGTTTATTCCGGTGTTAGACTTAAAATGCTAATCATTTGTGAGTTGATTAACTTAAATTTATCATACAAATTCACAAACTTTGCTCAGGTATTGCTTCACTTATGTTCTATGTTGTGATTATTCTCATGCACACTTAGCAAAGTGTTTTTGTTTTCAGTTAAGATGAGGGTTTATTACACTTCGTTTATTGCCAAATCTATTAACTGGTGAACAGAAATGAGGTTTTCTGTTTAAAACTACGAGATGTTTTGACTACAATTAGCCCGCTTGTCTCACATGGGGGCTGTCCAAATTTTAATTTCTAACTGTCCAGGAGTTAGTTTAGTTATCTTAGAGCTAGATTCAGCCTGTTTGTCTGCCGGTTTTGAGGAGAGTCGGTCACAGATTGTTCTGTTGGGTGTAATATGTTCTATTCCTGATTACAATGGAGTTACGGTGTATGCACGAGTTCACATTATGAAAGCTGTATCTGGTTCAGCCAGTGGTAGAACTTGGTAATTGGAGTTCTGGAGAACTGAGGTTAATCTCACTACAAATTAACTTTACCAGATATCGTCAGAAACACCTCTCGTTTATAAACAGAGAATTTCGCTTCTGTTCGCCAGTCATGGGATTACGTAAAACTAGAAGTATAATACGCACGTATGTTACTGAATAAATACATCTGGTTCAAATGTGTTTACAGTCTGCGTGAGAAACCTTAGTCCCAGTGAAGACCCAACTGAGGTAATACCTGATCACTGGTTTATCAACCCGTATTCCAGATGTAAGTTAACGAAACCATTAATGGTAACTATTCTAAGAGCCACATGAGCTTAATCATATAATAGATGCATCACAAAAAACAATTAGCACCCATGAAAATATCAAAGTGTGTATCTCACCAGTACACAACCGAGAGTTGTATGCCTCTCGGTGTAATGACGGAGAGTGTAGCGAGGCTGCAAGAGTTAGGTCCCGTCCCCACTGGTTAGGAAGATAGTGTAACACAAGATAGTGTAACACAAGATAGTGTAACACAAAGACTGAACCTTTATCCAGGTTTTTCAGTTTTACAAATATCAAACCTATCATACAATATGATAAAATAGTAAATAATAACGAAAGCTTCATGTATTTGAGATGCAGCACTATCCGAGGAAGGTATTCCAACACTGGAAAACCCCAGTTTCCTTTACCTCAATGTACGTGATTGGAACAAGGCAGAGTGCGGTAATGCCGTTAAATATTAGCATTAAAGATTAGATGTGAATCAAAACGAATATCCCAAAATACACCAGAACGTTTAGGTTGCAGTTTCTCAGAAGTTACATTATTAAGTTCTAACAAAAGAAATTTTAAAGGTAATAGTACGTAACACTCAGCAGTTATCAGATGAAAAGTCTTATTTCAATTTTCTTAAATTCTTTCAAAAAAAAAATGCGATCTAGGAAGGGGGGAAAAAATTATTACAAACAATTCTCTAAGTAAAACTGACCAGCTGGTAAGTAACAATTAATATAGAACTAATTAATTTTAGGCTTTGAGTGCATAATATACTCTATTTTTAACAGTGGTTTTAAGGGTACACAAATTTTAATGGCCATAAAGCAATATTATGTAGATTTAAGCGAGGACGGCATAATAAAGTCAAACACCTTGACTTATTTTGATCTGAAGAGGCATTCTCTGGTTATTTCAGAGAAACTAATGTGATTAAAAATTGCCACATTAAAATTTACACAACCAAAATTAAGAGAAAGCTTCCACTGAAGGAAAATATAACACTAAAAAGTTTTTAAAACCGACCAGAAGATACATTCTCCAGTTATTGGACAGAATCCAACAAAATTTGTACCTACACAGCCTTAACCCAAAAATGATTCTTGCATTTTATACGATGCATTAGCCATTAAAAAATTGATGCTGTTCACTATGTTTTATTTAATCAGGGGAAACCGTTAAACCCGCAAGGGTCATATAACGTCTGTGAAATCGGATGCATTCAGCTATGATCCAAGAAAGGGGAGGATAAGTCCAGTTTCTTGGATCAAGAGCCCTTCACCAGCAACAGGCACCTTCAGGAAACACACTACAGCTATGTAATGTAAAAAAATTTCGATACCACCTGGAGAATACAGGTGGCAACATGGCTCCCACACACTCCCAACAACGTTGTTCTAGGTACGATACACCGGCGTCGATATTTTTAAACAGATCAGAAGAGACTTTCTAGAGAAATCCCCTGGAACTCAATTTCAGAAATTGTCTATAAAAAAAACTGAGCAGGAGAAGCAGCACTTGTTTAAAATGTTCCAGGAACTTTCACCTAGTAATAGGTGACGGGGTTGAAAATTTGAAGTCGAAACGGATAAGGCGTTCTGAGGCTACAAATGAAAGCCTTTGTGGAAGTTAGAAAAGGCACACAGTAGTTTGCAATAAGAATGCTCAGCCATCATCTCGTGCTGTATCGAAGTGTTTACTAAACGCGTTGGAAGAGAAAAAATGAAATAAGGCAAATTCTCTGTGTTTCTCAGTTGCCATTTTGCATTTCTATTTATTTAAAATTCTTTTCGGAGGCTCCTAACATTATCTTATTTCAACTGCACATTCTCTTTATGATTTTGCAGAGTAAACATAATAGCCTCTTACAGATCTTTGAATACTTGATGACTTTCACCTCATTCAGCCTCGTGGTTAATGAAGGTATGTTGTCAGGGAGGGAAGGAAAAACTGTGTGTTTTTTTTCAGCTTTTCTTCTACCCAAAATACAGTCGCTTTCTCATTTTTTTTCATATTCATGGGATCCTGACACAAATTTGTTTCAGCTAAAGAACTTCATGATTATGTAGAGGAAATATCCTAGGTTAATTAAAATATTCTTCCAACTCAAATGTATCAGTGGTTAAGGTTTTTTGAAGCCTACCACAAGAGGCATTCCTCGTAATTGCTCTAAAAACCAATGATTCCAAGTTGTTTGACAATTTCACTAAAATTTTAGATTTGCCCCATCAGCTTTATTTTGGAGCCGATAAGACAAGGCATTTTTCCGTTATCGAGTGAAAAACAATAACATTATTCAATACGTGTGGACAACTGAGACTTACGGAAGCCAGTAACAACACGAACCTTGCTACCTGGAAAATACACCTGGGTTGATACTTTGAAGTCAGTCAGAAGAAACATTCTCCTGTTATCACACGGATTCCAACAATTCCAAATTTTATAAAAATATAGTCAATAAAAAATTTTCGCCCGTACACAATCTAAACCTAATGGGCACTATCCTGACTATAAGATGCACTCCATTAAATACTGAAGTCAGTCAGAAGTAATAGATTCGAATGTATTTAACAAGATTTGTTGCGAATAAAAATTTCTCCTTATTTTGCAAATAAAATTAGCAGATGTTCACGTAAACACTTGAATTTCAGAACGAGCCTAGTCATTACTCCCTGCTGACAGTGACAGGCCACTCGCTGCCCTAACACGAACCCAGCATTAATCATTAATAATTAAACACTCAGCAGACAGACAAACATCAAATAATATACAACTGTATTACACGATGTTGGGGCGAACTTTGCTTAACAGATTCCTGGGAGAAGTTAAGCAACCACACGAGGACAATGAGCCACCCAGGGTATAATAACAGTAGTAGTTGTAGTTGAAACTGGCGGTTGTTGTAGCCATAGCAGCGGCCGCTGGTATAACAGTGTTTGCTCCAAGGCTACTAAAGATATCTGGATGTTGCGTCCATCCGAAGTAGTACCAGAGGTACACAAGTGCGCACACCTATGTGAGTACTGGTAGCGTAGTAACATTAGTGCTTAAGGTAGAAACTGAAATGTAGCGGTTCTTGTAGCCCAGGCCGTCCATCATCTTCTGTTTCTCCTACAAACTCTATGGCAATTTTGAGTATATTCTCCACCTGTTTCATGAAGACAGTGACCGAAGGGGGTGAGGGGGAGGGGGAGAACTTTCTGCTGTGTTATCCTGTCCTCAAGTATTAACAAACAGAGGATAGTACTTCGTCAACATAGAAATAGATAGTCCTCAGCAGATAACCTTGTCTTTCCCACGTACATAATCGTTCTCTCTCTCTCTCTCTTTTTTTTTTTTTTTTTTTTTTTTTTACACAGGGTTTGACAAGGTTAAGGATCCCTAGCTTTATTGACAGCTATATTACAGGTTAAGGATTCCTAACTTTATTGGCAAGCTAAGAGCTGTTACCTACATCAGCTCATTTGAAAGCATTTTTATTGTTATGAGACATACAAGTACGGGACAGGATGAAGTTGGAGCCATCTGTGGGCCAGCATTTTCATTTGATCAACTGACTTTATCTCGTTGACATCATTATGCTGTACGAATGTGTTCCATACTCGAGTCATCCTGGGTATGTATGATCTCAGATGGAGTGATGTTCTGGAGAAGGGTACAGCCAGAGTGAAGTTGCTGCTTTCTGCCCGTCTTGTGGCATAAAAGCTTGTTTCACGCTGTCCTCGAAGTGGATCCAAGTGTGGTATTTTGACAATATTGGCCTTGTACATAACAGTAAGGCAGCCCACATCCCTCCTATGTTGAAGGCTCTGCTGAAATGACAGATCTATCCAGGATGGGTCCAGGCGAGAGATGAGACGTCTTGCTCTGTTCTCTACTCTGTCAAGCAGTCGCAGATGAGAGGGGGGGCAGGCAAACCAAGAAAGTGGAGCATACTCAAGGTGTGAGCGTACTTGTGCCTCGTACAGGATCTTGCAACCCCTACTGTCAAGCAGATGCGAGATACGGCGAAGTGCTGTAAGCTTCCTGGCTGCCTTGTTTGCAAGATTTACAACATGGTTCTTCATGGTTAGTTTGGAGTCAAATTTCACCCCAAGGATATCAACTTCTTCTCCAGGTGCCAACATCCTCCCATTCATCCTTACTACTGCACCAGCATTACCATCATGGTGCCTAGAGACGATCATCATTTGCGTTTTCTCAGGTGCAAATGTTACTTGCCATCTATTTCCCCAAGCTGATATAGCTCTCAGCTGGTGATTGATGTAGCTTAGAGCAGCTGGCATTTCTTCTCTTGGATAAGTGAATGTCAGTGTACAGTCATCTGCATATGCATGTGATTCTGGGATGAGATGAAGAAGGTCGTTGAAGTAGACATTCCATAACAGTGGACCCAGCACGCTTCCTTGTGGAACGCTTGCCCCAATAGGATGCCTTGCTGATTCCGTTCCATTGAGGACTACACTTAGAGATCTACCATGAAGGTAATCACTGAGGAGACATAGCGTAGAGCCTGCAATTCCCAGTGCTTGAAGTTTTGCTAAGAGGCCCTGGTGCCACACCCGGTCGAAAGCAATCTGTACCAGTGTTGCACTCTTTATCAATGTTGCACTCTATATCAGTGTTGCACTCTATATCAGTGTTGCACTCTCTCTCTCTCTCTCTCTCTCTCTCTCTCTCTCACCTCCTGCAGGCAGGTAATTCCCCCACTGAACCATCGCTATGTTTATTGGAATAACCTTGTTAGGCCGTTAATATATCTCTTTGTTTATCATTATCTCAGTGTTGCACTCTAAACCACTGTTGCACTCTGTACCAGTGTTCCACTCTATATCAGTGTTGAACTCTGTACCACTGTTTCACTCTATACTACTGTTGCACTCTGTACAAATGTAGCACTCTATACCACTGTTGCACTCTGTACCAGTCTTGCACTCTATACCACTGTTACACTCTATACTAGTGCTGCGTTCTATATCAGTATTGCACTCTGTACCAGTGTTACACTCTACATTGTTGCACTCTGTACCAGTGTTGCACTGTAACTCTATATCAGTGTTGCACTCTGTACCACTGTTGCACTTTGTATCAGTGTTGCACTCCATATCAGTGTTGCACTCCATATCAGTGTTGCACTCTATATCAGTGTTGCACTCTATACCAGTGCTGCACTCTGTCAGTATTGCACTCTATACCTGTGTTGCAATCTTTATCAATGTTGCACTCTATATCAGTGTTGCACTCTATATCGGTGTTGCGCTCTATATCAGTGTTGCACTCTATGTCGGTGTTGCAATCTATACCAGTGTTGCACTCTTTATCAATGTTGCACTCTATATCAGTGTTGCACTCTATATCAGTGTTGCACTCTGTACCACTGTTGCACTCTGTACCACTATTGCACTTTATATCAGTGTTGCACTCTATACCAGTGCTGCACTCTATATCAGTGTTGCACTTTATACCAGTGTTGCACTCTATACCAGTGTTGCACTATTTATCAATGTTGCACTCTATATCAGTGTTGCACTCTATACCAGTGTTGCACTCTTTATCAATGTTGCACTCTATATCATTGTTGAACTCTGTACCATTGTTGCACTCTATACTACTGATTCACTCTGTACCAGTGTAGCACTCTATACCACTGTTGCACTCTGTACCGGTCTTGCACTCTATACCACTGTTACACTCTATACTAGTGCTGCGTTCTATATCAGTATTGCACTCTGTACCAGTGTTACACTCTACATTGTTGCACTCTGTACCAGTGTTGCACTGTAACTCTATATCAGTGTTGCACTCTGTACCACTGTTGCACTTTGTATCAGTGTTGCACTCCATATCAGTGTTGCACTCCATATCAGTGTTGCACTCTATATCAGTGTTGCACTCTATACCAGTGCTGCACTCTGTCAGTATTGCACTCTATACCTGTGTTGCAATCTTTATCAATGTTGCACTCTATATCAGTGTTGCACTCTATATCGGTGTTGCGCTCTATATCAGTGTTGCACTCTATGTCGGTGTTGCAATCTATACCAGTGTTGCACTCTTTATCAATGTTGCACTCTATATCAGTGTTGCACTCTATATCAGTGTTGCACTCTGTACCACTGTTGCACTCTGTACCACTATTGCACTTTATATCAGTGTTGCACTCTATACCAGTGCTGCACTCTATATCAGTGTTGCACTTTATACCAGTGTTGCACTCTATACCAGTGTTGCACTATTTATCAATGTTGCACTCTATATCAGTGTTGCACTCTATACCAGTGTTGCACTCTTTATCAATGTTGCACTCTATATCATTGTTGAACTCTGTACCATTGTTGCACTCTATACTACTGATTCACTCTGTACCAGTGTAGCACTCTATACCACTGTTGCACTCTGTACCGGTCTTGCACTCTATACCACTGTTGCACTCTATACTAGTGTTGCGTTCTATATCAGTGCTGCACTCTGTACCAGTGTTACACTCTATATCAGTGTTGCACTCTACCACTTTTGCACTCTGTACCAGTGTTGCACTCTATATCAGTGTTGCACTCTACCAGTGTTGCACTTTGTACCAGTGCTGCGCTCTATATCAGTGTTGAACTCTATACCAGTGTTGCACTCTTTATCAATGTTGCACTCTATATCAGTGTTGCACTCTATATCAGTGTTGTACTCTCTACCACTGTTGCACTCTGTACCAGTGTTGCACTCTATATCAGTGTTGCACTCTGTACCACTGTTGCACTTTATATTAGTGTTGCACTCCATATCAGTGTTGCACACTGTACCAGTGTTGCACTCTATATAGTGTTGCACTCTTTATCAGTGTTGCACTCTATATTAGTGTTCCACTCTGCAACAGTGTTGCACTCTATATCAGTGCTGCACTCTATACTAGTGTTGCACTTTATATCAGTGTTGCACTCTATACCAGTGTTGCACTATTTATCAATGTTGCACTCTATATCAGTGTTGCACTCTATATCAGTGTTGCATTCTATACCAGTGTTTCACTCTATCAGTGTTGCACTCCATATCAGTGTTGCACTCTATTTCAGTATTGCACTCTATACCAGTGTTGCACTCTTTATCAATGTTGCATTCTACATCAATGTTGCACTCTATATCAGCGGTGCACTCTATATCAGTGTTGCACTCTATACCAGTGTTGCACTCTTTATCAATGATGCACTTTATACCAGTGTTGCACTCTATACCAGTGTTGCACTCTTTATCAATGTTGCACTCTATATCAGTGTTGCACTCTTCATTAATGTTGCACTCTATATCAGTGTTGCACTCTATACCAGTGTTGCAGTCTATATCAATGTTTCACTTTATATCAGTGTTGCACTCTATATCAATGTTGCACTCTGTACCAATGTTGCACTCTATATCAATGTTGCACTTTATATCAGTGTTGCACTCTATGTCAATGTTGCACTCTATATCAATGTTGCACTCTTTTGTTCACTTTTTTATTTCTCGTTTATTATTCTCTTTGTCTCCCTTATATCCTCTCCGTTCGTTTGTATGTTCTCTGTTCTTCTGTTCCTGTTGTGTTCTCTACCACTCTCTCCTTTCCACTGTTTTATTGAATGTTGTTCCCTGTTTGTTCCGCTGAATGTTGTGTGCTGTACTGTTTGTTGTTTCCTGTTCGTTCCGTTATCTGTTGTATGTTGTTTACTGCATTGTTTCTGTTGTTCTCCGTTTGTTCAGCTGTGTTATGCGCTGTTTACTCAGTGCTTCTGTGGTTCCCTGTTTGTTTTGATGTCCTTTTTATGTAGTTTACTCCACTATTTCTATATTTTCCTGTTTGTTCCGTTATCTGTTGTATGTTTTTATTCCACTGATTCTGTTGTTCCTTGTTTGTGCCGTTATCTGTTGTATGTTTACTCCACTGTTTCTGTTGTTCCCTGCTTGTTACACTGTTGTATTCTGTGTACTCCAATGTTTCTGTTGTTTTCCTGTTCTTTCTATTGTATTTCGCCTTTTATCACTTCCTGTTGAAAAACTGTTTGCTTCCTTCTCTCATGTACTACATTATTCTCTGTTCCCCCAGTTTATTCTGTTGCCTGTTTAGTCCTGTTTGCATTTCCGTTGATCCCAGCTCATCAATCTCCTTCGCTCTGTTCATCTATCTGTGTATTCTGTTTAACGGTCCGTTTACCTCACTGATGTATAATGGTTGTACGTTCTATACGAGTAAGTGTGCGTGTGTGCCTGTGTTAGTTACCATTTTGTCCTAGGCACATGTCGATTAGATACTAGGCCTGTTGTATATGCGTGCGTGCGTGCGTGTAATCACCTAGTTGTACTCACCTAGTTGTGGTTGCGGGGGTCGATTCACAGCTCCTGACCCGCCTCTTCACCTGGCCGCTACCCGGTCACTCTTCCCGCTCCGTGAGCATTATCATACCTCTTCTTAAAGCTATGTACGGACCCTGCCTCCACTACATCACTATCTACGCTATTCCACTTCCTGACCAATCTATGACGGAAGAAATACTTCCTAACATCCCTGTGGTTCATCTAAGTCTTCAACTTCCAACTGTGACCCCTTGTTGCTGTGTCCCATCTCCGGAACATCCTGCATTAGTCCACCTTGTCGATACCTCTCAGTATTTTGTATGTCGTTATCATATCCCCCCTAACTCTCTTGTCTTCAAGTGTCGTCAGGTCGATTTCCCTTAACCTCTCCTGGTAGGACATAATCCCTTAGCTCCGGGACTAGTCTTGTTGCAAACTTTTGTACTTTCTCTAGTTTCCTTACATCGCTGGGTGAGGGTTCCAAACTGGTGCTGCATACTCCAATATGGGCCTAACGTACACAGTGTACAGGGTCTTGAATGACTCCTTATTTAGATGTCGGAATGCTGTTCTTAGGTTTGCCAGGCGTCCGTATGCTGCAGCAGTTATTTGGTTGATGTGCGCCTCAGATGTTCCCGGTGTTACACTCACACCAAGATCGTTTTCCGTGTGTGTGTTAGTTACCATTTGGTCCTAGGCACATGTCGATTAGACACTAGGCCTGTTGTATGTGCATGCATGTGTGTGTATGTGTGTGTGTGTGTGTATGTGTATGTCTGTGTGTGTATGTGTGTATGTGTGTGTGTGTGTATGTGTAATCACCTATTTGTTGCAGGGGTCGATTGACACTTCCTCCTTGCTCCAAGAGCATTATCGTACCTCATCTTAAACCTATATATGGAGCCTTCCTACACTACATCACTCTCCAGACAACTCTCCTGACAACTCTAAGGCTGAAGAAATACTTCCTAACGTCCTTATGACTCATACGGGTTGTTAACTTCCAATTGTGACCCCTTGTTGCCGTGTCCCATCTCCGAAACATTCTGACCCTATGCACCTTGTCAATTCCTCTTGGTATTTTATACGTCGTTATCATGTCCTCCCTATCCGTCCTGTCCTCCATTGTTGTCAGGTTGAGTTCCCTTAACCTCTCCTCATAGCACATACCCCTTAGCTCCCTGACTAGCCTTGTTGCAAATCTTTGCACTTTCTCCGATTTCTTGACGTATTTGACCAAGTGTGGGTTCCATACTGGTGCTGTATACTCCAATATGTAGGCCTAACTTACACAGAGTACAGTGTCTTGAATGACTCCTTACTTAGATGGTGCGTATGTGTGTGTGTGTGTACTCACCTAGTTGTACTCACCTATTTGTGGTTGCAGGGGTCGAGTCATAGCTCCTGGCCCCGCCTCTCCACTGATTGCTACTAGGTCCTCTCTCTCCCTGCTCCATGAGCTTTATCATACCTCGCCTTGAAACTATGTATGGTTCCCGCCTCCACTACTTCAGTTTCTAGGCTATTCCACGGCTTGACTACTCTTTGACTGAAGAAATACTTCCTAACATCCCTTTGATTCATCTGAGTCTTCAACTTCCAATTGTGACCTCTTGTGTCTGTGCCACATCTCTGGAACATCCCGTCTTTGTCCACCTCGTCTATTCCGCGCAGTATTTTTTATGTCGTTATCATGTCTCCCCTGACCCTCCTGTCCTCCAGTGTCATCAGGCCGATTTCCCTCAACCTTTCTTCGTAGGACAATCCCCGTAGCTCTGGGACTAGTCTTGTTGCAAACCTTTGCACTTTCTCTAATTTCTTGACGTGCTTGACTAGGTGTGGATTCCAAACTGGTGCTGCATACTCCAGTATGGGCCTGACGTAAATGGTATACAGAGTCTTGAACGAATCCTTACTGAGGTATCGGAACGCTATCCATAGGTTTGCCAGGCGCCCGTATGCTGCAGCAGTTATCTGATTGATGTGCGCCTCAGGAAATATGCTCGGTGTTATACTCACCCCAAGATCTTTTTCATTGAGTGAGGTTTGCAGACTTTGACCATCTAAACTATATTGAGTCTGCGGTCTTCTTTGCCCCTCCCCAATCTTCATGACTTTGCATTTGGCAGGGTTAAACTCAAGGAGCCAGTTGCTGGACCAGGCTTGTAGCCTGCCCAGGTCTCTTTGTAGTCCTGCCTGATCCTCATCCGATTTGATTCTTCTCATTAACTTCACATCATCCGCAAACAAGGACACTTCTGAGTCTATCCCTTCCGTTATGTCATTCACATATACCAAGACAGCACAGGTCTAGGACTGACCCCTGTGGAACCCCGCTTGTCACAGGCGCCCAATCTGACACCTCGTCACGTACCATGGCTCGTTGTTGCCTCCCTGTCAGGTATTCTCTGGTCCATTGCAGTGCCTTTCCTGTTATGTGTGCCTGATCCTCTAGCTTTTGCAGTAACCTCTTGTGAGGAACTGTGTCGAAGGCCTTCTTGCAGTCCAAAAATATGCAGTCGATCCACCCCTCTCTCTCTTGTCTTCTGTCACCTTGTCATAAAACTCTAGTAGGTTTGTGACACAGGATTTTCCCTCCCTGAAACCATGCTGGTTGTCAATTATACACTTGTTTCTTTCCAGGTGCTCCACCACTTTCCTCCTGATGATCTTCTCCATGACCTTGCATACTATACACGTTAGTGATACAGGTCTGTAGTTTAGTGCCTAATGTCTGTCTCCCTTTTTAAAAATTGGGACTACATTTGCCATCTTCCATACCTCGGGGAGTTGCCCAGTTTCAAATGATGTGTTGAAGATCCTTGTTAATGGTACACACAATATCTCTGCTCCCTCTTTAAGGACCCATGGAGAGATGTCTGGTCCCACCGCCTTTGGGGTGTCAAGTTCGCATAGCAGCTTCTTCACCTCCTCCTTGGTTATATGTACCTCATCTAGCACTTGCTGGTGCACCCCCCTGCTCTGATTTCCTGGAGTCCTACTGGTGTCCACTGTAAATACTTCTTTAAATCTCTTGTTGAGCTCCTGACATACCTCCCGGTCGTTTCTTGTGAATTTCCCATCACCTTTCCTCAGTCTGATTACCTGGTCCTTGACTGTTGTTTTCCTCCTGATGTGGCTGTACAACAGCTTCGGGTCAGTCTTGACTTTCGATGCTATGTCATTTTCGTATTGTCTTTGAGCCTCCCTTCTTATCTGTGCATATTCGTTTCTGGCTCTTCGGCTAATCTCTTTATTTTCCTGAGTTCTCTGTCTTCTGTACCTTTTCCATTCTCTAGTACACCTAGTTTTTGCCTCCCTACATCTTTGGGTGAACCAAGGACTCGTTCTGCTCTTCCCATTATTTCTGTTTCCCTTGGGAACAAACCTCTCCTCTGCCTCCTTGCATTTTGTTGCGACATAGTCCATCATTTCTTGTACTGGTTTTCCTGTCAGTTCCCTCTCCCACTGAATGTGTTGAAAGAAGTTCCTCAAGCCTGAGTAGTTCCCCCTTTTGTAGTTTGGTTTTTCCATCCTATTCCTTCTGCTCTCTCCACTTGGAGCTCAGCTATGTAGTCGAAGCACAGAACCACATGATCACTAGCTCCCAGTCTTGCTGGTTCATCCTCTCCTTTCTCTCTGGTAGTGTCTCTAACATGTTGATGCATGAGGTTTTCCAGTACCACATCCATCATCTTGGCTCTCCATGTAATGTACTTGATCTCTTACTCTGGCAATGTACGTGATAATTTATTCTGGTTTTGTATGTGATCTCTTATTCTGGTATTGTACTTGATCTCTTATTCTAGTAATGTACTTGATCTATTGTTCTGGTAACGTTCGTGATCCCTTATTTTTTTATGAATGGGATCACGATTTCCTGATCTCTTGTTCTGGGACTGATCACTTGTAACCAGCACTGAGCGACTGATCACCTCCTACCAGCACTGAGGGACTGATCACCTCCTACCAGCACTGAGGGACTGATCACCTCCTACCAGCACTGAGGGACTGATCACCTCCTACCAGCACTGAGCGACTGATCACCTCCTACCAGCACTGAGGGAACTGATCACCTCCTACCCGCACTGAGGGACTGATCCCTCCTACCAGCACTGAGGGACTGATCACCTCCTACCAGCACTGAGGGACTGATCACCACCTACCAGCACTAAGGGACTGATCACCTCCTACCAGCACTGAGGGACTGATCACCTCCTACCAGCACTGAGGGACTGATCACCTCCTACCAGCACTGAGGGACTGATCACCTCCTACCAGCACTGAGGGGCTGATCACCTCCTACCAGCACTGAGGGACTGATCACCTCCTACCAGCACTGAGGGACTGATCACCACCTACCAGCACTAAGGGACTGATCACCTCCTACCAGCACTGAGGGACTGATCACCTCCAACCAGCACTGAAGGACTGATCACCTCCTACCAGCACTGAGGGACTGATCACCTCCAACCAGCACTGAGGGACTGATCACCTCCTACCAGCACTGAGGGACTGATCACCTCCTACCAGCACTGAGGGGCTGATCACCTCCTACCAGCACTGAGGGACTGATCACCTCCAACCAGCACTGAGGGGCTGATCACCTCCTACCAGCACTGAGGGACTGATCACCTCTACCAGCACTGAGGATGATCACCTCCTACCAGCACTGAGGGACTGATCACCTCCTACCAGCACTGAAGGGCTGATCACTCCTACCAGCACTGAGGGACTGATCACCTCCTACCAGCACTGAGGGACTGATCACCTCCTACCAGCACTGAAGGGCTGATCACCTCCTACCAGCACTGAGGGACTGATCACCTCCTACCAGCACTGAGGGACTGATCACCTACTACCAGCACTGAGGGACTGATCACCTCCTACCAGCACTGAAGGACCTGATCACTCCTACCCGCACTGAGGGACTGATCACCTCCTACCAGCACTGAGGGGCTGATCACCTCCTACCACACTGAGGGACTGATCAACCTCCTACCAGCACTGAGGGACTGATCACCTCCTAAACCAGCACTGAGGGACTGATCACCTCCTACCAGCACTGAGGGGCTGATCACCTCCTACCAGCACTGAGGGACTGATCACCTCCTACCAGCACTGAGGGACTGATCACCACCTACCAGCACTAAGGGACTGATCACCTCCTACCAGCACTGAGGGATGATCACCTCCAACCAGCACTGAAGGACTGATCACCTCCTACCAGCACTGAGGGACTGATCACCTCCAACCAGCACTGAGGGACTGATCACCTCCAACCAGCACTGAAGGACTGATCACCTCCTACCAGCACTGAAGTACTGATCACCTCCTACCAGCACTGAGGGACTGATCACCTCCAACCAGCACTGAAGGACTGATCACCTCCTACCAGCACTGAAGGGGCTGATCACCTCCTAAAGCACTGAGGGACTGATCACCTCCTACCAGCATGAGGGGCTGATCACCCTACCAGCACTGAGGGACTGATCACTCCTACCAGCACTGAGGGACTGATCACCTCCCTACCCGCATGAGGGACTGATCACCTCCTACCAGCACTGAGGGACTGATCCCACCTACCACACTGAGGGGCTTCACCACCTACCAGCACTGAGGGACTGATCACCCTACCGCCTGGGGATGATCACCACCTACCAGCACTGAGGGCTGTCACTCCTAAGCACTGAGGACTGATCACCTCCTACCAGCACTGAGGGACTGATCACCTCCTACCAGCACTGAGGGACTGATCACCTCCTACCAGCACTGAGGGACTGATCACCTCCTACCAGCACTGAGGGACTGATCACCACCTACTAGCACTGAGGGACTGATCACCTCCTACCAACACTGAGGGACTGATCACCTCCTACCAGCGCTGAGGGACTGATCACCTCCTACCAGCACTGAGGGACTGATCACCTCCTACCAGCACTGAGGGGCTGATCACCTCCTACCAGCACTGAGGGACTGATCACCTCCTAAAAGCACTGAGGGACTGATCACCTCCTACCAGCACTGAGGGGCTGATCACCTCCTACCAGCACTGAGGGACTGATCACCTCCTAAAAGCACTGAGGGACTGATCACCTCCTAAAAGCACTGAGGGACTGATCACCTCCTACCAGCACTGGGGCTGATCACCTCCTACCAGCACTGAGGGACTGATCACCTCCTACCAGCACTGAGGGAGCTGATCACCTCCTAAACAGCACTGAGGGACTGATCACTCCTAAAAGCACTGAGGGATGATCACCTCCTAAAGCACTGAGGGACTGATCACCTCCTACCAGCACTGAGGGACTGATCACCTCCTACCAGCACTGAGGGACTGATCACCTCCTAAAAGCACTGAGGGACTGATCACCTCCTACCAGCACTGAGGGGCTGATCACCTCCTACCAGCACTGAGGGACTGATCACCTCCTACGAGCACTGAGGGACTGATCACCTCCTACCAGCACTGAGGGACTGATCACCTCCTACCAGCACTGAGGGACTGATCACCTCCTACCAGCACTGAGGGACTGATCACCTCCTACCAGCACTGAGGGACTGATCACCTCCTACCAGCACTGAGGGACTGATCACCACCTACCAGCACTGAGGGACTGATCACCTCCTACCAACACTGAGGGACTGATCACCTCCTACCAGCGCTGAGGGACTGATCACCTCCTACCAGCACTGAGGGGACTGATCACCACCCACCAGCGCTGAGGGATGATCACCTCCTAAAAGCACTGAGGGACTGATCACCTACAGCACTGAGGGACTGATCACCCCCTACAGCACTGAGGGACTGATCACTCCTACGCACGAGGACTGATCACCTACAGCACTGAGGGACTGATCACTCCTCCACTAACTGACACCTACCAGCACTGAGGGACTGATCACCCTCTACCAGCGCTGAGGGGACTGATCCCTCCTACCAGCACTGAGGGACTGATCACCTCCTACCAACACTGAGGGACTGATCACCTCCTACCAGCACTGAGGGACTGATCACCTCCTACCAGCACTGAGGGACTGATCACCTCCTACCAGCACTGAGGGACTGATCACCTACCAGCACTGAGGGACTGATCACCTCCTACCAGCACTGAGGGGCTGATCACCTCCTACCAGCACTGAGGGACTGATCACCTCCTACCAGCACTGAGGGACTGATCACCTCCTACCAGCACTGAGGGACTGATCACCTCCTACCAGCACTGAGGGACTGATCACACTACCGCACTGAGGGGCTGATCACCACCTACCAGCACTGAGGGACTGATCACCACCTACCAGCACTGAGGGACTGATCACCACCTACCAGCACTGAGGGGCTGATCACCTCCTACCAGCACTGAGGGACTGATCACCTCCTACCAGCACTGAGGGACTGATCACCTCCTACCAGCACTGAGGGACTGATCACCTCCTACCAGCACTGAGGGACTGATCACCTCCTACCAGCACTGAGGGACTGATCACCACCTACCAGCACTGAGGGACTGATCACCTCCTACCAACATGAGTGGGACTGATCACCTCCTACCAGCGCTGAGGGACTGATCACCTCCTACCAGCACTGAGGGACTGATCACCTCCTACCAGCACTGAGGGGCTGATCACCTCCTACCAGCACTGAGGGACTGATCACCCTACCAGCACTGAGGGACTGATCACCTCCTAAAGCACTGAGGGACTGATCACCTCCTACCAGCACTGAGGGGCTGACACCTCCTACCAGCATGAGGGACTGATCACCTCCTAAAAGCACTGAGGGACTGATCACCTCCTAAAAGCACTGAGGGACTGATCACCTCCTACCAGCACTGAGGGACTGATCACCTCCTAAAAGCACTGAGGGACTGATCACCTCCTACCAGCACTGAGGGGCTGATCACCACCTACCAGCACTGAGGGATGATCACCACTACCAGCATGAGGACTGATCACCCTACAGCATGAGGGGCTGATTTACCTCCTACCAGCCTGAGGGACTGATCACCTCCTACCACTGAGGACTGATCACCCTACCAGACTGAGGGACTGATCACCTCTACCAGCACTGAGGGACTGATCACCTCCTACCAGCACTGAGGGACTGATCACCACCTACCAGCACTGAGGGACTGATCAAACCCCCTACCAACACTGAGGGACTGATCACTCCTACCCGCGCTGAGGGACTGATCACCTCCTACCAGCATGAGGGATGATCACTCCTACCAGCACTGAGGGGCTGATCACCTCCTACCAGCACTGAGGGACTGATCACCTCTACCAGCACTGAGGATGATCACTCCTAAAGCATGAGGACGATCACCTCCTACCAGCACTGAGGGACTGATCACCACCTACCAGCACTGAGGACTGATCACCTCTACCAAAACTGAGGGACTGATCACCTCCTACCAGCGTGAGGGACTGATCACCTCCTACAGCACTGAGGGACTGATACCTCCTACCAGCACTGAGGGGATGATCACCTCCTACCAGCACTGAGGGGACTGATCACCTCCTAAAAGCACTGAGGGACTGATCACCTCCTACCAGCACTGAGGGGCTGATCACCTCCTACCAGCCTGGGGAATGATCACCTCCTAAAGCACTGAGGGACTGATCACCTCCTAAGAACTGAGGGACTGATCACTCCTACCAGCACTGAGGGATGATCACCTCCTTACCAGCACTGAGGGACTGATCCCTCCTAAAGCATGAGGGACTGTCACCTCCTACAGCACTGAGGGACTGTTTACCTCCTACAGCACTGAGGGACTGACTCACTCCTATAAGCACTGAGGGACTGATCACCTCTAAAAGCACTGAGGGACTGATCACCTCCTACCAGCACTGAGGGACTGATCACCTCTACAGCACTGAGGGGACTGATCACCTCCTAAAAGCACTGAGGGACTGATCACCTCCTACCAGCACTGAGGGACTGATCACCTCCTACCAGCACTGAGGGACTGATCACCTCCTACCAGCACTGAGGGACTGATCACCTCCTACCAGCACTGAGGGACTGATCACCTCCTACAGCACTGAGGGCTGATCACCTCCTACCGCACTGAGGGACTGATCACCTCCTACCAGCATGAGGGGCTGATCACTCCTACCATGCACTGAGGGACTGATCACCACCTACAGCACTGAGGGATGATCACCTCCTACCAACACTGAGTGGGACTGATCACCTCCTACCAGCGCTGAGGGACTGATCACCTCCTACCAGCACTGAGGGACTGATCACCACCTACCAGCGCTGAGGGACTGATCACCTCCTAAAAGCACTGAGGGACTGATCACCTACCAGCACTGAGGGACTGATCACCTCCTACCAGCACTGAGGGACTGATCACCTCCTACCAGCACTGAGGGACTGATCACCTACCAGCACTGAGGACTGATCACTCCTACAGCGCTGAGGGACTGATCACCTACCAGCCTGAGGGATGATCACCTCCTACCAGCGCGAGGGACTGATCACCTCCTACAGCACTGAGGGACTGATCACCTCCTACCAACACTGAGGGACTGATCACCTCCTACCAGCACTGAGGGACTGATCACCTCCTACCAGCACTGAGGGACTGATCACCTCCTACCAGCACTGAGGGACTGATCACCTCCTACCAACACTGAGGGACTGATCACCTCCTACCAGCACTGAGGGACTGATCACCTCCTACCAGCACTGAGGGACTGATCACCTCCTACCAGCACTGAGGGACTGATCACCTCCTACCAACATGAGGGACTGATCACTCCTACCAGCACTGGGGACTGATCACCTCCTACCAGCACTGAGCGACTGATCACCTCCTACCAGCACTGGAGGACTGATCACTCCTACCCCAGCACTGAGGGACTGATCACCTCCTACCAGCACTGAGGGACTGATCACCACCTACCAGCACTAGGGACTGATCACCTCCTACCAAGCACTGAGGGACTGATCACCTCCTACCAGCACTGAGGGACTGATCACCACCTACCAGCACTGAGGGACTGATCACCTCCTACCAGCACTGAGGGACTGATCACCTCCTACCAGCACTGAGGGACTGATCACCTCCTACCAGCACTGAGGGACTGATCACCACCTACCAGCACTGAGGACTGATCACCTCTACCAACACTGAGGGACTGATCACCTCCTACCAGCGCTGAGGGACTGATCACCTCCTACCAGCACTGAGGGACTGATCACCTCCTACCAGCACTGAGGGACTGATCACCTCCTACCAACACTGAGGGACTGATCACCTCCTACCAGCACTGAGGGACTGATCACCTCTACCAGCACTGAGGGACTGATCACCTCCTACCAGCACTGAGGGACTGATCACTCCTACCAACACTGAGGGACTGATCACCTCCTACCAGCACTGAGGACTGATCACTTCCTACCACACGAGCGACTGATCACCTCCTACCAGCACTGAGGGACTGATACTCCTACCAGCACTGGGACTGATCACCTCCTACCAGCACTGAGGGACTGATCACCACCTACCAGCACTGAGGGACTGATCACCTCCTACCAGCACTGAGGGACTGATCACCACCTACCAGCACTGAGGGACTGATCACCACCTACCAGCACTGAGGGACTGATCACCTCCTACCAGCACTGAGGGACTGATCACCACCTACCAGCACTGAGGGACTGATCACCTCCTACCAGCGCTGAGGGACTGATCACTTCAAACCTTCTACTTCTGTTTCCTTTACTATATTCTCCCTTACTGGACTGAAGAGGTCTGCCGTGCAGGCGAAATACTTCGTCTGGTATTCTTTTTTTTTTCTTAATTTCGTTTTACGGTGATTATTTTCTCCCGGTTTTTCTATCAATACTTTTTTTCACTGTTTTCATTTCGAAATTAATATTTCCGAAATTTTGGAATTATTTAAATACGCTTTTGAAATTATTATATCGCATATACGTCTATCTAGCATGTATACAATTTTCATTTTGCATATAGTTTTCGATACAGTATATACATATTGAAACTGAATACACATATACATAGTGTATAAAAAAATATTCGTATCGTATATACATTTTTATAGCGTTTATTGTCATGTTGCATATACAATTTTTATATTGTCGATATAACACTACGTTGTATGTACATTTTTAACCCAGATGCATATTCCAGTATTTCGTAAAACGTTTTGTTGTGAATATTCTTATATATTTCCCCAGTCATATATCCAAGGCTTTGTTTTACGAACTATAGGCAACTATAGGCAGTGTTGACAACTATTGTTAACTATAAGGTGACTGTTGTTAACTATAAGGTGGTTCTTGCTCACTATAAGGTGGCTATTGTTAACTGTAAGGTGGCTATTGTTAACTATGTCGTGACTATTGTTAACTATAAGGTGACTGTTGTTAACTTTAAGATGGCTATTGTTAACTATGAGGTGACTATTGTTAACTCTTAATTAATGACCTGCCCATGCACTCTGCCCCAGGCCCAGACTCGTGGAACTCCGTGTTCATCAAGCACTGCAAGAAGCCCCTATCGCGCGCCTTCAGCATTTTATGGAGAGGGAGCATGGACACAGGGGTCATCCCACACACACTAAAAACAACAGACATAGCACCACTCCACAAAGGTGGCAGTAAAGCAATTGCAAAGAACTACAGACCGATAGTACTAACATCCCATATCATAAAAATCTTTGAGAGGGTTCTAAAAAGCAAGATCGCCAACCACCTAAATACCCATCAGTTACACAACCCAGAGCAACACGGGTTTAGAGTAGGTCACTCCTGCCTGTCCCAGCTACTGGACCACTATGACAAGGTCCTGGATGCTGTAGAGGATAAACAAAATACAGATGTAGTACACAGACTTTGCAAAACCTTTCGACAAGTGTGACCATGGTGTAGTAGCACACAAAACGCTGGATAAAGGAATAACAGGAAAAGTTGGTAGTTGGATCTATAACTTCCTGACAAATAGAACGAACACAAAGAGTAATAGTAAACAGAGTAAAGTCCCAGGCAGCCATGGTAAAAAGCTCTGTTCCACAAGGCACAGTACTCGCTCCCATTCTATTCCTCATCCTTATTTCTGACATAGACAGAGATGTAAGCCATAGCTCCGTGTCTTCCTTTGCGAATGACACCCGGATTACCATGGCAGTGACCTCCATCGAAGACACTGCGAGACTCCAAGCGGACATCAACCAAATCTTCGAATGGGCCACTCAGCACAATATGAAGTTCAACGAGGAGAAATTTCAGCTACTCAGATATGGAAAACTTGAAGAAATTAAAAATGTATCAGGGTATACCACAAATTCTATCCATACAATAGAGCGGAAAAGTAATGTGAAGGACCTGGGAGTGATAATGTCAGAGAATCTCGCCTACAAAGACCACAACACTGTATGTACCTCATCCGCTAGGAAAATGATAGGATGGATAATGAGAACCTTCAAAACTAGGGACGCCAAACCCATGATGATTCTCTTCAAATCGATTGTGCTCCCTAGGTTGGAATACTACTGTACACTAACTGCCCCCTTCAAGGCTGGCGACATTACAGACCTGGAGAGTGTACAAAGAACTTTCACGGCACATATAAGTGCGATAAGGCACTTAAACTACTGGGAACGGTTGAAAGTCCTTGATTTGTATTCCCTCGATCACAGGCGAGAGAGATACATGATAATATACACTTGGAAGGTCCTGGAGGGATTGGTACCAAACTTGCACACGAAAATCACTCCATATGAAAGCAAAAGACTCAGCAGGAGATGCAACATTCCCCGGATGAAAAGCAGGGGTGCCACGTTTACACTGAGAGAACACAATAAGTGTCCGGGGCCCAAGACTGTTTAATTGCCTCCCAGTATACATAAGGGGGATTACCAATAGACACCTGGCTGTCTTCAAGAAGGCACTGGACAGGCACCTAAAGTCAGTACCTGACCAACCGGGCTGTGGTTCGTACGTCAGCTTGCGTGCGGCCATCAGTAACAGCCTGGTTGATCAGACCCTGATCCACCATGAGGCCTGGTCTCAGACCGGGTCGCGGGGGCGTTGACCCCCGAAACTCTCTCCAGGTAAACTCCAGATAAACTATAA
>NC_069414.1:10302761-10368739 GCF_026875155.1 Cherax quadricarinatus
ACAGATTATCCCCCTAAAATTTTTGCACTCTCTTTTGTCCCCTTTGCCTTTATACAAAGGAACAATGCATGCTCTCTGCCAATCCCTAGGTACCTTACCCTCATCCATACATTATTAAATAATTGCCACCAACCACTCCAAAACTATATCCCCAACTGCTTTTAACATTTTTATTTTTATCCATCAATCCCGGCTCCCTTTTTCCCCCTTTCATTTTACCTACTGCCTCACGAACTTCCCCACACTCACCAACTGGCTCTTCCTCACTCCTACAAGATGTTATTCCTCCTTGCCCTATACACGAAATCACAGCTTCCCTATCTTCATCAACATTTAACAATTCCTCAAAATATTCCCTCCATCTTCCCAATACCTCAACTCTCCATTTAATAACTCCCTCTCCTATTTTTAATGACAAAATCCATTTGTTCTCTAGGCTTTCTTAACTTGTTAATCTCACTCCAAAACTTTTTCTTATTTTCAACAAAATTTGTTGATAACATCTCACCCACTCTCTCATTTGCTCTCTTTTTACATTGCTTCACCACTCTCGTAACCTCTCTCCTTTTTCTCCATTACTCTTCCCTCCTTGCATCACTTCTACTTTGAAAAAAACTTCTCATATGCTAACTTTTTCTCCCTTACTACTCTCTTTACATCATCATTCCACCAATCGCTCCTCTTCCCTCCCACACCCACTTTCCTGTAACCACAAACTTCTGCTGAACACTGTAACACTACATTATAAACCTCCCCCATAACTCTTCGACCCCATTCCCTATGCTCTCACTAGCCCATCTATCCTCCAATAGCTGTTTATATCTTACCCTAACTGCCTCCTCTTTTAGTTTATAAACCTTCACCTCTCTCTTTCCTGATGCTTTTATTCTCCTTGTATCCCATCTTTCTTTACTCTCAGTGTAGCTACAACTAAAAAGTGATCTGATATATCTGTGGTCCCTCTATAAACATGTACATCTGAAGTCTACTCAACGTCTTTTTATCTACCAATACATAATCCAACAAAACTACTGTCATTTCGCCCTACATCATATCTTGTATACTTATTTACCTCTTTTTCTTAAAATATGTATTACCTATAACTAAACCCTTTCTATACAAAGTTCAATCAAAGGGCTCCCATTTATTTACACCTGGCACCCCAAACTTACCTACCACACCCTCCTAAAAGTTTCTCCTACTTTAGCATTCAGGTCCCCTACCACAATTACTCTCTCACTTGGTTGAAAGGCTCCTATACATTCACTTAACATCTCCCAAAATCTCTCTCTCTCTCCTCTGACATTCCTCTCTTCTCCATGTGTATACACACTTATTATGACCCACTTTTCGCATCCAACCTTTACTTTAATCCACATAATTCTTGAATTTACACATTCATATTCTCTTTTCTCCTTCCATAACTGATCCTTCAACATTACTGCTACCCATTCCTTTGCTCTACCTCTCTCAGATACAGATATATATATATTTATATATATATATATATTATATATATATAATATATATTATATATATATATATATATATATATATATATATATATATATATCGTGCCGAATAGGCAGAACTTGCGATCTTGGCTTAAATAGCAACGTTCATCTTGCCATATAGGACAAGCGAAAATTTGTGTATGCAATAATTTCGTAAAAATCATTCTGAAACTAACGAAAAAAATATATTTCACTGCGTTTGTTTAGTATTAAATTATTGTAAACAAATCTAAAATACATTTAGTTGGGTTAGGCTAAAATAAATTGTTCATGTTATAATAAGGTTAGATGAGTTTTCTAAGATTCTTTTGGAGCAAAATTATAATTTTTTACATTAACATTAATGAAAAAAATATATCTTTAAACGTATAAGAGAAAATTTTAGAAAGGACTTAATTTTAAATGAGTTCTTGCTAATTGACCAGTTTTACATATTCGGCACGACATATATATATATATATAATATATATATATATATATATATATATATATATATGATATTTATATATATATATATATATATAACACTTTGGCCGTTTACTACCGAGGTAGGGTGGCCAGAAAAGAAATACTTTCATCATTCACTCCATCACTGTCTTGCCAGAGGCATGCGTACACTACTGTTATAAAACTATAACATTAATATCTCTTCTTCATAGTGCAGACACTGTACTATCTATCTCCAGGACTAAAGTCCAACCTGCCGGTTTCCCTGAATCTCTTCATAAATATTACCCTGCTTACACTCCAACAGCACGTCAAGTACTAAGAATCATTTGTCTCCATTCGCTCATATCTAACACGCTCACGCATGCTTGCTGGAAATCCCAGCCTCTCGCACACAAAACCTCCTTTACGCCCTCCCTCCCTCCAACCTTTTCTAGGCCGACCTCTACCCCGCCTTTCCTCCACTACAGATTTATACACTCTTGAAGTCATTCTATTTTGTTTCATCTTCTCTACATGTCCGAACCATTTCAGCGCGCTGGATAATAGATTTGGTAATCCTGCACCTCCTCCTAATTTCCAAACTACGAACTCTCTTCATTATATTCACACCACAAATTGCTCTTAATCATAACATCTCCACTGCCTCCAGCCTTCTCCTTGTTGCACCATTCACCACCCATGCTTCGCACACACTAGGGCGTATTTATTAGAAAACCTTTCGGTCCTGGAACCTTGATCACTTCTAACATACACAGGTAGAAAGACATTATATATAGGCGGAGAGTGAGGTGTGAGTGACGCATGGTGACCTGAAGAATGCCATATTGGGATGAGGACTGGTAGACGATGAGATCATGTGACTCCTGTGTTGCTGGGTAGTTGGTGCTTTGCCTGGCTGAGCATCATGTATGCTAATGTTTTAGAAATTTTGTGGTTTCCAGTGTTACGTTCTGTTGTGTCGGTGAAGGCGTTTAGTGAGGCTTCTAGACACTGTCGGCGCCTAAGGTCTTGTTCAGTGAGAACTAGTTCTGCCTCATCCCAGTTCATCAAGTGCCCCGTGGAGTCTCTGTGGAGGATACAGGCGTACCTTAAATCATCTCTCTTACTGGCACTTCGATGCTCGTTCAGGCGGGTCGCAAAATCTCTGCTTGTTTCGCATACATGTTTCTTGGGACAGAGTCCACAGGGGATGGTGCAGACGCCTGCTGTGGAAGTTAGAGGTGTGGGGCTGCGTTTCGTAGTGTGGTCTTTGATAGATGATGTGTTTATAGTGGAAACATTTATGTTACTCTTAGCAAGTGCCCGGCGAGTATTCATGGCAACATCAGCACATGGGAGCACAATGAACTGCTTTGAGGGCTGTTCCATGGGCGGTTTGTTGAGGATAGCCTGTGCCTTGAGTCTGCAATCTCGGTTGAAGAAATATGGAAACTGAATTCTTGTGTTATGTAAATATATTCAAGAAAACAAGGGCTGGAGATGCGAAGTGCTCTCAAGAAGAAGATAATGAGGACTCCTCTTTTAGTGCGGGTGTCTTGGTGTGAATAGAAATGTATAAGATCGTCCTTGTTGGTAGATTTTCTATACACTTTGAAGAAAGAGAAGTTTGTCATCCCTTTCGAGTTCAATTGTAAACTTTATTGAAGCAAGGATATATATATATATATATATATATATATATATATATCTATATATATATATATATATATATATATATATATATATATATATATATATATATATATGCAAAACAACCACTCTGAAGAATAGAGAAATAGAGAAATATATATATATATATATATATATATATATATTATATATATATATATATATATATATATATATATATATATAATATATATATATATATATATATATGTCGTGCCGAATATGTAAAACTGGTCAATTAGCAAGAACTCATTTAAAATTAAGTCCTTTCTGAAATTTTCTTTTATACGTTTAAAGATATATTTTTTTCATTAATGTTAATGTAAAAATTTTAATTTTGCACCAGAAGAATCTTAGAAAACTTACCTAACCTTATTATAATAAGATCAATTTATTTTAGCCTAACCCAACTAAATATATTTTAGATTTGTTTACAGTAATTTAATACTAAATAAACACAGTGAAATATATTTTTTTCGTTAGGTTCAAAATGGTTTTGGCGAAATTATTGCATACACAAATTTTCACTTGTCATATATGGCAAGATGAGCGTTGCTATTTAAGCCAAGATGGCAAGTTCTGCCTATTCGGCACGACATATTTTTTTTTATTACCACACTGGCCGATTCCCACCAAGGCAGGGTGGCCCGAAAAAGAAAAACTTTCACCATCATTCACTCCATCACTGTCTTGCCAGAAGGGTGCTTTACACTTCAGTTTTTAAACTGCAACATTAACACCCTTCCTTCAGAGTGCAGGCACTGTACTTCCCATCTCCAGGACTCAAGTCCGGCCTGTTGGTTTCCCTGAACCCCTTCATAAATGTTACTTTGCTCACACTCCAACAGCACGTCAAGTATTAAAAACCATTTGTCTCCATTCACTCCTATCAAACACGCTCACGCATGCCTGCTGGAAGTCCAAGCCCCTCGCACACAAAACCTCCTTTACCCCCTCCCTCCAACCTTTCCTAGGCTGACCCCTACCCCGCCTACCTTCCACTACAGACTGATACACTCTTGAAGTCACTCTGTTTCGCTCCATTCTCTCTACATGTCCGAACCACCTCAACAACCCTTCCTCAGCCCTCTGGACAACAGTTTTGGCAATCCCGCACCTCCTCCTAACTTCCAAACTACGAATTCTCTGCATTATATTCACACCACACATTGCCCTCAGACATGACATCTCCACTGCCTCCAGCCTTCTCTCGCTGCAACATTCATCACCCATGCTTCACACCCATATAAGAGCGTTGGTAAAACTATACTCTCATACATTCCCCTCTTTGCCTCCAAGGACGACATATCTATCTATCTATCTATCTATCTATCTATATATATATATATATATATATATATATATATATATATATATATATATATGTGTGTGTGTGTGTGGTGTGTGTGTGTGTGTGTGTGTGTGTGTGTGTTTGTGTGTGTGTGTGTGTGTGTGTTTGTGTGTGTGTGTGTGTGTGTGTGTGTTTGTGTGTTTGTGTGTGGTGTGTGTGTGTGTGTGTGTGTGTTGTGTGTGTGTGTTTGTGTGTGTGTGTGTGTGTGTGCAAACAATCGCAGACGGACGATCTTAACTATGCAGGACAAGCCACGGGGGGTGGAAATCTTTTGCTCGAGTTCTTTCACACTTCTCAGTGCGTCATCAGGAGCTGTGCAATGTTGCAAGGGAGCAACTAAAGCAGGGAGAGAGGTCTCAGAGTAGCGTAGGTGTCACTGGCCACGGTTACCCTTAGACTGGGTTAGTGGTCGGTGCCAACCCCACCCTACCATCATCCCCCCACTACCCATATGGGGTAGGAGGGTTTCTGAGATGTCAAGTAGGAAATTATAAGATATAAAAAGCCAGCCCCAAGCTTTTCCTAATCGTTTATAACAGGTCATGTGGTTTTAGAAAATAAGTTTCTCGTTAGATACTGTAGACATGGATAGCTATTATACTGTGTGACCTTATCAAATAATGAAAGAAAGGAATACAATGTGCTCTTTGTCCGTTTAAATGTCCTGCTCTGAGGTACTCGAATGTTCTACCCATGTACTCAGAATGTTCTACCCATGTACTCAGAATGTTCTACCCATGTACTCAGAATGTTCTACCCATGTACTCAGAATGTTCTACCCATGCACTCAGAATGTTCTACCCATGTACTCAGAATATTCTACCCATGTACTCAGAATGTTCTACCCATGTACTCAGAATGTTCTACCCATGCACTCAGAATGTTCTACCCATGTACTCAGAATGTTCTACCCATGTACTCAGAATGTTCTACCCATGTACTCAGAATGTTCTACCCATGTACTCAGAATGTTCTACCAAGTACTCAGAATGTTCTACCAAGTACTCAGAATGTTCTACCCATGTACTCAGAATGTTCTACCCATGTATCAGAATGTTCTACCAAGTACTCAGAATGTTCTACCCATGTACTCAGAATGTTCTACCAAGTACTCAGAATGTTCTACCAAGTACTCAGAATGTTCTACCCATGTACTCAGAATGTTCTACCCATGCACTCAGAATGTTCTACCCATGTACTCAGAATGTTCTACCCATGTACTCAGAATGTTCTACTCATGTACTCAGAATGTTCTACCCATGTACTCAGAATGTTCTACCCATGTACTCAGAATGTTCTACCCATGTACTCAGAATATTCTACCCATGTACTCAGAATGTTCTACCCATGTACTCAGAATGTTCTACCCATGTACTCAGAATGTTCTACCCATGTACTCAGAATGTTCTACCCATGTACTCAGAATGTTCTACCCATGCACTCAGATTTTACCCATGTACTCAGAATGTTCTACCCATGTACTCAGAATGTTCTACCCATTGCACTCGATGTTTCTACCCATGTACTCAGAATATTCTACCCATGTACTCGAATGTTCTACCCATGTACTCAGAATATTAACCCATGTACTCAGAATGTTCTACCCATGTATCAGAATGTTCTACCATGTACTCAGAATGTTATACCATGCACTCAGAATGTTCTACCCATGTACTCAGAATGTTCTACCCATGTACTCAGAATGTTCTACCCATGCACTCAGAATGTTCTACCCATGTACTCAGAATGTTCTACCATGTACTCAGAATGTTCTACCATGCACTCAGATGTTCTACCCATGTACTCAGAAGTATCTCTTCCTACATATTGTCTACTATTTTCTCAGTGGCTGTTAATATTAATATTATAAATATTATTATACACGCTCCTCTGGGTTTTCTTTTATTTTCTTACTAGTTCTTGTTCTTGTTTATTTCCTCTTATCTCATTGGGAAGTGGAACAGAATCCTTCCTCGTAAGCCATGTGTGTTGTAAGTGGCGACTAACATGCAAGGAGCAGAGGCTAGTAGCCCCTTCTTCTGTATACTACATTAAAGTTAAAAAGAGAAACGTTCGTTTTTCTTTTTGGGCCGCCCTGTTTCAGTGGGATACAGCGGTTTGTTTGAAGGAAGAAGGTATATATATATATATATATTATATATTTATATATATATATATTATTATATATATATATATATATAATATTATATATATATACAGAGAGAGAGAGAGGAGAGAGAGAGAGAGGAGAACATTTTCGTGGAAAGACTGATCTTTGAGGGACTCCAGTTTGAAGACATTTTCTTTCATCACTGTTACCATTTTTCCTCATATACGAGAACTCTCTCACTTATTTTACTAGTTTTGTCTTTAATATCCTCAAATAATTGTTTTGGTGATCTATCTTGAGTTGATTTAGCCTTTGTTTTAACGCTGGAAGGAGTGGAGGGTTGGAAGAGAGCCCTCTGCTTTTCTGTTCTTGATAGTACACTGTAGTCCTTAACCCAGTTAGGAGACAATTCATCTCAGCAGACAGCCTCGGTGTGGACCTCCAAGTTCTTTGCTATCAGTCCTTCCCATGTACACACACTCTCTCTCTCTCTCTCTCTCTCTCTCTCTCTCTCTCGCTCTATCTATCTATCTATCTATTTATTTATCAGTCTATATCTTCAAGTGTGACAGCTTGTTATCGCTGAAGGACTATTGATCCAAGGAACTGGAGATTCCCTCTCTCTCTCTCTCTCTTTATTTTTTTCTCAGGTTTGACAAGGTTACGTTAAGGATTCCTAGCTTTATTGATAAGCTAAGAGCTGTTACCTACATCACCTCATTTGAAAGCCTTATTATTGTTATGAGACATACAAGTAGGGAACAGGATGAAGTTGGAGCCATCTGTGGCCAGCATTTTCATTTGATCAACTGACTTTATCTCATTGACATCATTATGCTGTACGAATGTGTTCGAGATTCGAGTCATCCTGGGGATAAATGATCTCAGATGAAGTGATGTCCTGGAGAAGGGTACAGCCAGAGTGAAGTTGCTGCTTTCTGCCCGTCTTGTGGTATAGAAGTTTGCTTCTCGCTGTCCTCGAAGTGGAGCCAAGTGTGGTACTTCGACATTGTTGGCCTTGTACATCCCTCCTGTGTTGAAGGTTCTGCTGGGATGACAGATCTATCCAGGATGGGTCCAGGTGAAAGTGAGACGTCTTGCTTTTCTTCTCTGTCAAGCATGTCGCAGATGAGAGAGGGGGCAGGCAAATCAAGAAAGAGAGAGTCTCTCTCTCTCTCTCTCTCTCTCTCTCTCTCTCTCTCTCTCTCTCTCTCTCTCTCTCTCTCTCTTTCTCTCTCTCTCTCTCTCCCTCTCTGTCTCTCTCTCTCATAGACATAAGTGAACTAGAATTGGAGCTTGCATCCAAAATTGCAAAGTTTGCAGATGACATGAAATTAGGGAGGAGTGCAGGTGCCGTGACCGACTCTCACAGCACACAGAAGGACCTGGCCCTGGCCCTGGCCCTGGCCCTGGCCCTGGCCCTGGCCCTGGCCCGGCTTAGCTGTGGTAACAACAGCCATGGAACGACTTTCACTGCAGTCCCTCTGCAAGATTATGTATGTACTTCAGATATAATATAAAATATAATCAACAAGATGCTTGTCTATATAACAAGAAACATAAACAACAGAAGCAATGTTGTAAACACTGTATCGTGCTCTTTCGTGTTTGTAAACAAACTCGAGAGGTTAGAAAACAGCAGAGAACTCATACCGAGAGGTTAGAAAACAGCAGAGAACTCATACCGAGAGGTTAAAAAACAGCAGAGAACTTATACTGAGAGGCTAGAAAACAGCAGAGAACTCATACCGAGAGGTTAGAAAACAGCAGAGAACTCATACCAAGAGGTTAGAAAACAGAAGAGGAACTTATACCCAGAGGCTAGAAAACAGCAGAAAACTCATACCGAGAGGTTAGAAAACAGCAGAGAACTTATACCGAGAGGTTAGAAAACAGCAGAGAACTCATACCGAGAGGTTAGAAAACAGCAGAGAACTTATACCGAGAGGTTAGAAAACAGCGAGAACTCATACCGAGAGGTTAAAAAACAGCAGAAAACTTATACTGAGAGGCTAGAAAACAGCAGAGAACTCATACCGAGAGGTTAGAAAACTAGCAGAGAACTCATACCGAGAGGTTAGAAAACAGAAGAGAACTTATACCAGAGGCTAGAAAACAGCAGAAAATCATACCGAGAGGTTAGAAAACAGCAGAGAAACTTATACCGAGAGGTTAGAAAACAGCAGAGAACTCATACCGAGAGGTTAGAAAACAGCAGAGAACTTATACCGAGAGGTTAGAAAACAGCAGAGAACTCATACCGAGAGGTTAGAAAACAGCAGAGAACTCATACTGAGAGGTTAGAAAACAGCAGAGAACTCATACCGAGAGGTTAGAAAACAGCAGAGAACTCATACCGAGAGGTTAGAAAACAGCAGAGAACTCATACCGAGAGGTTAGAAAACAGCAGAGAACTCATACCGAGAGGTTAGAAAACAGCAGAGAACTCATACCGAGAGGTTAGAAAACAAGCAGAGAACTCATACCGAGAGGTTAGAAAACAGCAGAGAACTCATACCGAGAGGTTAAAAAACAGCAGAGAACTTATACTGAGAGGCTAGAAAACAGCAGAGAACTCATACCGAGAGGTTAGAAAACAGCAGAGAACTCATACCGAGAGGTTAGAAAACAGCAGAGAACTCATACCGAGAGGTTAGAAAACAGCAGAGAACTCATACCGAGAGGTTAGAAAACAGCAGAGAACTCATACCGAGAGGTTAGAAAACAGAAGAGGAACTTATACCGAGAGGCTAGAAAACAGCAGAAAACTCATACCGAGAGGTTATAAAACAGCAGAGAACTTATACCGAGAGGTTAGAAAACAGCAGAGAACTCATACCGAGAGGTTAGCAAACAGCAGAGAACTCATATTGAGAGGTTAGAAAACAGCAGAGAACTCATACCGAGAGGTTAGAAAACAGCAGAGAACTCATATCGAGAGGTTAGAAAACAGCAGAGAACTCATACCGAGAGGTTAGAAAACAGCAGAGAACTCATACCGAGAGGTTAGAAAACAGCAGAGAACTCATACCGAGTGGTTAGAAAACAACAGAGAACTCATACCGAGAGGTTAGAAAACAGCAGAGAACTCATACCGAGAGGTTAGAAAACAACAGAGAACTCATACCGAGAGGTTAGAAAACAACAGAGAACTCATACCGAGAGGTTAGAAAACAACAGAGAACTCATACCGAGAGGTTAGAAAACAACAGAGAACTTATACCGAGAGCTTAGAAGACAACAGAGAACTCATACCGAGAGGTTAGAAAACAGCAGAGAACTCATACCGAGAGGTTAGAAAACAACAGAGAACTCATACCGAGAGGTTAGAAAACAGCAGAGAACTCATACCGAGAGGTTAGAAAACAACAGAGAAACTCATACCGAGAGGTTAGAAAACAGCAGAGAACTCATACCGAGAGGTTAGAAACAGCAGAGAACTCATACCGAGAGGTTAGAAAACAACAGAGAATCAATACCGAGAGGTTAGAAAACAGCAGAGAACTCATACCGAGAGGTAGAAAACAACAGAGAACTCATACCGAGAGGTTAGAAAACAGCAGAGAACTCATACCGAGAGGTTAGAAAACAGCAGAGAACTCATACCGAGAGGTTAGAAAACAGCAGAGAACTCATACCGAGAGGTTAGAAAACAGCAGAGAACTCATACCGAGAGGTTAGAAAACAGCAGAGAACTCATACCGAGAGGTTAGAAAACAACAGAGAAACTCATACCGAGAGTTAGAAAACAACAGAGAACTCATATCGAGAGGTTAGAAAACAACAGAGAACTCATACCGAGAGGTTAGAAAACAACAGAGAACTCATACCGAGAGGTTAGAAAACAACAGAGAACTCATACCGAGAGGTTAGAAAACAACAGGAAGTCATACGAGAGGTTAGAAAACAACAGAGAACTCATACCGAGAGGTTAGAAAACAACAGAGGAACTATACCGAGAGGTTAGAAACAACAGAGAATCTATACCGAGAGTTAGAAAACAACAGAGAAGTCATACCGAGAGGTTAGAAAACAACAGAGAACTCATACCGAGAGGTTTAGAAAAACAACAGAGAACTCATACCGAGAGGTTAGAAACAACAGAGAGAACTCATACCGAGAGGTTAGAAAACAACAGAGAACTCATACCGAGAGGTTAGAAAACAACAGAGAACTCATACCGAGAGGTTAGAAAACAACAGAGAACTCATTACCGAGAGGTTAAGAAAACAAACAGAGAACTCACACCGAGAGGTTAGAAAACTACAGAGAATTCATACGAGAGGTTAGAAAACAACAGAGAACTCATACGAGGTTAGAAAACAACAGAGAACTCATACCGAGAGGTTAGAAAACAACAGAGAACTCACACCGAGAGGTTAGAAAACAACAGAGAATTCATACCGAGAGGTTAGAAAACAACAGAGAACTCATACCGAGAGGTTAGAAAACAACAGAGAACTCATACCGAGAGGTTAGAAAACAACAGAGAACTCATACCGAGAGGTTAGAAAACAACAGAGAACTCATACCGAGAGGTTAGAAAACAACAGAGAACTCATACCGAGAGGTTAGAAACAACAGAGAACTCATACGAGAGGTTAGAAACAGCAGAGAACTCATACCGAGAGGTTAGAAAACAGAAGAGGAACTTATACCGAGAGGCTAGAAAACAGCAGAAAACTCATACCGAGAGGTTATAAAACAAGAGAACTTATACCGAGAGGTTAGAAAACAGCAGAGAACTCATACCGAGAGGTAGCAAACAGCAGAGAACTCATACTGAGAGGTTAGAAAACAGCAGAGAGAACTCATACGAGAGGTTAGAAAACAGCAGAGAACTCATATCGAGAGGTTAGAAAAACAGCAGAGAACTCATACCGAGAGGTTAGAAAACAGCAGAGAACTCATACCGAGAGTTAGAAACAGCAGAGAACTCATACCGAGTGGTTAGAAAACAACAGAGAACTCATACCGAGATGTTAGAAAAACAGCAGAGAACTCATACCGAGAGGTTAGAAAACAACAGAGAACTCAACCGAGAGGTTAGAAAACAAAGAGAACTCATACCGAGAGGTTAGAAAACAACAGAGAACTCATACCGAGAGGTTAGAAAACAACGAGAACTTATATACGAGAGCTTAGAAGACAACAGAGAACTCATACCGAGAGGTTAGAAAACAGCAGAGAACTCATACCGAGAGGTTAGAAAACAACAGAGAACTCATACGAGAGTTAGAAAAACAGCAGGAACTCATACCGAGAGGTTAGAAAACAACAGAGAACTCATACCGAGAGGTTAGAAAACAGCAGAGAACTCATACCGAGAGGTTAGAAACAGCAGAGAACTCATACCGAGAGGTTAGAAAACACAGAGAACTCATACCGAGAGGTTAGAAAACAGCAGAGAACTCATACGAGAGGTTAGAAAACAACAGAGAACTCATACCGAGAGGTTAGAAACAGCAGAGAACTCATACCGAGAGGTTGAGAAAACAGCAGAGAACTCATACCGAGAGGTTGAAAACAGCAGAGAACTCATACCGAGAGGTTAGAAAACAGCAGAGAATCATACCGAGAGGTTAGAAAACAGCAGAGAACTCATACCGAGAGTTAGAAACAGCAGAGAACTCATACCGAGAGGTTAGAAAACAACAGAGAATCATATCGAGAGGTTAGAAAACAACAGAGAACTCATACGAGAGGTTAGAAAACAACAGATAACTCATACCGAGAGGTTTAGAAAACAACAGATAACTCATACGAGAGGTTAGAAAACACAGAGAAGTCATACCGAGAGGTTAGAAAACAACAGAGAACTCATACCGAGAGGTTAGAAAACACAGAGATAATCATACCGAGAGGTTTAGAAAACAACCGAGAAACTCATACCGAGAGGTTAGAAAACAACAGAGAAGTCATACCGAGAGGTTTAGAAAAAAAACAGAGAACTCATACCGAGAGGTTAGAAAACAACAGAGAACTCATTTCCGAGAGGTTAAAAACAACAGAGAACTCATACCCAGAGGTTAGAAAACAACAGAGAACTCATACCGAGAGGTTAGAAAACAACAGAGAATTCATACCCAGAGGTTTGAAAACAACAGAGAACTCATACCGAGAGGTTAAAAAAAACAACAGAGGAACCACCCCCGAGAGGTTAGAAAACAACAGAGAATTCATACCGAGAGGTTAGAAAACAACAAAGAACTCATACCGGAGGTTAGAAAACAACAGAGAATCATACCGAGAGGTTAGAAAACAACAGAGAACTCACACCGAGGAGGGGTTTGAAAACAACAGAGAATTCATACCGAGAGGTTTGAAAACAAACAGAGAACTCATACCGAGAGGTTAGAAAACAACAGAGAACTCATACCGAGAGGTTAGAAAAAACAGAGAACTCATACCAGAGGTTAGAAAACACAGAGAACTCATACCGAGAGGTTAGAAAACAACAGAGAACTCATTTCCCAGAGGTTAGAAACAACAGAGAACTCATACCGAGAGGTTAGAAAACAACAGAGAAAATCATACCGAGAGGTTAGAAAACAACAGAGAACTCATACCGAGAGGTTAGAAAACAACAGAGAACTCATACCGAGAGGTTAGAAAACAACAGAGAATCATACGAGAGGTTAGAAAACAACAGAAAACTCATTTCGAGAGGTTAGAAAAAAACAGAAACTCATACGAGAGGGTTTGAAAAAAAACAGAGAACTCATACCGGGGGGTTAGAAAACAACAGAGAAACTCATACCGAGAGGTTAGAAAACAAAAAGAGAACTCATACCGGAGGTTAGAAAACAAACAGAGAACTCATACCGAGAGGTTAGAAAACAACAGAGAATTCATACCGAGAGGTTAGAAAACAACAGAGAACTCATACCCAGAGGTTAGAAAACAACAGAGGAACTCACACCGAGAGGTTAGAAAACAACCCGAGAATTCATACCGGGGGTTAGAAAACAACAGAGAACTCATACCGAGAGGTTAGAAAAAACAGAGAAATCATACCGAGAGGTTAGAAAACAACAGAGAACTCACCCCCGAGAGGTTAGAAAACAACAGAGAATTCATACCGAGAGGTTAGAAAACAAACAGAGAACTCATACCCAGAGGTTAGAAAACAACAGAGAACTCATCCGAGAGGTTAGAAAACAACGAGAACTCATTTCCGAGAGGTTAGAAAACAACAGAGAACTCATACCGAGAGGTTAGAAAACAACAGAGAACTCATACCGAGAGGTTAGAAAACAACAGAGAACTCATACCGAGAGGTTAGAAAACAACAGAGAACTCATATTATCATTAAGGAACAATAAAAAAAATATAAGAAATCCAGAAATCCTTCAGATGTCTCTCAAACGATGGAAGATGCTGAGTAACCTTAACAATAACCTTCAAAATATTAAACATCTTCGATATTCATTAAGTTCTATTTTATAAACCTTCCCTATACAGTGTTTTTTGTTTTACTAATGCAAAAAAAGTGCATCCAAAATTGAATTACGTGTACAGTGAAGATCTTTCCTCTCGAGGTTCTGTTATGATTTTTTTTCTCAATCTCAAATACAAAAATAGAAGCTTTATAAAAACGTTTCCTTGTCTCATGCATGGAGATCTATGTGAGATGCAGAGTGATACGATTACAGGAGAGAAACAACGATATGAACCTCCATGATAAGACTATTTCCGCGATTGTAAGTTTGTCTTCAGACTTGTGAAGCGCTGTGCTAGTCTCCCCACTGAATTTCTTGACTCAATATCAATTCATACTTTTTAAAAACCGTCAAAAACATGGGTTTCTACTAGTGGCAGTTCTCTCCGGGTACTGGGAATCAACATGTGTCAGAGTTCACAAATGTTGGAATTCATTGTTTATGTCGCTCGTAGTACATATTTAGAAGTAGGAAAAAATAGGTATCGGAAGGGAGTTAGTGTCAGGCACAGCTGTATGTGTGTGGTGATGAGGAGGTGTGAGCAGTGGCAGTGAGACAGTTAAAACTCATGCCGTCCATTCATTCTGTCTCTCCCTAATGTTTTCTTCACTGTGGGATGATGTCTCCCAATCTCAAGTAGGTTGAACGAAGAACCTGGAGGGTGGGAGGAAAGCCTTTTGCTTTACTGTCTTTACTTCAACTATCTTAATTTAAAAGATAGTCTCGGTCGAGATTAGCTCAGTGTGGATTTTATGTGGCATTTTTTCCTCATTTTCTCTCTTTCTCCTTCTCTCTGTCTCTCTCTCTCTCCATTCTCTTTCCTCCTCCCTTTGCCTCTCCCTCTCCATAATTATCTCTCCCTCCTGCGTATAGGTCGGCGCTGTGGTAAGAGACGTGCAAGGAGAGTTTCAATGTAGAAAAGTTCAGAGTAATGCAAATTGGATATAGCAATCTCAGACATAAATTATAAATGTTTGGCAAGAAATTAAGCGTAACAAGAGAAGGAAAAACCTTGGAAAAACAACTGTAACGACCTCAGAGGCACCAACCAATGTTTATATGGGAACAACGACCACTGAGATACCAACCAATGTTTATATGGGAGCAACGACCACTGAGATACCAACCAATGTTTATATGGGAGCACGACCCCTGAGGTACAAACATTACTCTTCTGGGAGCAGCAAACCCCAAAATACTAGTCTTTTAGCAACAATTTTCAAATACAAAAAACAAAAAATATTGACTCTTATTAGACGACAAATGAAAAGTTGTCCAGTGAGGTTCCAATTTCATAAAGACGGAAATAGATGAAAGGGTACAGAGAAGGGCAAGGAAACTCGTAATATCACTAACAAGCAAAGCAGATGAAGAAAACCTCTAGGAATGTAACCATTTCTCTCTTAGGAAGCAGATGCTGAGAGATCTCAATCACATCTTGAAAATATTGAACGATTTTTATACACTCAGACACGAAGAATTATTCGAAGCGCAAGTAAGTCAATAACTCGAAGTAATGGGATGAAACCTCGAAGCAAGAGATGCAACAGGAACTTGTGCAAATATTTTGCACAAGTTTCTGCAAGTTCTTGCAAATATTTTTGCAAATAGAATTAAAGCAGAATGGAGCAAACTAGTTGCTGAAGTTGTACGTGTGAAAACAATACAGTCATTAAAGACCAGCTGAACAAGCAGTTTGCAAATAGAGGACTGAACTAGGCATTATTAAGTGGAAAACTGGGATTAGAATATTCCTGATATTATATCTACTTAAAACCCTAATTTTTTAAGGGGTGGACCGGTAAGCCAGTGGAAGGCCTTGGTCAGATAACCAAAAGCTTCAACGGCGGGTCATCATCTGTCTGAGACCCGCGTCAGGAAACATTTATCCTGTGTCTTGACGAACCTTACCTAACCTAACCTCCTGATATTAGATTTCTTACCGTAGCAAAGTCAGACAACGCTGTCTATGAGCTGAGGATAATAACCAGGCCCGTTGTTATAGTAACATTATTATTTCCATTATATTTATCATTTGTGTAGTGTTGTATGACAGAGTTTACATTATTTTGTAACACTGAGTGAGCCAGAGGAAGGTGAAGAGCTGTTGTGCACTATCTATGTACCAAACACTAGAGGGACTTATCTCTTGAAGCCTGCACACTCTTCCTCTCTCCCCCTCCCCTTCCCTCACTTACCCCTCAAACACCCCCTCCTCCTCCCTTTCCCTACCCTTCTCTCTCTCTCTCTCACACACACACACACACACACACACACACACACACACACACACACACACACACACACACACACACATACACACACACACATACACACACAGAGTGGGCGCCTGGGACGAGTGGGGTTCCACAGGGGTCAGTCCTAGGACAGGAGCTGTTTCTGGTATTTGTTAACATGACGGAAGGAATAGACTAAGAAGTGTCCCTGTTTGCAGGTGATGTGAAGTTAATGAGAAGAATTCAATCGGACGAGGACTAGGCAGAACCACAAAGGGATCTGGACAGGCTGCAGACCTGGTCCACCAATTGGCTCTTGGAGTTCAACCCCACCGAGTGCAAAGTCATGAAGATTGGGGAAGGCCAAAGAAGACCGCAGACGGAGTACAGTCTAGGGGGCCAGAGACTACAAACCTCACTCAAGGAAAGATATCTTGGGGTGAGTATGACACCAGGCACATCTCCTGAAGCGCACATCAACCAAATAACTGCTGCAGCATATGGGCGCCTGGCAAACCTAAGAACAGCATTCCGACATCTTAATAAGGAATCATTCAGGACCCTGTACACTCTGTACGTTAGGCCCATATTGGAGTATGCGGCACCAGTTTGGAACCCATATCTAGCCAAGCATGTAAAGAAACTAGAGAAGTGCAAATGTTTGCAACAAGAGTAGTCCCAGAGCTAAGGGATATGTCCTACGAGGAGAGGTTAAAGGAAATCAACCTGACGACACTGGAGGACAGGAGAGATAGGGGGGACATTATAACTACATAAAATGCTGAGAGGAATTGACAAGGTGGACAGAGACAGAATGTTCCAGAGATGGGACACAACAACAAGGGGACACAGTTGGAAGTCGAAGACACAGATGAATCACAGGGATGCTAGGAAGTATTTCTTCAGCCACAGAGTAGTCAGGAAGTTGAATAGTTTGGGAAGCGATGTAGTAGAGGCAGGTTCCATTCATAGCTTTAAGCAGAGGTACGATAAATCTCATGGTGCAGGGAGAGTGACCCAGTAGCTGCCAGTGAAGAGGCGGGGCCAGGAGCTATGAATCGACCCCTGCAACCACAACTAGGTGAGTGCAACTAGGTGAGTACACACACACACACACACACACACACACACACAAACAAACAAACAAACACACTAGCTCAGAGATCAATTGGCGTTATGCAAGCGACCGGGACAGCAGGTACATAAGTTAGGTTGTTCTGTCTCTATTTTGTCATTGGAGAGAGCGCTAAACCTTTATGGATCATACAAAGCCTGTGGAATGGGATTCAATCAGATTTAATCCCAGGAAGGCCAGGGACGTATTGTCAAGACATAGACAACGAAGACTGTGAGCAACTCTTTTCTCAGCTCCCTCTGCCTGACTGTCAACCTACAATCACGCAAAATACCTTAAAAACTCAGCAGGTGGAGATGGCTGCTGGTAGAGCACCAGTGTGCTCACACGCAGCCACATTCAAACTCAGCAGAGGGAGGTGGCTGCGGGGCCAGAGCACCAGTGTGCTCACACGCAGCCACATTCTAACTCAGCAGGTGGAGGTGGCTGCTGGTAGGCACCAGTGTGCTCACACGCAACACATTCTAACGTAGTGATTTCTGAGATTTAAAAATTTCTAGCAGTCTTTTGTTTTCTAGACTTTATTGTTGGACTTGAGTCTGACAGCCTTGATGGCTTTATATACCGTCATGTGTGTTGACTTTTTTTTTGACAATAATGTCCAGTAAGACGGGTCGTTTTAACTGTATCATTGATTTTGTTCTGGGAACAAGGATTATAATCTGTTGTTTACAGTATCCTAAAACACTACCCATGTAAAACTTAATGTATTTATTGCTTTTTGTGGAACTTTTTCTCTGCTGAATGGTACTAACTAGTGAGTGGGGCTAATTATTTGCCAAGCTTTATTTCACTCACAATGTTAGAATTAAATGGACTTTCTTCACTGCCTTTGATTTTGGCTACACACTGTATTATAGAGATTAGTTTTGACGAGATGGATCTAACACACACATACACTGTGTTGGACTTGGGGGACTGTGCTAGTGACTCACACTCCTTGATATTGTGTGACTCACACTCCTTGATACTTGTGTGACTCGCACTCCTTGATACTTGTGTGACTCACACTCCTTTATTTCTTGTGTGACTCGCACTCCTTGATACTTGTGTGACTCACACTCCTTGATACTTGTGTGACTCACACACATTGATACTTGTGTGACTCACACTCCTTGATACTTGTGTGACTCACACACCTTGATACTTGTGTGACTCGCACTCCTTGATACTTGTGTGACTCACACACATTGATACTTGTGTGACTCACACACCTTGATACTTGTGTGACTCACACACCTTGATACTTGTGTAACTCACACACCTTGATACTTGTGTGACTCACACACCTTGATACTTGTGTGATATAGTATCTTTTATATGATTATTCCGGTGTTAGACTTAAAATGCTAATCATTTGTGAGTTCATTAACTTAAATTTATCATACAAATTCACCAACTTTGCTCAGGTATTGCTTCACTTATGTTCTATGTTGTGATTATTCTCATGCACACTTAACAAAGTGTTTTTCTTTCAGTTAAGATGAGGGCTTATTACACTTCGTTTATTGCCAAATCTATTAACTGGTGAACAGAAATGAGGTTTTCTGTTTAAAACTACGAGATGTTTGACTACAATTAGCCCTGCTTGTCTCACATGGGGGCTGTCCAAAGTTAATTTCTAACTGTCCAGGAGTTAGTTTATGTTATCTTAGAGCTAGATTCAGCCTGTTTGTCTGCCGGTTTGAGGAGAGTCGGTCACAGATTGTTCTGTCTGGGTGTAATATGTTCTATTCCTGATTACAATGGAGTTACGGTGTATGCACGAGTTCACATTATGTAGCTGTATCTGGTTCAGCCAGTGGTAGAACTTGGTAATTGGAGTTCTGGAGAACTGAGGTTAATCTCACTACAAATTAACTTTACCAGATATCGTCAGAAACACCTCTCGTTTATAAACAGAGAATTTCGCTTCTGTTCGCCAGTCTGGGGATTACGTAAAACTAGAAGTATAATACGCACGTATGTTTACTGAATAAATACATCTGGTTCAAATGTGTTTACAGTCTGCGTGAGAAACCTTAGTCCCAGTGAAGACCCAGCTGAGGTAATACCTGATCACTGGTTTATCAACCCGTATTCCAGATGTAACTTAACGAAACCATTAATGGTAACTATTCTAAGAGCCACATGAGCTTAATCATATAATAGATGCATCACAAAAAACAATTAGCACCCATGAAAATATCAAAGTGTGTATCTCACCAGTACACAACCGAGAGTTGTATGCCTCTCAGTGTAATGACGGAGAGTGTAGCGAGGCTGCAAGAGTTAGGTCCCGTCCCCACTAGTTAGGAAGATAGTGTAACACAAGATAGTGTAACACAAAGACTGAACCTTTATCCAGGTTTTTCAGTTTTACAAATATCAAACCTATCATACAGTATGAAAAAATAGTAAATAATAACGAAAGCTTCATGTATTTGAGATGCAGCACTATCCGAGGAAGGTATTCCAACACTGGAAAACCCCAGTTTCCTTTACCTCAATGTACGTGATTGGAACAAGGCAGAGTGCGGTAATGCCGTTAAATATTAGCATTAAAGATTAGATGTGAATCAAAACGAATATCCCAAAATACACCAGAACGTTTAGGTTGCAGCTTCTCAGAAGTTACATTATTAAGTTATCAACATAGAAATTTTAAAGGTAATAGTACGTAACACTCAGCAGTTATCAGATGAAAAGTCTTATTTCAATTTTCTTAAATTCTTTCAAAAAAAAAATGCGATCTAGGAAGGAGAAACTTATTACAAACAATTCTCTAAGTAAAACTGACCAGCTGGTAAGTAAGCAATTAATATAGAAACTAATTAAGTTTTAGGCTTTGAGTGCATAATATACTCTATTTTTAACAGTGGTTTTAAGGGTACACAAATTTTAATGGCACATAAAGCAATATTATGTAGATTTAAGCGAGGACGGCATAATAAAGTCAAACACCTTGACTTATTTCTGATCTGAAGAGGCATTCTCTGGTTATTTCAGAGAAACTAATGTGATTAAAAATTGCCACATTAAAATTTACACAACCAAAATTAAGAGAAAGCTTCCACTGAAGGAAAATATAACACTAAAAGTTTAAAGCCGACCAGAAGATACATTCTCCAGTTATTGGACAGAATCCAACAAAATTTGTACCTACACAGCCTTAACCCAAAAATGATTCTTGCATTTTATACGATGCATTAGCCATTAAAGATTGATGCTGTTCACTATTGTTTTATTTTAATCAGGGGAAACCGTTAAACCCGCAAGGGTCATATAACGTCTGTGAAATCGGATGCATTCAGCTATGATCCAAGAAAGGGGAGGATAAGTCCAGTTTCTTGGATCAAGAGCCCTTCACCAGCAACAAGGCACCTTCAGGAAACACACTACAGCTATGTAATGTAAAATATTACGATACCACCTGGAGATTACAGGTGGCAACATGGCTCCCACACACTCCCAACAACTTTGTTCTAGGTACGATACACCGGCGTCGATATTTTTAAACAGATCAGAAGAGACTTTCTAAAGAAATCCCCTGGAACTCAATTTCAGAAATTGTCTATAAAAAAAACTGAGCAGAGAGAAGCAGCACTTGTTAGATGTTCCAGGAACTTTCACCTAGTAATAGGTGGCCGGGGTTGAAAATTTGAAGTCGATCGGATAAGGCGTTCTGAGGCTACAAATGAAAGCTTTTGTGAAAGTTAGAAAAGGCACACAGTAGTTTGCAATAAGAATGCTCAGCCATCATCTCGTGCTGTATCGAAGTGTTTACTAAACGCGTGGAAGAGAAAAAATGAAATAAGGCAAATTCTCTGTGTTTCTCAGTTTGCCATTTTTGCATTTCTATTTATTTAAAATTCTTTTCGGAGGCTCCTAACATTATCTTATTTCAACTGCACATTCTCTTTATGATTTTGCAGAGTAAACATAATAGCCTCTTACAGATCTTTGAATACTTGATGACTTTCACCTCATTCAGCCTCGTGGTTAATGAAGGTATGTTGATCAGGGAGGGAAGAGAACTAGTGTGTTTTTCTCAGCTTTTCTTCTACCCAAAATACAGTCGCTTTCTCACTTTTTTTCATATTCATGGGATCCTGACACAAATTTGTTTCAGCTAAATAACTTCATGATTATGTAGAGGAAATATCCTAGGTTAATTAAAATATTCTTCCAACTCAAATGTATCAGTGGTTAAGTGTTTGAAGCCTACCACAAGAGGCATTCCTCGGTAATTGCTCTAAATCCAATGATTCCAAGTTGTTTGACAATTTCACTAAAATTTTAGATTTGCCCCATCAGCTTTATTTTGGAGCCGATAAGACAAGGCATTTTTCCGTTATCGAGTGAAAAACAATAACATTATTCAATACGAATGGACAACTGAGACTTACGGAAGCCAGTAACAACACGAACCTTGCTACCTGGAAAATACACCTGGGTTGATACTTTGAAGTCAGTCAGAAGAAACATTCTCCTGTTATCACACGGATTCCAACAATTCCAAATTTTATAAAAATATAGTCACTAAAAAATTTTCGCCCGTACACAATCTAAACCTAATAGGCACTATCCTGACTATAAGATGCACTCCATTAAATACTGAAGTCAGTCAGAAGTAATAGATTCGAATGTATTTAACAAGATTTGTTGCGAATAAAAATTTCTCAGAACGAGCCTAGTCATTACTCCCTGCTGACAGTGACAGGCCACTCGCTGCCCTAACACGAACCCAGCATTAATCATTAATAATTAAACACTCAGCAGACAGACAAACATCAAATAATATACAACTGTGTTACACGATGTTGGGGCGAACTTTGCTTAACAGATTCCTGGGAGAAGTTAAGCAACCACACGAGGACAAAGAGCCACCCAGGGTATAATAACAGTAGTAGTGGTAGTTGAAACTGGCGGTTGTTGTAGCCATAGCAGCGGCCGCTGGTATGACAGTGTTTGTTCCAAGGCTACTAAAGATATCTGGATGTTGCGTCCATCCGAAGTAGTACCAGAGGTACACAAGTGCGCACACCTATGTGAGTACTGGTAGCGTAGTAACATTAGTGCTTAAGGTAGAAACTGAAATGTAGCGGTTCTTGTAGCCCAGGCCGTCCATTATCTTCTGTTTCTCCTACAAACTCTATGGCAATTTTGAGTATATTCTCCACCTGTTTCATGAAGACAGTGACCAAAGGGGGTGAGGGGGAGGGGGAGAACTTTCTGCTGTGTTATCCTGTCCTCAAGTATTAACAAACAGAGGATAGTACTTCATCAACATAGAAATAGATAGTCCTCAGCAGATAACCTTGTCTTTCCCACGTACATAATCGTTCTCTCTCTCTCTCTCTCTCTCTCTCTCTCTCTCTCTCTCTCTCTCTCTCTCTCTCTCTCTCTCTCTCTCTCTCTCTCTCTCTCACCTCCTGCAGGCAGGTAATTCCCCCACTGAACCATCGCTATGTTTATTGGAATAACCTTGTTAGGCCGTTAATATATCTCTTTGTTTATCATTATCTCAGTGTTGCACTCTAAACCACTGTTGCACTCTGTACCAGTGTTCCACTCTATATCAATGTTGAACTCTGTACCACTGTTTCACTCTATACTGCTGTTGCACTCTGTACCAGTGTAGCACTCTATACCACTGTTGCACTCTGTACCAGTCTTGCACTCTATACCACTGTTACACTCTATACTAGTGCTGCGTTCTATATCAGTATTGCACTCTGTACCAGTGTTACACTCTACATCATTGTTGCACTCTGTACCAGTTTTGCACTGTAACTCTATATCAGTGTTGCACTCTGTACCACTGTTGCACTTTGTATCAGTGTTGCACTCCATATCAGTGTTGCATTCTATATCAGTGTTGCACTCTATACCAGTGCTGCACTCTGTCAGTATGGCACTCTATACCTGTGTTGCAATCTTTATCAATGTTGCACTCTATATCAGTGTTGCACTCTATATCGGTGTTGCGCTCTATATCAGTGTTGCACTCTATGTCGGTGTTGCAATCTATACCAGTGTTACACTCTATATCAGTGTTGCACTCTACCACTTTTGCACTCTGTACCAGTGTTGCACTCTATATCAGTGTTGCACTCTACCACTGTTGCACTTTGTACCAGTGCTGCGCTCTATATCAGTGTTGCACTCTATACCAGTGTTGCACTCTTTATCAATGTTGCACTCTATATCAGTGTTGCACTCTATATCAGTGTTGCACTCTCTACCACTGTTGCACTCTGTACCAGTGTCGCACTCTATATCAGTGTTGCACTCTGTATCACTGTTGCACTTTATATTAGTGTTGCACTCCATATCAGTGTTGCACACTGTACCAGTGTTGCACACTGTACCAGTGTTGCACTCTATATCAGTGTTGCACTCTATACCAGTGCTGCACTCTATACCAGTGTTGCACTCCATATCAGTGTTGCACTCTATACCAGTGTTGCACCCTTTATCAATGTTGCACTCTATATCAGTGTTGCACTCTTTATCAGTGTTGCACTCTTTATCAGTGTTGCACTCTATATTAGTGTTCCACTCTGCAACAGTGTTGCACTCTATATCAGTGCTGCACTCTATACTAGTGTTGCACTTTATATCAGTGTTGCACTCTATACCAGTGTTGCACTATTTATCAATGTTGCACTCTATATCAGTGTTGCACTCTATATCAGTGTTGCATTCTATACCAGTGTTTCACTCTATCAGTGTTGCACTCCATATCAGTGTTGCACTCTATTTCAGTATTGCACTCTATACCAATGTTGCACTCTTTATCAATGTTGCATTCTACATCAATGTTGCACTCTATATCAGCGGTGCACTCTATACAGTGTTGCACTCAATACCAGTGTTGCACCCTTTATCAATGATGCACTTTATACCAGTGTTGCACTCTATACCAGTGTTGCACTCTTTATCAATGTTGCACTCTATATCAGTTTTGCACTCTTCATTAATGTTGCACTCTATATCAGTGTTGCACTCTATACCAGTGTTGCAGTCTATATCAATGTTTCACTTTATATCAGTGTTGCACTCTATATCAATGTTGCACTCTGTACCAATGTTGCACTCTGTACCAATGTTGCACTCTATATCAATGTTGCACTTTATATGTGTTGCACTCTATATCAATGTTGCACTCTTTTGTTCACTTTTTTATTTCTCGTTTATTATTCTCTTTGTCTCCCTTATATCCTCTCCGTTCGTTTGTATGTTCTCTGTTCTTCTGTTCCTGTTGTGTTCTCTACCACTCTCTCCTTTCCACTGTTTATTGAATGTTGTTCCCTGTTTGTTCCGCTGAATGTTGTGTGCTGTACTGTTTGTTGTTTCCTGTTCGTTCCGTTATCTGTTGTATGTGTTTACTGCATTGTTTCTGTTGTTCTCCGTTTGTTCAGCTGTGTTATGCGCTGTTTACTCAGTGCTTCTGTGGTTCCCTGTTTGTTTTGATGTCTCTTGTATGTAGTTTACTCCACTATTTCTATTGTTTCCTGTTTGTTCCGTTATCTGTTGTATGTTTTTATTCCACTGATTCTGTTGTTCCTTGTTTGTGCCGTTATCTGTTGTATGTTTACTCCACTGTTTCTGTTGTTCCCTGCTTGTTACACTGTTGTATTCTGTGTACTCCAATGTTTCTGTTGTTTCCTGTTCTTTCTATTGTATTTCGCCTTTTATCACTTCCTGTTGAAAACTGTTTGCTTCCTTCTCTCATGTACTACATTATTCTCTGTTCCCCCAGTTTATTCTGTTGCCTGTTTAGTCCTGTTTGCATTTCCGTTGATCCCAGCTCATCAATCTCCTTCGCTCTGTTCATCTATCTGTGTATTCTGTTTAACGGTCCGTTTACCTCACTGATGTATAATGGTTGTACGTTCTATACGAGTAAGTGTGCGTGTGTGCCTGTGTTAGTTACCATTTTGTCCTAGGCACATGTCGATTAGATACTAGGCCTGTTGTATATGCGTGCGTGCGTGCGTGTAATCACCTAGTTGTACTCACCTAGTTGTGGTTGCGGGGGTCGATTCACAGCTCCTGACCCGCCTCTTCACCTGGCCGCTACCCGGTCACTCTTCCCGCTCCGTGAGCATTATCATACCTCTTCTTAAAGCTATGTACGGACCCTACCTCCACTACATCACTATCTACGCTATTCCACTTCCTGACCAATCTATGACGGAAGAAATACTTCCTAACATCCCTGTGGTTCATCTAAGTCTTCAACTTCCAACTGTGACCCCTTGTTGCTGTGTCCCATCTCCGGAACATCCTGCATTAGTCCACCTTGTCTATACCCCTCAGTATTTTGTATGTCGTTATCATATCCCCCCTAACTCTCTTGTCTTCAAGTGTCGTCAGGTCGATTTCCCTTAACCTCTCCTGGTAGGACATAATCCCTTAGCTCCGGGACTAGTCTTGTTGCAAACTTTTGTACTTTCTCTAGTTTCCTTACATCGCTGGGTGAGGGTTCCAAACTGGTGCTGCATACTCCAATATGGGCCTAACGTACACAGTGTACAGGGTCTTGAATGACTCCTTATTTAGATGTCGGAATGCTGTTCTTAGGTTTGCCAGGCGTCCGTATGCTGCAGCAGTTATTTGGTTGATGTGCGCCTCAGATGTTCCCGGTGTTACACTCACACCAAGATCGTTTTCCGTGTGTGTGTTAGTTACCATTTGGTCCTAGGCACATGTCGATTAGACACTAGGCCTGTTGTATGTGCATGCATGTGTGTGTATGTGTGTGTGTGTGTGTGTATGTGTATGTGTGTGTATGTGTGTGTGTGTGTGTGTGTATGTGTAATCACCTATTTGTTGCAGGGGTCGATTGACACTTCCTCCTTGCTCCAAGAGCATTATCGTACCTCATCTTAAACCTATATATGGAGCCTTCCTACACTACATCACTCTCCAGACAACTCTCCTGACAACTCTAAGGCTGAAGAAATACTTCCTAACGTCCTTATGACTCATACGGGTTGTTAACTTCCAATTGTGACCCCTTGTTGCCGTGTCCCATCTCCGAAACATTCTGACCCTATGCACCTTGTCAATTCCTCTTGGTATTTTATACGTCGTTATCATGTCCTCCCTATCCGTCCTGTCCTACATTGTTGTCAGGTTGAGTTCCCTTAACCTCTCCTCATAGCACATACCCCTTAGCTCCCTGACTAGCCTTGTTGCAAATCTTTGCACTTTCTCCATACTGGTGCTGTATACTCCAATATGTAGGCCTAACTTACACAGAGTACAGTGTCTTGAATGACTCCTTACTTAGATGGCGCGTATGTATGTGTGTGTGTACTCACCTATTTGTACTCACCTATTTGTGGTTGCAGGGGTCGAGTCATAGCTCCTGGCCCCGCCTCTTCACTGATTGCTACTAGGTCCTCTCTCTCCCTGCTCCATGAGCTTTATCATACCTCGCCTTGAAATTATGTATGGTTCCCGCCTCCACTACTTCAGTTTCTAGGCTATTCCACGGCTTGACTACTCTATGACTGAAGAAATACTTCCTAACATCCCTTTGATTCATCTGAGTCTTCAACTTCCAATTGTGACCTCTTGTGTCTGTGCCACATCTCTGGAACATCCCGTCTTTGCCCACCTCGTCTATTCCGCACAGTATTTTATATGTCGTTATCATGTCTCCCCTGACCCTCCTGGCCTCCAGTGTCGTCAGGCCGATTTCCCTCAACCTTTCTTCGTAGGACAATCCCGTAGCTCTGGGACTAGTCTTGTTGCAAACCTTTGCACTTTCTCTAATTTCTTGACGTGCTTGACTAGGTGTGGATTCCAAACTGGTGCTGCATACTCCAGTATGGGCCTGACGTATATGGTATACAGAGTCTTGAACGAATCCTTACTGAGGTATCGGAACGCTATCCATAGGTTTGCCAGGCGCCCGTATGCTGCAGCAGTTATCTGATTGATGTGCGCCTCAGGAGATATGCTCGGTGTTATACTCACCCCCAGATCTTTTTCCTTGAGTGAGGTTTGCAGACTTTGGCCATCTAAACTATATTGAGTCTGCGGTCTTCTTTGCCCTTCCCCAATCTTCATGACTTTGCATTTGGCAGGGTTTAAACTCAAGGAGCCAGTTCTGCTGGACCAGGCTTGTAGCCTGTCCAGGTCTCTTTGTAGTCCTGCCTGATCTCATCCGATTTGATTCTTCTCATTAACTTCACATCATCCGCAAACAAGGACACTTCTGAGTCTATCCCTTCCGTTATGTCATTCACATATACCAAGAACAGCACAGGTCCTAGGACTGCCCCCTGGGGAACCCCGCTTGTCCAGGGCCCACTCTGACACCCGCACGTCCATGGCTCTTGTTCCTCCCTGTCGGGTTTTTCTCTGATCCATTGCAGGCCTTTCCGTTATGTGGCCTGGTCCTCTAGTTTTTTGCAGAAAACTCTGTGGGGGAACTGGTCGAAGGCCTTTTGCATCCAAAAAATATCAGCGACCCCCCCCTCCTCTCTTGTTTTTGTCCCCTTGTATAAAACTCTAGTATTTGTGACACGGGATTTTCCCTCCTGAAACCATCGGGTTTCATTAAACATTTTGTTTCTTTTCCAGGTGCTCCACCATTTTCTCCCCCTGATGATCTTCCCCCATGCCCTTGCATACATCCCACGTTAGGATACGGGTCTGTAGTTTAGGCCAATGTCTGTCCCCCTTTTTAAAAAAAGGGGGACTCTTTTTCCCATTTTTCCATACCTGGGGGAGTTGCCCAGTTCAAATGATGTGTTGAAGTCCTTTTTTAATGGTACAACAATTTTCCTGCTCCCTTTTTAAAGGGACCCAGGGAGATTTGGTCCCCACCCCCCTTTGGGTGTCAGTTCGCATAGCACTTTTTTCACCTCCCCCTTTGGTTATATGCCCTCACCAGCACTTGCGGGTGCCCCCCCCTGCCTGAACGGGAGCCTAATGGTGTCCACGTAAATACTTCTTTAAATCTCTTTTTTGAGCTCCTGACAACTCCCGGTCGTTTTTGGAAATTTTCCCATCCCCTTTCCTCAGTCTTTTACCTGGTCCTTGACTGTTGTTTTCCTCCTATGTGGCGTACAACACTTCGGGTCATTTTGACTTTCGATGCTAGTCATTTTCGTATTGTCTCTGAGCCCCCTTTCTTATCTGGCATATTCGTTTCTGGCTTTTCGCTAATTCTTTATTTCCTGATTCTCTGTCTTCGTCCTTTTTCCATTCTCTAGTACACCTAGTTTTTTCCCTCCCTCCCTTTTGGGGGTGAACCAAGGACTCTTCTGTCTTCCCTTTATTTCTTTTTCCCCTTTGGGGAACAAACCTCTCCTCGCCCCCTTGCTTTTTGTTGCGACAAGTCCATCATTTTTTGCATGGTTTTTGTCAGTTCCCTCTCCCACTGAATGTGTTGAAAGAAGTTCCTAAAGCCTGAGTAGTTCCCCCTTTTGTGTATTTTTTTTTCCCCTATTCCTTCGCTCCCCCCATTGGAGCTCAGCTTGTAGTCGAAGCCAGAACCACATGATCACTAGCCCCCACTTGCGGGTTCTCCTCTCCTTTCTCCGGGTATGCCTCTAACATGTTGAGCATGGGGTTTTCCAGTCCCACACCATCATCTTGGCTCTCCATGTAATGTTTTGATCTCTTACCTGGCAATGACGGATAATTATTCGGGTTTTGTATGTATCTCTATTCTGGATTTATTGACTCTTATTCTAGTAATGTCTTGATCATTGTTCTGGTAACGTTCGGATCCCTTATTTTTTTATGAATGGATCACGTTTCCCCTGATCTCTTGTTTGGGGACGTCATTGAAACCCACACTGACGACTGATCACCTCCTACCAGCACGAGGGACTGATCACCCCACCAGCATGGGGGACTGTCCCTCCTACCAGCACTGAGCGCCTGATCACCCCACCCCATGGGGACTGATCACCTCCTACCACGCTGACGACTGATCACCTCCTACAGCACGAGCGACTGACCCCACCTCCTACCGCACTGAGGGACTGATCACCTCCTCCCAGCACTGAGCGACTGATCCCCTCCAAACCACACTGGGGACTGATCACCCCCCACCAGCACTGACGACTAAATCCCTCCTACAGCACTGGCGACTGAACACCCCTACCAGCACTGGGGGACGATACCTTTTCCCAGCACGAGGGACACACCTCCCCAGCCAAAGACTGATACCTCCTCCAGCGCTGAGGGCTGATCACCACCTACCCGCAGGGACTGATCACCTCCTCCCACACTGAGGGACTGATCCCCTTTAAAAACCAGCGCTGAGGGACTGATCACCTCCACCAGCGGAGGGACTGATCACCTCCTTCCACACGAGCAAACTGATCCCCCTTTCCCTACCAGCAGGCGACTGATCCCCTCCACCGCACGAGGGACGATCACCCCCTACCACACTGAGGGACGAAACCTCCTCCCCAGCCGAGGGACTGATCACCTCCTTCCGCACTGAGGACTGATCCCCCACCAGCACTGAGGGACTGTCACCCCTCCCAGCACTGGGGGACTGATCCCTCCTACCACACTGAGGGGCTGATGCCCCTCCTACCAGCATGAAGGGATACCCCTAAAAGCACTGAGGGACTGATCACCACCACTGGGGGGACTGATCACCCCCTACAGCGCGGGGGGGGGACTGATCCCCTCCTACCAACGAGGGATGATCACTCCAACCCAACCGAGGGATGTCACCTCCTACCAGCACTGGGGGATTTTATCACCTCCTACCAGACGAGGGACTGATCCCCTCCTACCAACACTGAAGGACTGATCCCCTCCTCCCAACCTGGGGGGACTGTCCCCTCCTACCAGCACTGAGGGACGAAACCCCCTCCCACACTGAGGACTGATCCCTCCTACCCACGAGGGACTGATCCCCCTACCGCATGGGGACTGATCCCTCCTCCCCACACTGGGGGGACTGATCACCTCCACCACACTAAAGGACTGACACCCCTACCACACTGGGGAAAGATCCCCTCCTACCAGCACTGAGGATTGATCACCTCCTCCACACTGAGGGACTGATCACTCCTACCAGCATGAAGGACGACACCTCCTACCCCCTGAAGGACTGATCCCCCTTCCCCCAGCACTGGGGGATTGATCACCTCCTCCAGCACTGAGGGACTGATCACCTCCACCAGCACTGGGGGGGACTGATCCCTCCTACCAGCACTAAGGGATGACACCCCTACCAGGCGAGGGACTGATCACCCCTACCAGCCTGAGGGACTGATCCCCTCCAACCAGCACTGAGGGACTGATCCCACCTACCAGCGTGGGGGGGATGATCACCTCCTCCCAGCACTAGGGATATCACCTCCTACCAGCGTGAGGGACTGATCACCTCCTTCCAGCACTGACGACGATCACCTCCACCCACTGAGGGACTGATAACCCTACCGCACGGGGGACTGATCCCCCTCCTACCACACTGGGGGGACTGATCCCCTCCACCACACGAGGGGACGATCACCTCCTACCAGCACTGGGGGATGATCACCCCCTCCCAGCACGGGGGGCATCACCTCCTACCACACGGGGGATGATCACCTCCTCCCAGCACTGAGGGACTGATCACCTCCACCAGCGCTGAGGGACGTCACCTCCTTCCGCACGAGCGACTGATCACCTCCTACCAGCACTGAGGGACTGATAACCTCCTACCACACGAGGGACTGATCCCCTCCTACCAGCACTGAGGGACGACCCCTCCTACCACACTAGGGACTGATCACCTCCCCAGCACTAGGGACTGATCACCCCCAAAACCAGCCGAGGGACTGATCACCTCCTACCGCATGAGGGACTGATCACCCCTACCACACTGAGGGATGATCACCTCCTACCACACTGAAGACTGATCACCTCCTAAAAGCCGAGGGACTGATCACCTCCCAGCACTGAGGATGATCACCTCCTACCACGCTGGGGGACGATCCCCTCCTACCACACTGAGGGACTGATCACCTCCTACCACACTGGGGGATATCCCTCCTACCAGCCTGGGGGACGATCCCTCCTTCCAGACTGAGCGACTGACACCCCCCAAACCGCATGGGGGGACTGATACCTCCTACCAGCACTGAGGGACTGATCACCTCCTACCAGCCTGAGGGACTATCACCTCCTACCAGCACTGAGGGATGATCACCCCTACCCAGCACTGGGGGGACTGATCACCACCTACCCACTAAGGGACTGTCCCAAAAAACCAGCACTGGGGACTGATCACCCCCCAAACCCAAAGCACTAAAGGGACTGATCACCTCCTACCAGCACTGAAGGACTGATCCCTCCTACCAGCCTGGGGGACTGATCCCCCTACCAGCACTGGGGGCTGACACCTCCTCCCCGCACTAAAGGGACTGATCACCTCCTAAAAGCCTGAGGGACTGATCACCTACCCCATGAGGGACTGATCCCCCTCCTACCACCTGAGGGACTGTCCTCCTACCAGCACTGGGGGATTGACACCTCCTCCCAACACTGGGGACTGATCACCTTACCAGCACTGGGGACGGATAACCTCCTACCAGAACTGAGGACTGATCCCCTCCTACCAACACTGAAGGAGATCACCTCCTACCAACATGGGGGACTGTCACCTCCTACCAGCACTGAGGACGATCACCTCCTACCACACTGGGGGACTGATCACCTCCTACCAGCACTGGGGGACGTCACCTCCTACCAGCACTGGGGGAAATATCCCTCCTACCACACGAGGGACGATCACCTCCTACCACACTGAAGGACTGACACCCCCTACCAGCACTAAAGACGTACCCCCTCCAGCACTGGGGATTTTTCCCTCCTAACCAGCACTGAGGGACTGATCACCTCCTACCAGCACTGAAGGACGGGATCCCTCCTACCAGCACTGAGGGACGATCACCTCCTACAGCACTGGGGGACTGTCACCTCCTACCACCTAAAGGACTGATCACCCCCTCCAGGACTGAGGGACTGATCCCCCTCCTACCAGCACTGAGGGACTGATAACCTCCCCAGCATTGAAGGACTGATCACCTCCTACCACATGGGGGACTGATCCCCTCCTACCGCACTGGGGGACTGATCACCTCCTCCCGCACTGAGCACGACACCTCCTACCAGCACTGAGGGACTATCACCTCCTACCAGCACTGGGGACTGATCACCTCCACCCCATGAGGGACGGTCCCCACCTACCAGCACTGAGGGCTGATCCCACCAACCAGCACTGGGGGATGTCCCCCTCCTCCCACACTGGGATGCTTAATTCCTCCCAGCGCTGGGGGACTATCACCCCTACCAGACTGGGGGACTGATCACCACCTACCAGCCTGAGGGCTGATCACCCCTACCACACTGGGGGGACTGATCACCCCTACCAGCACTGAGGGACTTTCACTTAAAACCCTACCTTCTGTTTCCTTTACTATATTCTCCCTTACTGGCTGAAGAGGTCTCCCGGCAGGCGAAAAAACTTCGTCGGGTATTCTTTTTTTTTTTCTTAATTTCGTTTTACGGTGATTATTTTCCCCCCGGTTTTCTATCAATACTTTTTTTCACTTTTTCATTTCAAAATTATTTTCCAAAATTTTTGGGAAATTATTTAAATACGTTTGAAATTATTATACGCTAACTCTATCAGCATTATACAATTTTCATTTTGCATAAGTTTTCGATACAGAAAACATTTTAAAACTGAAACACAAAATACATATTATAAAAAAATTTCGTATGTATATACTTTTTTTATGTTTTTTGTCATGTTGCATTTACAATTTTTTATTGTCGATATAACACACGTTTTATGTACATTTTTTAAACCCGATCATATTCCATATTTCGTAAAACGTTTTGTTGTGAATATTCTTATATATTTCCCCCAGCATATACCAAGGGTTTTGTTTTACGAACTATAAGGGAACTATAGGCATGTTGCAATATTGTTAACTAAAGGTGAGTTGTTAACATAAGGGGGTTCTTGCTCACTATAAGGTGGATTGTTAACTGTAAGGTGGCTATGTTAACTATTTTGTGACATTTTTAAAAATATAAGGGACTGTTTTTAACTTTTAGATGGCTATTGTTAATATGAGTGACTATTGTTAACTCTTAAATTTAAAACCTGCCCATGCATCTCCCCAGGCCCAGACTCGGGGGAACTCCGTGTTATAAGCACTGCAAAAAGTCCCTATCCCCGGGGCCCTTTCCCTTTTATGGAGAGGGGCTGACCGGGCATCTCCAACACTAAAAAAAAAACATAGCACCACTCACAAAGGGGCAAAAAACAATTGCAAAAAACTACGACCGATAGTACTAACATCCCATACATTTAAAAAAATTTGAGAGGGTTCTAAAAAGCAAGATCGCCCCAACCCCCTAAATACCCATCGTTACACAACCCCAGAGCAACCCCGGGTTTTTGAGTAGTCACTCCCCTGTCCCAGCTACTGACCATATGACAATCCTGGGTGTGTAGAGGATAAAAAAAACAGATGGAAAAACAGATTTGCAAAACCTTTCGACAAGTTGGGGCCATAGTGTAGTAGCACACAAACGGGGATGAAGGGGAAAAACAGGGAAAAATTGTAGTTTGGGTCATAACTTCCTGACAAATAGAAAACACAAAAGTAATAGTAAACAAATAAAGTCCCGGCACCATGGTAAAAAGCCTGTTCCACAAGGCACAGGCTCCCCCCATTTATTCCTCATCCCATTTTTGACATAGAAAAGAGATGTAAGCCCCAGCTCCGTGTCTTCCCTTTGCGAATGAAAACCCGGATTACCATGGCAGTGACCCCCATCGAAGACACGCGAATCCAACGGACTCAACCAAATCTTCGAAAAGGGCCAACACAATATGAAGTTCAAAGAGGAGAAATTTCAGCTACCAATATGGAAAACTTGAAGAAATTAAAAATGTATCAGGGTATACCACAAATTCATCCATACAATAGAGCGGAAAAATAATGTGAAGGGCCTGGGATGTAATGTCAAAAATTCCCTACAAAGACCACAAACTTTTTAAGTACCTCATCCGCTAGGAAAATGATAGGATGGTAATGAGAACCTTTAAAACAGGGGGCGCCCAAAATCATTATTCTCTTTAAATCGTTTGTCCCAGGTTTGGAATACACTGTACCATAACTGCCCCCCTTCAAGGCGGGGACTTACAGACCTGGGGAGTGACAAAAAACTTCACGGCACATATAAGTGGGAAAGGCCTTAAACTACTGGGAACGGTTGAAAATCCTTGATTTTTTTATTCCCCCCGATCACAGGGGAAGAATACATATAATATACACTTGGAAGGTCCGGGGGGATTGGTACCAAAAATTTCACACGAAAATCACTTTTCCCTATGAAAAACAAAAGACTCAGCAGGGAAACAACATTCCCCGGATGAAAAGCAGGGTGCCACGTTTTCACGGGAGAACACAATAAGTGTCCCGGGGCCCCAAACTGTTTAATTTCCTCCCGTATACATAGGGGGAAATTTCAATAGACACCTGGCTGTCTTTAAAAGGCATGGACAGGCACCAAAAATCAGACCGACCAACCCCCCTGGGTTCGTACGTCAGCTTGCGTGCGGCCTCATAACAGCCGGTGTCAGACCCTGTCCACCATGAGGCCTGGTCTCAGACCGGGTGCGGGGGGGGTTGACCCCCCCAAACTTTTCCCCCGGTAAAAATCCAATAAACTATAAAGTGGCTATTGTTAACTATGACGGACTATTTTTAAACTTAAGGTGGGTATTGTTTAAATAAATGTGACTATTGTTAACTATAACGTAATGTTTTAACGATGAGATGATATTGATAACTATAAAAATGACTGTTATGACTATAAAAATAACTATGTACTGCAAAATAACTTTGAAACTATAAGAGACTCTTTAAACATTAGGAAAATAATGTAACTATAAAGTAACATTTCAAAATAAATTTAAAAAGCTATTTATGACGTAAGATAACTAATTTATAACTAAAAGATGACTATTATAACCATTAAAAAAAATTTAAAAACTCAAGGTAAATTTTTGATATTAAAGGGTACTATTTTTAATTTTAAAGGGAAACCCCTTTGGGAAAATATAGGTAACGTAGTAACATAGGAACTGTTAACTATAGGTAACTGTACTAAAAATATGTAATAAATTTTATGTTTAATAACTATGGGAAACTATTGTAACATAGATAGCATAGGAACTGTAATAACTAAAGATAACACATTTTAATGATTTTTGGAATTTTTTTTTCTCTTCCCGGTGTATTTGGGGGAGAAGCCTGTGCCTTTTCAAAGGTTGTTCTATCTGGTAGCCAATTTGTTTTCTGCTCGTGTCCTGCAAGCCACCCCGGCCCCCACAGTTGGGTTTATCCTAGTTTTCTGTGGGGGTGATTCTGCTTTTAGTACCGGTTTTTTTTTTCATTCCTCTTTATCATTTTTTACTCCCCTTTCAATATTTCTAACTCAAAATTTTAACAATTCAAAACCCACTTTTTTCATTCCTTACTTCACCTGTTTCGCTTCCTCCACCACCCTTCATGTCACGGCGGGTGCCGGGGCGTGATCCCCATCACCTCCTCCGATAAAGGCAGGTGAGGGAATAAAATTTTTAAACCCCAAGTTCTAAATAAGGGCACTTTTCATTTACTTATTTTTTTTTACATTTAAAAAACATGAGATTAGAAACGAACCTGAGAAGCCCGGATCTCTTTTAAAGGGTTTGGGTCCTGGGAAAAACAAAAGATAATGAACACTGTAAAAAAGGCCTCTGGGCCCAGAGTAGGCAGGTTCTTCCTTTTAAGATTAACCTTATCCCCAGGTTGCCAGGGGCTGAGACCAGGGCCCCCAGGGGGGCAAAGCCCCCCCCCCATAAAAACATTCTTCAATATCCTTCTGGTAGTGTTAAATACAGTGTTAAGGGAATTTAAAAAAATAGTAGTAGCGAAACTACCAGTTAACATACGAAATGAGGAAATAATTTTGTTTCCCCAAAAAAAAAAAAAAATGAAAAATAAAAACTATAACGAGACTTACCCTATGTGGAGGGAAATGCGGGGGCGAAAACCCCGCTTAAAACGCAAAGCCCGAGCATTCAAAAAACACCTGTGTGTGTGTGTGTGTGTGTGTGTGTGTGTGTGTGTGTGTGTGTGCGTGTGTGTGTGTGCGTGTGTGTGTGGTGTATGTGTGTGTGTGTGTGTGTGCTCACCTAGTTGTACTCACCTAGTTGAGGTTGCAGGGGTCGAGTCCAAGCTCCGGGCCCCCGCCTCTTCACTGGTCGCTACTAGGTCACACTCCCTGAACCATGAGCTTTATCGTACCTCTGCTTAAAGCTATGTATGGATCCTGCCTCCACTACATCGCTTCCTAAGCTATTCCACTTCCTGACTACTCTGTGGCTGAAGAAATACTTCCTAACATCCCTGTGATTCATCTGTGTCTTCAGCTTCCAACTGTGTCCCCGTGTTGCTGTGTCCAGTCTCTGGAACATCCTGTCTCTGTCCACCTTGTCAATTCCTCTCAGTATTTTGTAAGTCGTTATCATGTCTGAACTATCTCTCCTGTCCTCCAGTGTCGTCAGGTTGATTTCCCTTAACCTCTCCTCGTAGGACATACCTCTTAGTTCTGGGACTAGTCTTGTTGCAAACCTTTGCACTTTCTGTGTGTGTATATATATACGTATATATATATATATATATATATATATAATATATATATATATATATATATATATATATATATATTATATATATATATATATATATATATATATATATATATTATTTTTTTATTTATTAACACACTGGCCGACTCCCACCAAGGCAGGGTGGCCCGAAAAAGAAAAACTTTCACCATCATTCTCTCCATCACTGTCTTGCCAGAAGGGTGCTTTACACTACAGTTTTTAAACTGCAACATTAACATACATACATACATATATTATATATATATATATATATATATATATATATAATATATATATTATATATATATATATATATATATATACATGTAACGTGTTGTATGTGTGTGTTTGTGTGTGCGTGTTTGTGTGCGTGTGTGTGTGTGTGTTTGTGTGTGTTTGTGTGTGTGTGTGCGCGTATGTGTGTGTGTGTGTTTGTGTGTGTGTGTGTGTGTGTGTGTACTCACCTATTTGTACTCACCTATTTGTGGTTGCAGGGGTCGATTCACAGCTCCTGGCCCCGCCTCTTCGCTGATTGCTACTAGGTCCTCTCTCTCCCTGCCCCATGAGCTCTATCATACCTCGCCTTAAAACTATGTATGGTTTCCCGCCTCCACTACGTCACTTTCTAGGCTATACCACGCCTGACTACTCTATGACTGAAGAAATACTTCCTAACATCCCTTTGATTCATCTGAGTCTTCAACTTCCAATTGTGACCTCTTGTGTCAGTGTCCCTTCTCTGGAACATCCCGTCTTTGTCCACCTTGTCTATTCCGCGCAGTATTTTATATGTCGTTATCATGTCTCCCCTGACCCTCCTGTCCTCCAGTGTCGTCAGGCCGATTTCCCTCAACCTTTCTTCGTAGGACAATCCCCGTAGCTCTGGGACTAGTCTTGTTGCAAACCTTTGCACTTTCTCTAATTTCTTGACGTGCTTGACTAAGTGTGGATTCCAAACTGGTGCTGCATACTCCAGTATGGGCCTGACGTAAATGGTATACAGAGTCTTGAACGAATCCTTACTGAGGTATCGGAACGCTATCCGTAGGTTTGCCAGGCGCTTGTATGCTGCAGCAGTTATCTGATTGATGTGCGCCTCAGGAGATATGCTCGGTGTTATACTCACCCCCAGATCTTTTTCCTTGAGTGAGGTTTGCAGTCTTTGGCCATCTAAACTATATTGTGTCTGCGGTCTTCTTTGCCCTTCCCCAATCTTCATGACTTTGCATTTGGCAGGGTTAAATTCAAGGAGCCAGTTGCTGGACCAGGCTTGTAGCCTGTCCAGGTCTCTTTGTAGTCCTGCCTGATCCTCATCCGATTTGATTCTTCTCATTAACTTTGCATCATCTGCAAACAAGAACACTTCTGAGTCTATCCCTTCCGTTATGTCGTGTGTGTGTGTGTGTGTGTGTGTGTGTGTACTCACCTATTTGTACTCACCTATTTGTGGTTGCAGGGGTCGAGTCCTAGCTCCTGGCCCCGCCTCTTCACCGGTTGCTACTAGGCCCTCTCTCTCCCCGCTCCATGAGCTTTATCAAACCTCGTCTTAAAACTGTGTATGGTTCCTGCCTCCACTACGTCATTTTCTAGGCTATTCCACTGCCTTACAACTCTATGACTGAAGAAATACTTCCTACTATCTCTCTGACTCATTTGTGTCTTCAACTTCCAATTGTGGCCTCTTGTTTCTGTGTCCCCTCCCTGGAACATCCTGTCTTTGTCCACCTTGTCTATTCCACGCAGTATTTTATATGTCGTTATCATGTCTCCCCTGACCCTCCTGTCCTCCAGTGTCGTCAGGCCGATTTCCCTTAATCTTTCTTCATAGGACATTCCCCTTAGCTCTGGAACTAACCTTGTCGCAAACCTTTGTACTTTCTCTAGTTTCTTGACGTGCTTTATCAAGTGCGGGTTCCAAACAGGTGCTGCATACTCCAGTATGGGCCTGACATACACGGTGTACAGTGTCTTGAATGATTCCTTACTAAGGTATCGGAATGCTGTTCTCAGGTTTGCCAGGCGCCCATATGCTGCAGCAGTTATCTGATTGATGTGTGCTTCCGGAGACATGCTCGGTGTTATACTCACCCCAAGATCTTTCTCCTTGAGTGAGGTTTGCAGTCTTTGGCCACCTAGCCTATACTCTGTCTGTGGTCTTCTGTGCCCTTCCCCTATCTTCATGACTTTGCATTTGGCAGGATTAAATTCGAGAAGCCATTTGCTGGACCAGGTGTCCAGTCTGTCCAGGTCTCTTTGAAGTCCTGCCTGGTCCTCATCAGATTTAATTCTCCTCATTAACTTCACATCATCTGCAAACAGGGACACTTCTGAGTCTAACCCTTCCGTCATGTCGTTCACATATACCAAAAATAGCACTGGTCCCAGGACCGACCCCTGTGGGACCCCGCTCGTCACAGGTGCCCACTGTGATACATCATTACGTACCATGACTCGTTGTTGCCTCCCTGTCAGGTATTCTCTGATCCATTGCAGTGCCCTTCCTTTTAAATATACGCCTGATGCTCTAGCTTCTGCACTAATCTCTTGTGAGGAACTGTGTCAAAGGCCTTCTTGCAGTCCAAGAAGATGCAATCAACCCACCCCTCTCTCTCTTGTCTTACTTCTGTTATTTTATCATAAAACTCCAGAAGGTTTGTGACACAGGATTTGCCTTCCGGGAATCCGTGCTGGTTAGCATTTATACTCCTGTTCCGTTCCAGGTGCTCCACCACTCTCCTCCTGATAATCTTCTCCATAATTTTGCATACTATACACGTCAATGACACGTGTGTGTGTGTGTGTGTGTGTGTGTGTGTGTGTGTGTGTGTGTGTGTGCTTAACAACTTGCAAACGAGCGAAATTATTTACAAACATTATCTCAGTCCACAGCAAGATTCAAACTTGCAAACTCGGCATCAGAGTACACAGTACTCCACTGTTTGGATAAACTACTGTGTACCTGTCGTGTACGTGTACTGTGTACGTTTCCCTTTGCGAAAAACTTGATATTTTTTTCTAGTCTTACTAAAAAAACAGCCAGAGATTAATACGCCAGTAAAAAGACGGGAAAAAGCAATGTCTGAAAAAGCAATTGAAGACCAGAGCAAGTTGGAATCCAATCACTTATTGAAGTTAAAAAAAAAAAATGAACTATATGCAAAAGAAAAAATGCAGTGAGTAAAGTTAGAGAGCAAAACTTGGGAATTAAAGGAGGAGACACAGAAGGTGAGATACAACATGAGAGACGACCAGAGTATTTGTAAAAGTGAGAATCTAAGTTAATCTCTGACCCACCTCGACCTCACCGTCGTCAGATGATCAGAGTAAAGGTCAACTTGTATTAGATATTGACATACACGAAGCTCCTGGGCAAGACCTGCTGGTGCAAGACCTGCTGGTGCAAGACCTGCTGGTGCAAGACCTGCTGGTGCAAGACCTGCTGGTTCAAGACCTGCTGGTGCAAGACCTGCTGGTGCAAGACCTGCTGGTTCAAGACCTGCTGGTGCAAGACCTGCTGGTTCAAGACCTGCTGGTGCAAGACCTGCTGGTGCAAGACCTGCTGGTGCAAGACCTGCTGGTGCAAGACCTGCTGGTTCAAGACCTGCTGGTTCAAGACCTGCTGGTGCAAGACCTGCTGGTGCAAGACCTGCTGGTTCAAGACCTGCTGGTTCAAGACCTGCTGGTGCAAGACCTGCTGGGGGCAAGACCTGCTGGTTCAAGACCTGCTGGTGCAAGACCTGCTGGTGCAAGACCTGCTGGTGCAAGACCTGCTGGTGCAAGACCTGCTGGTGCAAGACCTGCTGGTTCAAGACCTGCTGGTTCAAGACCTGCTGGTTCAAGACCTGCTGGTGCAAGACCTGCTGGTGCAAGACCTGCTGGTTCAAGGCCTGCTGGTGCAAGACCTGCTGGTGCAAGACCTGCTGGTGCAAGACCTGCTGGTTTCAAGACCTGCTGGTTCAAGACCTGCTGGTGCAAGACCTGCTGGTGCAAGACCTGCTGGTGCAAGACCTGCTGGTTCAAGACCTGCTGGTTCAAGACCTGCTGGTTCAAGACCTGCTGGTGCAAGACCTGCTGGTGCAAGACCTGCTGGTGCAAGACCTGCTGGTTCAAGACCTGCTGGTTCAAGACCTGCTGGTTCAAGACCTGCTGGTGCAAGACCTGCTGGTGCAAGACCTGCTGGTGCAAGACCTGCTGGTTCAAGACCTGCTGGTTCAAGACCTGCTGGTTCAAGACCTGCTGGTGCAAGACCTGCTGGTTCAAGACCTGCTGGTGCAAGACCTGCTGGTTCAAGACCTGCTGGTGCAAGACCTGCTGGTGCAAGACCTGCTGGTGCAAGACCTGCTGGGACAAGACCTGCTGGGACAAGACCTGCTGGGATAAGACCTGCTGGTGCAAGACCTGCTGGTGCAAGACCTGGTGGGGCAAGACCGGCTGGTGCAAGACCTGTTGAGGCAAGATGTCCTGGTGCAAGACCTACTGTGGCAAGACGTCCTGGGGCTAGATATACTAGAGCTAGACGTACTAGGGCTGGACGCACTAGAGCTAGACGGACTGTAGCAAGATGTACTAGGGCTAGACATAATGGGAATAGACATACTGGGATAGACGTACTGGGGCTAGACGTAATAGACCTAGACGTATGGGTTAGATATACTAGGGCTAGACATAATAGGTTTGATATACTGGGACTAGACATACTAGGGCTAGACGTACTAGGCTCGACGTACTAGAGCTAGACGTACTAGGGCTAGACGTATTAGGACTAGGCGTACTAGGGCTAGACGTACTAGGGCTTGACGTGCTAGGACTAAACGTACTGGAGCTTCACGTACTAGGACTAGACGTACTGAAGCTAGACATACTGGAAATAGACGTAATAGAGCTAGACGTACTGGACCTAGACGTACTAGGGCTAGACGTACTGGAACTAGACGCACTGGACCTACACGTACTGGAGCTAGATGTACTTGAACTAGACGCATTGGAGTTAGACGTACTGGAGCTAGACGTACTGGAGCTAGGCGCACTTGAACTAGACGCACTGGAGCTACACGTACTGGAGCTAGACGTACTGGAACTAGACGCACTGGAACTAGACGTACTGGAGCTAGACGTACTGAAATTAGACGCACTGGTATTAGATGTACTGGAGCTAGACGTACGTACTGGAGCTAGACGTATTGGAGCTAGACGTACTGGAGCTAGATGTACTGGAGCTAGACGTTCTGAAACTAGACGCACTGGAGCTAGACGTACTGAAGCTAGACATACTGGAGTTAGATGTACTGGATCTAGACGTATTGGAGCTAGACGTATTGGAATTAGACGTACTGGAGATAGACGTGCTGAAGCTAGACGTACTGGAGCTAGACGTACTGAAACTAAACGCACTGGAGCTAGACGTACTGGAGCTTGACGTACGTACTGGAGCTAGACGTACTGGAGCTAGACGTACTGGAGGTAGACGTACTGGATCTAGACGTACTGGAGCTTGACGTACTAGATCTAGACGCACTGGAGTTAGACGTACTGGAGGTAGACTCACTGGAGCTAGACGTACTAGAGCTAGACGTACTGGAGCTAGACGTACTGAAGCTAGACGTACTGGAGCTAGACACACTGGAGCTAGGCGTGCTAGGACTAAACGTACTGGAGCTTGACGTACTAGGACTAGACGTACTGCAGCTAGACGTACTGGAGATAGACGTACTGCAGCTAGACGTACTGGATCTAGACGCACTGGAGATAGACGTACTGGAGCTAGACGTACTGAAGCTAGACGTACTGAAGCTAGACGTACTGGAGTTAGGCACACTGGAGCTAGACGTACTGGATCTAGACGCACTGGGTCTAGACCTACTGGAGCTAGACGTACTGAAGCTAGACGTACTGAAGCTAGACGTACTGGAGTTAGACACACTGGAGCTAGACGTTCTGGATCTAGACGCACTGGGTCTAGACCTACTGGAGCTAGACCTACTGGAGCTAGACGTACTGAAGCTAGACGTACTGGAGTTAGACACACTGGAGCTAGACGTACTGGATCTAGACGCACTGGGCCTAGACCTACTGGAGCTAGACCTACTGAAGCTAGACACACTGGAGCTAGACGTACTGGTTCTAGATACATTGGATCTAGACGTACTGGAGCTAGACGTACTGGTTCTAGACACACTGGGTCTAGACCTACTGGAGCTAGACGTACTGGTTCTAGACGCACTGGGTCTAGACCTACTGGAGCTAGACCTACTGGAGCTAGACGTACTGAAGCTATATATACTGAAGCTAGTCGTACTGGAGCTAGACCTACTGGAGCTAGACCCACTGGAGCTAGACGTACTGAAGCTATATATACTGAAGCTAGTCGTACTGGAGCTAGACGTAACATGGTTAGACATAATAGTTCTAGATGTACTGGGATACAAATGACGCTCAAGAGAACTAAGAGGTCGTATATAGTAAAGTCTTGAGACTCGTCACAGTCGACCAACAAGGACAAACATTGTGTAAATATGCAAACAAAAGTCTCATTAGCGACTGTACAAACAATGCAAAGAACAAAGAAAATATTCCGGAATTTTAAGCTTAAAAACCAGTGGTAGCATATATATATATATATATATATATATATATATATATATATATATATATATATATTATATATATATATATATATATATATATATATATATGGTGAGCAAAAATTCACGACGCTGTAACCCAAGGGGCCCATATAATCCTACAAAGATCACGCACCCAGCAGAGTTAGGTGTTGTACCGTGGTGTGAGTGCCTCAGAGATAATTTCATTCGACTCCCCGTTTGGTGTACTAGCCTCCAGAAGCAGTATATATATTACTGTAACCACGAACGAGTTTTATTTAATCATTAACAACACTGCGACTAGCCGAGGACTCGAACCCACGCTGCTTTGGCCGCCTCATGGTGGGCGAAAACTCATGACGCCCTAGTCCACGGGACCACACCAACTGTGTGGTCCCGTGGACTAGAGTGTCATGAGTTTTCGCTCACCATGAGGCGGGCCAAAGCAGCATGGGTTCAATTCCTTGGCTAGCCGCAGTGTTGTTATTGATATATATATGTCGTGCCGAATAGGCAGAACTTGCGATCTTGGCTTAAATAGCAACGCTCATCTTGCCATACAAAACAAGTGAAAATTTGTGTATGCGATAATTTCGCCAAAATCATTCTGAACCTAACGAAAAAAATATATTTCACTGTGTTTGTTTAGTATTAAATTATTGTAAACAAATCTAAAATATATTTATTTGGGTTAGGCTAAAATAAATTGTTCTTGTTATAATAAGGTTAGGTAAGTTTTCTAAGTTCCTTTTGGTGCAAAATTATAAATTTTTACATCAACATTAATGAAAAAAATATATCTTTAAACGTATAAGAGAAAATTTTAGAAAGGACTTAATTTTAATTGAGTTCTTGCTAATTGACCAGTTTTACATATTCGGCACGACATATATATATATATATATATTATAAATATATAATATATATATATATATATATATTATATATATATATATAATATATATATATATATATATATATATTATACAAGTGGAAATATAAGTAAGGAAGAAAGATATCTTCAGAATAATATACCCATTCCCACCCATAAAATAGTTTTTCAACGTAAGAATCACAGGGCAGTCGGTATCAGGACTAAAATAAATGAATATACTGATGTAAATAGTGAGATAAACACGTTTTTCTTTTTTATAAGCTTATATGAGAATGAAACTTATGAGGACGTTACTATTCAACTTAGACCATAAGCTAGTATCTGCGGGTTATTTGTGTTTTGCTCCGGTCTCGGTATTGGCCCTTTATGTTCTTTTCTTTAAGATAATATGAATGAAATATTGAATAAAACTGTCTAGTGTTGAAGGATTTTGTGAGTGAGATGAACGATATTGTCTGAGGCTAAACTGGAAAAGCATTTTGTTGGAGACTGTGCGCGACAGAAACTAATCAGTGTGTAGAAGCGAGAGATTAGGTAAGACAGGAGGGGGATTGCCAATATTGGTAAAAGACACAAAGTAAGGTACAGAAATGGCAAGACAAAGCACAAATATTGTTGAAAGTTTATTGGTAGAAAAAGTGTTGAGAAGTTCATGTCAGTGAAGTAGTGGAGGCAGGATCTACACATTGTTTTAAGGCTTTTGGAACAGTGGGATAGTGGTTGTAGTAGTTACTGGAGAAGAGGAGGAGCCAGAAGCTGTGACTCGTCCCCTGTACGCAGAAATAAGTGAGTTACTCGGGAGAAAGGAGAGTTAATACTACATATACTACATATGAAAAGTGACGGCGAGGAATGAAGTTACTGTAATAAGAGATAAATAAAAATGAAAAAAACTATGAGGGCTGGATCGGTAAAAAAATAGTTGACATAATTTTTTAAAACAATGAGAGGATTTAAATATAGCGACACGGCAGAAAGACGACAACACTCCCGTCTACACAGACACACACACCAAGAAATTCTAAACATAACCTATTTTTTTGTCTTTTCGGTCCAGGGATTTAGTCCCCTGATCTCACTGAGAGAGCCGCGACTCTCACCACTGGGCTACGGCTGTTAGAATTAAGTCAACTTTAAATCAATGATCGTGACCTTCAGGAAAGAACATGTTGCTTGCTACGAGTTAGATGAAAAAGAAACACAGAGAGAAAAAACTAGATTATTAAAATTGATAATACAATGACTTAAGAGAGGATTTTACACTAAGTGGAATATATTATTACAAGAAAAAAATATAAAGAATTTACCCAAAGAGTTCTGCAACATATATGAAAATAAAATACAACAGAGTATTCCAAACAAGAGTATAAGAAAATAACAAGGAATGCATAATGGAAAGAATGACTTTTGACCAATAATGAAAGCAGGTAAATCCAGCTACTTAACAGAAATTCTATGAAGCTAGATATGAATATACAAATGTAGGAAAGAGGAAAATTTTTTAAAGAAAATAGAAAAGACCAGGATGGAGCTAAATCTTTCATTCAAGTTTGCAGTAAGCAGACAATAAGTTAAATACAAAATACATAGAATCCAAATCACTGAAGTTGACGAGGAAATGTGTCAAGTATTAAATGGAAAGATTAGAAACGTGTTTAAAAAACATTTTTAAATGTAGCAGATTTGAAAAGCAAACAGATATTTGAGACAGAAGAGATTAAATAACCAGTGAGCAAATAAATAACTTGCAACTGGATACTGAGACAGAAAGAAGGCAATGGTACCGTATGAGACATTACTTCAGGTTTTAAAAGACTATGAATTATTCTGTTGACTTCTCAGAGAATCTAAGATTTTACTTCAAGAAGGTAAACCGCCACAAAAACTGAAGATGGCAGACATTTTGCCAATATATCAAAAAAAGGGACAGGAAAGAGCCTTTAAACCATGTGTATTATTCGCTGATAAGTATTTTAAAAATTTTGGGAAAAACTGTTAGAAAAAATGTATGAAAACTATAATAGAAATAACCAATTAACTAACAAACAAATCAGTTTTTAGTCAGCAAATTCATATGAATCAAATTATTTAAGCTATTATGATAGAAATTGTTCATAAAAGAAATTAATTTGAGGACTAAATTTATTTAGATTTTACGAAAGTTTTTAATAGAGTTCCTCATTAAAACACTAATTAGGGAAAAATGCACAGCATAGGGGGAATATTAGAGAAACTATTCAAATGACTGAGAGACTTTCTGTTTGAGAGGAAAATATAAACAGTTAAAAAATAAAAATATCTTCGTGGGAAGATGTTACTAGTGGGGTGCCACAAGGATCTGCATTTGCTCCGATAATGTTTTCAATTTATATAAATGATTTACTACAAAAATTAAAAAAAATATAACTTTGCAGATTCCAAAATATGACGTAAATTAAAGGAAATAACTTAGATAAATTAAGCAAAGGTAATGAAAGATACATAATGGAGTTTAATTTGCATAAATGTTATGTAAATGAAATGGTGCAAAATCACCTAAACAAAAATATATAATCCAAGACAAAATATTGAAAATCTGAGGTAAGATATCTGGTAGATATTTTCACAAAATGATCATATAAATGAAAAAATATATGATCCGCTGTTGTGGCAAAATATTAAACAGATTTCAGATATGTGGTCGTAGAAATGTTAAAACGTTGTTTATGGACATGCAGCTTCTGTGTTTTGTGATAACCGCTTTAAAAAACAGGTTGATCAAAATGATAAGGTCGAAAAAAATGAAAATTAATCGCAGAGTTAAAAGATACGAGTTATAACAAGAGAATGAGAACACTAAAGATGATCATCGTAGATGATAGAAAAAGGGAGATATAATAAGCATGTAGAAGATAATAAGAGGAAATAAAAATTAATAAATATTTTTTTAATACCTTAAGTAAAGATAAGAAGACAGAACAGTTGTAAATTAAGAAAAAATAAAGTGGAAGGGATACTAGAGAAATTTTATTAGTGAAGGAGAGGAACACTGAAGTGAAGAAGCGGAACACTGAAGTCAAGGAGAGGAACACTGAAGTGAAGGAGAGGAACACTGAAGTGAAGGAGAGGAACACTGATATGAAGGAGAAGAACACTGAAGTGAAGAGAGGAACACTGAAGTGAAGGAGCAGAACACTGAAGTGAAGGAGAGGAACACTGAAGTGAAGGAGCAGAACACTGAAGTGAAGAAGCGGAACACTGAAGTGAAGGAGAGGAACACTGAAGTGAAGGAGAGGAACACTGAAGTGAAGGAGCGGAACACTGAAGTGAAGGAGAAGAACACTGAAGTGAAGGAGAGGAACACTGAAGTGAAGGAGCAGAACACTGAAGTGAAGGAGAGGAACACTGAAGTGAAGGAGCAGAACACTGAAGTGAAGAAGCGGAACACTGAAGTGAAGGAGAGGAACACTGAAGTGAAGGAGAGGAACACTGAAGTGAAAGAGCGGAACACTGAAGTGAAGGAGCGGAACACTGAAGTGAAGGAGAGGAACACTGAAGTGAAGGAGAGGAACACTGAAGTGAAGGAGAGGAACACTGAAGTGAAGGAGAGGAACACTGAAGTGAAGGAGAGGAACACTGAAGTAAAGGAGCGGAACACTGAAGTCAAGGAGAAGAGCACTGAAGTGAAGGAGAGGAACACTGAAGTGAAGGAGAAGAACACTGAAGTGAAGGAGAGGAACACTGAAGTGAACGAGAAGAACACTGAAGTGAAGGAGAGGAGCACTGAAGTGAAGGAGAAGAACACTGAAGTGAAGGAGGAGAACACTGAAGTGAAGGAGAGGAGCACTGAAGTGAAGGAGAAGAACACTGAAGTGAAGGAGCGGAACACTGAAGTGAAGGAGAAGAACACTGAAGTGAAGGAGAGGATCACTGAAGTGAAGGAGAGGAGCACTGAAGTGAAGGAGAAGAACACTGAAGTGAAGGAGAGGAACACTGAAGTGAAGGAGCGGAACACTGAAGTGAAGGAGAGGAAGACTGAAGTGAAGGAGAGGAAGACTGAAGTGAAGGAGAGGAACACTGAAGTGAAGGAGCGGAACACTGAAGTGAAGAAGAAGAGCACTGAAGTGAAGGAGAGGAACACTGAAGTGAAGGAGAAGAGCACTGAAGTGAAGGAGAAGAACACTGAAGTGAAGGAGCGGAGCACTGAAGTGAAGGAGAAGAGCACTGAAGTGAAGGAGAAGAGCACTGAAGTGAAGGAGAGGAACACTGAAGTGAAGGAGAAGAGCACTGAAGTGAAGGAGAGGAACACTGAAGTGAAGGAGAAGAGCACTGAAGTGAAGGAGAGGAACACTGAAGTGAAGGAGAAGAGCACTGAAGTGAAGGAGAGGAACACTGAAGTGAAGGAGAAGAGCACTGAAGTGAAGGAGAGGAACACTGAAGTGAAGGAGAGGAACACTGAAGTGAAGGAGCGGAGCACTGAAGTGAAGGAGAAGAGCACTGAAGTGAAGGAGAGGAACACTGAAGTGAAGGAGAAGAGCACTGAAGTGAAGGAGAGGAACACTGAAGTGAAGGAGAAGAACACTGAAGTGAAGGAGCGGAACACTGAAGTGAAGAAGAAGAGCACTGAAGTGAAGGAGAGGAACACTGAAGTGAAGGAGAAGAACACTGAAGTGAAGGAGAGGAACACTGAAGTGAAGGAGCGGAGCACTGAAGTGAAGGAGAAGAGCACTGAAGTGAAGGAGCGGAACACTGAAGTGAAGGAGAAGAACACTGAAGTGAAGGAGAAGAGCACTGAAGTGAAGGAGAGGAACACTGAAGTGAAGAGAAGAACACTGAAGTGAAGGAGAAGAACACTGAAGTGAAGGAGAGGAACACTGAAGTGAAGGAGAAGAGCACTGAAGTGAAGGAGAAGAGCACTGAAGTGAAGGAGCGGAACACTGAAGTGAAGGAGAAGAACACTGAAGTGAAGGAGAAGAGCACTGAAGTGAAGGAGAGGAACACTGAAGTGAAGTAGAAGAACACTGAAGTGAAGGAGAAGAGCACTGAAGTGAAGGAGAGGAACACTGAAGTGAAGGAGAAGAGCACTGAAGTGAAGGAGCGGAGTACTGAAGTGAAGGAGAAGAACACTGAAGTGAAGGAGAGGAACACTGAAGTGAAGGAGCGGAGTACTGAAGTGAAGGAGAAGAGCACTGAAGTGAAGGAGAAGAACACTGAAGTGAAGGAGAAGAGCACTGAAGTGAAGGAGAAGAACACTGAAGTGAAGGAGAAGAACACTGAAGTGAAGGAGAAGAGCACTGAAGTGAAGGAGAAGAACACTGAAGTGAAGGAGAAGAGCACTGAAGTGAAGGAGAGGAACACTGAAGTGAAGGAGAAGAACACTGAAGTGAAGGAGAAGAGCACTGAAGTGAAGGAGAGGAACACTGAAGTGAAGGAGCGGAGTACTGAAGTGAAGGAGAAGAGCACTGAAGTGAAGGAGAAGAACACTGAAGTGAAGGAGAAGAGCACTGAAGTGAAGGAGAAGAACACTGAAGTGAAGGAGAAGAACACTGAAGTGAAGGAGAAGAGCACTGAAGTGAAGGAGAGGAACACTGAAGTGAAGGAGAAGAACACTGAAGTGAAGGAGAAGAGCACTGAAGTGAAGGAGAGGAACACTGAAGTGAAGGAGAAGAGCACTGAAGTGAAGGAGAAGAACACTGAAGTGAAGGAGAGGTACACTGAAGTGAAGGAGAAGAACACTGAAGTGAAGGAGAAGAACACTGAAGTGAAGGAGAAGAGCACTGAAGTGAAGGAGAGGAACACTGAAGTGAAGGAGAAGACACTGAAGTGAAGGAGAAGAGCACTGAAGTGAAGGAGAAGAACACTGAAGTGAAGGAGAAGAACACTGAAGTGAAGGAGAAGAACACTGAAGTGAAGGAGAAGAGCACTGAAGTGAAGGAGAGGAACACTGAAGTGAAGGAGAAGAACACTGAAGTGAAGGAGAAGAGCACTGAAGTGAAGGAGAAGAACACTGAAGTGAAGGAGAAGAACACTGAAGTGAAGGAGAAAACACTGAAGTGAAGAAGAAGAGCACTGAAGTGAAGGAGAGAACACTGAAGTGAAGGAGAAGAACACTGAAGTGAAGGAGAAGAGCACTGAAGTGAAGGAGAGGAACACTGAAGTGAAGGAGAAGAGCACTGAAGTGAAGGAGAAGAACACTGAAGTGAAGGAGAGGAACACTGAAGTGAAGGAGAAACACTGAAGTGAAGGAGAAGAACACTGAAGTGAAGGAGAAGAACACTGAAGTGAAGGAGAAGAACACTGAAGTGAAGGAGAAGAACACGGAAGTGAAGGAGAAGAACACTGAAGTGAAGGAGAAGAACACTGAAGTGAAGGAGAAGAACACTGAAGTGAAGGAGCGGAACACTGAAGTGAAGGAGAAGAACACTGAAGTGAAGGAGAAGAACACTGAAGTGAAGGAGAAGAACACTGAAGTGAAGGAGAAGAACACTGAAGTGAAGGAGAAGAACACTGAAGTGAAGGAGAAGAACACTGAAGTGAAGGAGAAGAACACTGAAGTGAAGGAGAAGAACACTGAAGTTGAGGAGAAGAACACTGAAGTGAAGGAGAAGAACACTGAAGTGAAGGGAAGAAACACTGAAGTGAAGGAGAAGAGCACTGAAGTGAAGGAGAGGAACACTGAAGTGAAGGAGAAGAACACTGAAGTGAAGGAGAAGAACACTGAAGTGAATTAAAGGAAAAAGAAAATGTGTTACAACCATTAAAATGCTTGTAAAAAATTAATGATGAAATAATTACAGAAGACGAGACTCCGCGAGCACCTCCGTTCCTGTACTCTCTCTCACACACTCACACACACACACACACACAACACACACACACACACACACTACACACACACACACACACACACACACACACACTCACACACACACACACACACACACACACACACACACACACACACACACACACACACATTAATCAAACCAACACAATTTAATTAAAGTCGTATACATTATAATATATATATATATATATATATATATATATATATATATATATATATATATATATATAGTATATATATATAAAACTGGAAATATTTATTCTCCAGTCGTAATTATAATATAATAGGTAACATGATTCAAGATGAAAATCTTGGTGGTGCGCCTCGTGATGTATGGACGAGTCACCAACACCTTAATTAATGCCTAGTAATCACCATTTCTGTTTTTAAATTTTATTAATATTTTTGCCAAGAGAAACGTAGTGCAAACTTTATATATATATATATATATATATATATATATATATATATATATAAATATATATATATATATATATATATACGGAATATACGTGTATTTGCGGCAATATGCAAGGCGACCAATATGGTCGGCTTTGGTTTTGGTTTTGGACCAAGGGCTGGCATGCAAGACACAATGAGATCAACGACATTATAAAGAGAACCCTTGCTACAGCTGGATGCCCAGCCGAGAGGGAGCCCCGATAACTAGCAGCCAACAATACCCACAACCCAGCAAACCGCCCCGACGGGATCACCATCTATCCTTGGAAGAATGGCAAGCTCTTAGCATGGGACTATACCTGTGTGTCCACACTGGCTGACAAGAATATCCATCACAGTGTCGGGCGACAGGGAGGAGCTGCTGACCACAGGGAGGAGTACAAGATCAGCAAGTACAGGGACATAATCCAACAGTATCAATTTGTCACAGTTGGATCAGAGACCTTGGGATCACTGGGTAAAGTGGGTTCCAGACTCATCGACACCACCAGGGACCCAAGAGCAGTCACTTTCATGTTCCAGCACCTTAGCGTGGCCATCCAGAGAGAAAATGCATGCTACATACTGGTCTCGCGTCCGGCTTCGAAAGAGCTGGAGGAGATTCATAACCTTTCATATATTGTACCAATGTATTCATGTCTGTGTTTTCTATCAATGTATTCTGTCTGTTAATTACGTTAGTATGTAGCATAAAAAAATAGGGGGTGGTAGAAGACAATATTCAAACAGCTCCGGGGAGAACCTTGAGTTTTCCCTGAGGTACGTTTATTATCTTCTCTGAGGATGACGGTCACCAGTAAAGTCCTGGAGGTGGGAGACGGCCGACTTGTTGAAAAAAAAAAAAAAAAAATATATATATATATATATATAATATATATATATATATATATATATATATATATATATATATATATATATATTAATATATATAATAATATACATATATACATGTCGTGCCGAATAGGCAGAACTTGCGATCTTGGCTTAAATAGCAACGCTCATCTTGCCATACAAAACAAGTGAAAATTTGTGTATGCAATAATTTCGCCAAAATCATTCTGAACCTAACGAAAAAAATATATTTCACTGTGTTTGTTTAGTATTAAATTGCTGTAAACAAATCTAAAATATATTTAGTTGGGTTAGGGCTAAAATAAATTGTTCTTGTTATAATAAGGTTAGGTAAGTTTTCTAAGATTCTTTTGGTGCAAAATTAAATTTTTTTACATTAACATTAATGAAAAAAATATATCTTTAAACGTATAAAAGAAAATTTCAGAAAGAACTTAATTTTAAATGAGTTCTTGCTAATTGACCAGTTTTACATATTCGGCACGACATATATATATATATATATATATATATATATATATATATATTATATATATATATATATATATATATATGATGTATGTATGTACACAAGACAAGCCATGGGGGATGGAAATTTGTAGCTCAAGTACTTTCACACTTCTCAGTACGCCATCAGGAGCTATGCAATGTTGCAAGGCTGTAGCTGAAGGAGCGAGAGGAAGTTTTTTTCTGAGAATAGCACAGTGCGGGTGTATTCCCTGTTGCTGGCTCTCTTAGCATGTGGGTCAACGTTTAGTGTCACAACTGGCACAACCACCATCCCCATCTTCCCATATGGGGTAAGAGGATTTTGAGAAGTCAAGAATTATGAAATTAGAAGATATATTTTCTAAATTCATAATTCTTGTCTGCGATGGTTTGCATATATATATGGAAAACAATCGTAGACAGGCGATATTAACAGTGCAAGACAAGCCACGGGGGAACGGGGTGGAAATCTTTAGCACAAGTACTTTCACACTTTTCAGTACATCATCAGGAGCTGTACAATGTTGCAAGGGCAACAACAGGAGAGATAAGGTAAGTTTTTTCAGAGTATGGTAGTGCAGTGGCATATAACTGAGAGAGAGAGGTCCAGCGGAATGCCAACCACACACCGGTCCCCCCACATCTCACCCCATGTGGGGTCGGGTGTAGTAAGCCCCACAGTTTGCGATAGCATCAGGTGAAATAACATGGGGCTTTGCTCACACCTGTGGAACCAAATTGTCCTCAAGGATTTGTTAAATCATACCACATATTAATAAAAGACCCTAGACTTCACCTTACAAAAGCGGACTAAACAAGTGGACAAGGTAGTTTATAACGAAAAAAATAACATTTTATTAGAAGACAGAGATACTTGCGTGTCCCTTAATAAGAACCCTTTGGACCTGGCTAATAGTAAGTTAAATAAACAGCTTAGAACCTTATTGAGCGGTAGTGAGGAATTAATTACAGTTATCGACGAGGTCGGTGACACTCCCTTACATGTACGTTTTGATTAAAACCCCCAAGTCCAGTTTTCCAAGAGACCTATTATTAGCTCTGTAGGATCGGCCAACATATGCTCCTTCATAATGGTTGGTAAAAATATTAACTCCATTGCATGTCAACATTTCTGAAACCCACATAAAAAACAATGTTGATCTCATTGACAAATTAAAAAATGTCAGCATGTCCAATGTTTTTTTTCACTAGTAAGTGTTGATGTCACAGCGTTGTTCATTAGGCCTCTTTCCGACTTGCTGTTTATCTGGAAGAAGATTTAGATGAGTTCTCCATGCCTTTTCAGAAGAATACCATTGAACTGATTAAGTTGTTTGCGTAGTTGAGTGCAAGTTGGAGTTTAACGGAAAATACTATGCTCAAAGGCAAGGAATAGCTATGGGTAATCCATTGTCTCTCCTACTGAGCAATCTATATATGGAGATTTTCAAGGCTAGGGTGCCCTGTAAACTTAAATGGTTCAGATATGTGGATGACATCTTGTGTCTTTGGCCAAATGATGTGGCCGTGAATGCATTTTTACCGACACTTAATGCTTTGTTCCTGTCTATTAAACTCACCATGGAGAAACAAGTGAATTCTAAACTTCCATTTTTTAGAAGTGATGATACATCGGGTTGATAGAAAGTTTAAGTTTACAGTGTATAGGAAGGCCACCAGTGTGTACTCATACATTCACTACTATTCCAACCATGAGACAAGAGTAAAAAGGAGTGTTTTTCTCACTATATTTCTGAGAGCTTACCTAGTGTGCAGCCCTGAGTTCCTCGATGAAGAAATTAGGAAAATATTTGACATTGCCATGAAACTGAGATACCCTAAGAAGTTCATGGAATCAGCGTTACTGACAAATAGGAAAACTTATCATAGAGCTGAGCCAAGCATAACACCTCAAATCAAGAATGTGTTAGTTCTTCCTTATATTGAGAATTTATCTGCCCTGCCAAATTCCCTTAAAAGATTTTATATACTGGGAGATTTAAGAATTTACGGACTGGTAGAAGCATTCTGATAAAGAATTTTCCCCGCCATTGTGTTGGTGGTGTTTACAGGATTTGTTGCAATGGTTCTAAATTATCGTATGTGGGAAAGACTGGCAAACCTGTACATGTTAGGTTATCTCAACACCGCTATTCGATACTAACTGCCCAGAAATCGAACCCAATTTTCAGCAACAACAGTGTCTGCAATAACTCGGCAAAATGGGCAGAAGTCAGAGTCATTGTCCCTTGCCCGATCGATCTATATTTGATAAATAAATCATTTATATCATAAACAGCATCTGGCTCACAATCTTGTGGGATAGATAAACTATAGCTGTCTTCCTTTGGATAAATTACAGATGTCTTCTTTTAAATTGACCCATTTTCTAGAGGTGCAGAGATTCCCTAAGACAATTGCCAGTGATATCTGTATTTGGTATGTAAAGTCTTTCATATCATATCGTAGTCCGACCGAAGTTTTTGATAATTGTCAAGTAACGTTCGTTAGGTTACTACTACAATATCAGTGCTTTTGGGCTGGCTGTCTTCTAATGTTATAATATTCAATCTGGGTATGGGTACTGGTATTCTTGGGGGCACTAATGCCTCTGCCTCCAGCCTCTCTGTCTCATTCGAGCAAACACACTTCTTCTGATCGTATTTGCTTGGACCTCCTCCTCTTTTCTGCAACATTGCAAGCTCCTGATGACGTGAAGCAACCCAGTAGTTATTTCACATATTGTATCGCTTGTTTGCGATTTTTGAGTATTAAATATATAATAACTCTATACTACACTTCCAGTCAGACTGGGAGGCATTAGTGTCTGCAGGGCATCACAGATTACGCTACCTGGTTTCCTGTCCTCATATGTTGCATCCAGTGAACTTGTAGCAGCGATTCTCCCTGAGCATCTTAGAGACCAAAGTTTGTTGACGGAGCCACACTCTGGGATAATCTAACGGGCTCTGAAACCAGACCTGCGCCCCCAGACAACTACAAATATTCACACTGGGATGGCCCAATAATGGAGAATACATCCTCAACAATGTTTCAGAATGTGCCCATAAAGATAGAGCTCGCCTCTTTGCAGTGAGAACTCCTCATTCAGGGGACTTTCTGTTGGCTGTTCCCACCTCTTCCCTTGGCACACACCTCGATCCACAGACCATCCGCATTGGTGTTGCTCATAGACTTGCTGCCCCTATTGTCGCCGAACACATGCATATTTCCGACAGTGAATCGGCAGACCGATTCAGGTACCAAGGTTTTGTGTGCCGTAGATCAGAGGCAAATACTGAAAGGCATGATGAGGTTAATAACATCATCAAGAGGAGCCTTGCAACAGTCATGTGCCCAGCAATAAGGGAGCCATCCCAACTATGCAGATTGGATGGTAACCAAAAATGCCCAGATGGTATCACCATTAAGCCTAGACAGACGGTAAGCAGGTGGTGTGGGACTATACATGTGCATCTACACTGGCTGATACCTATCTCCAATACACCAGAGAGGAAGGAGGGGCAGCCGCCAACTTCAAGGGTCCCAAAAGTCTAGAAAATACTGTGAACTTGCCCATCATTATATGCTCGTTCCAATAGGCTCGGAGACCTTTGACCCATGGGGGAAGAGTGCATCTCAGTTCCTTAAGTAGCTAGGCAAAAGACTCATGAGGGTAACTAGGGATCCAAGGGCAGCTAGTTTTCTGTTCCAGCGAGTCACCGCTGTGCTTCAGAAGGGTAATGCGGGCTGTATCCTGGGTACGCGCTCCAGCTCTGAGGAGCTGGATGAGATTTTTGGACTGCAATCTGTGATAAACATGTAGCAATATACACTTGAAATATATCCCTCACACCTCATGTACTGTATATGCCATCCTTGTATTAGTAGTGTATCTTTTAAATATGGTGTACCATATTATGCAATAAAATATATCTATTAGTTAAAAAAATAAAAGATGGGGTGGTAGGGGAAGTGGAATATTCAAATGGCTTCAGGAAGAAATACAAATATTCTTCCTCGAAACCTTTTTGTCCACTTCTCCGAGGCTATAGGTCCCATATATATATATTATATATATATATATATATATATATATATATATATATATATATATATATATATATATATATATATATATATATATATATGTCGTGTCGAATAGGTAAAACTTGCGATTTTTTCCCTTAACTAGCAATGCTCTTCTTGCCGAGAAAGGCAAGCAAAAATTTGTGTATGCATTAATTTCGCAAAAATCATTCTGAACCTAATGGAAAAAATATATATCATTGTGTTTGCTTATTATTAAACTATCGTAAAGTTATCAAAAATACATTTTGTTTGATTAAACTAAATTAAATTGAGCTTGTTATAATAAGGTTAGGTAAGTTTTCTAAGGTTCTTTTGGTACAAAATTATTAACTTTTACATTAACATAAATGAAAAAATATATCTTTAAACGTATAAGAAAGGACTTAATTTTAAATGAGTTCTTGCTTATTGACCAGTTTTAACTATTCAACACATTATATTATAAAACCTGGAAGCTTTCTACAACAGATGGGAACATAAAAAGTCTGGGCTGACTGGTACTGCCCTTGATACTGGCCATGTAGTCAGAAACTGTAAGGCTGGAGGTGATGCCTGGTAGTCAGTAAATGTGGGGCTGATAGTGCTGTCCTGGGAGACAGTAATGGTGAAGCTGGAGGTGCTGTCCTGGGAGACAGTAATGGTGAAGCTGGAGGTGCTGTCCTGGGAGACAGTAATGGTGAAGCTGGAGATTTTGTCCAGGTAGTCGGGAATTATACGCAGGAAGGAATACATATAAATGACCTCATAGGGGACAGGAGCCGTAGTGGGGAAACAAGTGTAGTCAAAGATAAGATAAAACCAATATTGCAAACTAGAAATACCACAGGAAATAGCAAACAAGAGGACTCCACTAGCAATAGTGAGGAAATATAATAAAAAACAACTGGTGGGAGCTCCATTGTTGGTGCTAGGGAGGATAGGAATAAGACAGGTAAACATGCACCAACAGGGAATACAGTCACAGAAACCCAAGGCAAACGGAAACCAAGCCTGTGCACATACTATGCACTTGGTACCTGCAGACATGGGAAATCTGGAAAAACAGACGGGACGTGCAACTATGACCACCCTAGAAAATGCCGTGCCCATATGACAACAGGAAAATGCAGACTCCCTTCCTGTAAGCTTTTTCACCCTGAAATGTGTACTTCTTCAGTACAGGAAAGACTGTGCTATAACTTAAATTGCCAGGCACACCATCTAAAGGGGACAAAAAGATACAAAACATCCAGACCATGGGAAAACCTGGGAAGCCACAGCCACTCAAGAGGGAGAGGTTTTTTAGTGCCAGGAAGGAAAAAAAACTGGCAGGAAATGGCAGAAATCGTACACCAAATCCAGTCATTCCTGGAGTGGAACCACAGTCGATGGCCTCCACTCCAAACCAACAGATACAGACAGATACTAATGCCGGAAAAAAAATCTCCCCCCAGTACCAACAATACCACCAGTCCGATGACATTCTTCTTTGCAAATATACAGGGTCTAAAGCCAGCAACAAACTACAAAATACCTTTCATCCGTGGACTGCTTGCTGAGGCAAAGGCAATGTTCGCGGCTTTCACTGAGACCCACATAAAGGATCACTTGGACAACGAAATATGGATCCCAGGTTACAACCTATACAGATGTGACAGAGTGAACAGGCAAAAGGGGGGGGGGTTGGCCTGTACATTGCAGAGTCACTTGTTTGCACAGAACTGCTTAATGCCTCAAATGATGTAGTGGAAGTTTTAGCAGTAAAGATCGAGAACCAAAACCTAGTCATTGTGGTAGTCTACAAGCCTCCGGATGCAACATCCCAGCAATTCCAATAACAGCTGTTAAAAATTGACCGAATCGAATCGAATCGAGGACGACGAGAGCTGTCGTAAGATGGGAAGGAAGAAGGATAAGGAAGGATGGAAATAACTGGAAAAGGATGGGGAGGAGGGGAAGAGGAGGAATCAAAGCAAGTGGCCCAACCACTTTGGGACATGTGGTACAAAAGTACTGGAGACGTAGATAGAGAGGCTTGACTGATGTCATTGCTTGGCTCACTAGGAGAGGATGGCGAAGGCAGCGGTAGGAGCTGGGAGTGTCAGAAGGCAGCAAGCAGGATGAGTTGGTTATGGTCTTAAACCGTTTATCAGTGTGGTAAATTGTTTTCGAGAGAGTTGTATCACACTTATGGGAGAGCTGTAGTTGTATTCGTTGGTTTGGAGTTGGTGGAGTATCTGGTTGTAGGTAGGGAATGGTCTTTCTTCGCTTTGGTACGATACAGTGTTGTCTTGGAGATGTTGGATGAGTTCTAGGCGAGTCATGCTTGTAGGGTATAGCCTCGTGGTGTAGAATATGAGTCCTTTGTGTTTAACCCATGGTGTTCCAGGTAATCGACGTGAGCTAAGTAGAGAAGGCGGTGGTGGAGTAGAGGAAGGTGGTGTTGCTACGTTTTCAACTTCAATAGACGAATTAGAAGATGTTTCTGGTGGTAAGGCTTCTGATTGGTTGGATTTAGTGAGAGGTGGTGACGGTGGAGGCTTCTCATTGGTCGTTGTTGGATTGACGTCACTAGTTGGTGGTGTTGATGGAACTTCTGCAGAAGAGTTGGCGATTAAGTTTTTGGTGAATTTGAGAATTTCTTCAGAAGGTGGAGATGCTGGAAATGTAAATGAAGGCATGTTATTTAATGCAAATAACTCGTTGATGGTAGAGTTAAATGATCCAGGTACAGCCATGTTTTGCATATGAGCGTATAGTAGACAGTAGTGAATCTTCGTTACGTCACATGTTGGAGGAGTGATGGTAGTGGTGGTGGTGGAGGCGGGCTGAGTAGATGCTTGAAGTAATTTTGTAGTGTCTGCTTGTATTTTTGCAATTGCTGCATACGTTGGAGTGTTGCTAGTAGGTTTTTTCTTTGCTGCATCTTGTGTTTTCTTCATAATATCCTTTCTTGTAGGACATTTTGCTGCCAGTGTATGGTGATCATTACTCTTGCAGTTTAAGCACGATGGTTGTGTTGGAGCAGCAGCGGTGCAGGAACTGAAGGCGTGTCCCTCACTACCACATGTAGTGCAGAACTTCTTGTCTTTTACTGGACATGCTTTGGTGGTGTGATGGTATGAATAACAGTTCCAGCAATGTTGGATGTAGTGATATCTCTCTGCTTCAATGTAGGTAGGGCTGATGTAGTAGTAGTAGACAGCAAGACCTTCGTTCAGTGCAGTGGCAGCCATGTTCACGTCGGTGAAGGTGACCTTGATCATGGACGTTGCATTTGGGATTTTTTAATGCTGTCAACAGTAGCCCAAGTATTTTGCGTCTCGATGGATGACTTGAGTTCAGCAGGTGTTTGAGATGTCAGAATCTTGTCCAGTTTTTTTAGGAATACTGATTTCCTTGCCCTGAGGGCAGGAGATGACGTAACAGTAAACCCTTGAGTAGTAAGAGTAGTGATGGCTTCTGTAGTGAGTAGCTTCTCTGCTTCAGCATCATCGTGACACACAACAATGAATGCTTCTTTCAGTGACAATATGGTGTTGAATTTTACTTCCAGTGCTCCCTGAACAACAGTTGCAAGAGCAATCTTCGTTGAATCATCAACGGTACCAATTCTTGGTTTGATCTTTACACGATTTGCGTAGCTCATCGTGTAAGTCAAGGCGATGACAACGCTGGTAAAGGTTCCCCTCCCCAACGGGGATCGTAGGGAGACAGAGTAAGTAAGGAGAGCTGCTATGACCTGTCTGGGCGAGAGTCAAGAGCAGAATCCATTTGTCTTTGTGAAAATTTACCACTGTCTGGGAAATCTTCCAGCTCCTGCACCCAACATCTTGCTCCTGGGGGATTTCAACTTAAGGCACCTAAAATGGAGGAATATAGCAAATAATATTGTTGCAGTAATAACACCAGGAGGTAGCACTGATGAAAACTCACACTCACACGAGCTTTTAAATCTCTGCACAAAATTCAATTTAAACCAGCAAATAATAGAGCCTACTAGACTGGAGAATACACTAGACCTCATCTTCACTAACAATGATGATCTGATAAGAAATGTCACCATATCAAAAACAATATACTCAGATCACAACATAATTGAGGTTCAGACATGTATGCGCGGAGCCCCAGACCGACATAATGAGATTAGTCACGAGGGAGCATTCACCAAATTCAACTTCAGTAACAAAAACATAAAGTGGGACCAAGTAAACCAAGTCTAACCGATATAAGCTGGGAAGATATACTAAGCAACACAGACCCCAACTTATGCCTAGAACAGATTAACTTCGTGGCACTCGATGTATGCACAACGCTTATTCCTCTAAGAAAAAGGAGGAGTAGATGTAAAATAGAAAGAGACAGACGCTCCTTTTACAGGCGACGGAAAAGAATAACAGAGCGGCTAAAAGAGGTCAATATATCTGAAATGCGTAGGGAGACACTGGTCAGAGAAATAGCAAGCATCGAACTCAAGCTAAAGGAATCTTATAGGAGTCAGTAATCGCGGGAAGAACTAAAAGCCATAAATGAAATCGAAAGAAACCCAAAGTATTTCTTCTCCTATGCCAAATCAAAGTCGAGAACAACGTCCAGTATTGGGCCCCTACTTAAACAAGATGGGTCCTACAGAGATGACAGCAAGGAAATGAGTGAGCTACTCAAGTCCCAATATGACTCAGTTTTTAGCAAGCCGCTAACCAGACTGAGAGTCGAAGATCAAAATGAATTTTTTATGGGAGAGCCACAGAATTTGGTTAACACAAGCCTATGCCATGTTATCCTGACGCCAAATGACTTCGAACAGGCGATAAATGACATGCCCATGCACTCTGCCCCAGGGCCAGACTCGTGGAACTCCGTGTTCATCAAGAACTGCAAGAAGCCCCTATCACGAGCCTTTACCATCCTATGGAGAGGGAGCGTGGACACGGGGGTCGTCCCACAGTTACTAAAAACAACAGACATAGCCCCACTCCACAAAGGGGGCAGTAAAGCAACAGCAAAAAAACTACAGACCGATAGCACTAAACTTTCCCATATCATAAAATCTTTGAAAGGGTCCTAAGAAGCAAGATCACCACCCATCTAGAAACCCATCAGTTACACAACCCAGGGCAACATGGGTTTAGAACAGGTCGCTCCTGTCTGTCTCAACTATTGGATCACTACGACAAGGTCCTAGATGTACTAGAAGACAAAAAGAATGCAGATGTAATATATACAGACTTCGCAAAAGCCTTCGACAAGTGTGACCATGGCGTAATAGCGCACAAAATGCGTGCTAAAGGAATAACAGGAAAAGTCGGTCGATGGATCTATAATTTCCTTACTAACAGAACACAGAGAGTAGTAGTCAACAGAGTAAAGTCCGAGGCAGCTACGGTGAAAAGCTCTGTTCCACAAGGCACAGTACTCGCTCCCATCTTGTTCCTCATCCTCATATCTGACATAGACAAGGATGTCAGCCACAGCACCGTGTCTTCCTTTGCAGATGACACCCGAATCTGCATGACAGTGTCTTCCATTGCAGACACTGCAAGGCTCCAGGCGGACATCACCCAAATTTTTTCAGTGGGCTGCAGAAAAACAATATGAAGTTCAACGATGAGAATTTCAATTACTCAGATATGGTAAACACGGGGAAATTAAATCTTCATCAGAGTACAAAACAAATTCTGGCCACAAAATAGAGCGAAACACCAACGTCAAAGACCTGGGAGTGATCATGTCGGAGGATCTCACCTTCAAGGACGATAACATTGTATGAATCGCATCTGCTAGAAAAATGACAGGATGGATAATGAGAACCTTCAAAACTAGGGAGGCCAAGCCCATGATGACACTCTTCAGGTCACTTGTTCTATCTAGGCTGGAATATTGTTGCACACTAACAGCACCTTTCAAGGCAGATGAAATTGCTGACCTAGAAAATGTACAGAGAACCTTCATGGCGCGCATAATGGAGATAAACACCTCAGTTATAGGAGCGCTTGAGGTTCCTAAACCTGTATTCCCTGGAACGCAGGCGGGAGAGATACATGATTATATACACCTGGAAAATCCTAGAGGGACTAGTACCGAACTTGCACACGAAAATCACTCACTACGAAAGCAAAAGACTTGGCAGACGATGCAACATCCCCCCCAATGAAAAGCAGGGTGTCACTAGCACGTTAAGAGACCATACAATAAGTGTCAGGGGCCCGAGACTGTTCAACTGCCTCCCAGCATACATAAGGAGATTACCAACAGACCCTGGCAGTCTTCAAGCTGGCACTGGACAAGCACCTAAAGTCGGTTCTGACCAGCCGGGCTGTGGCTCGTACATTGGTTTGCGTGCAGCCAGCAGTAACAGCCTGGTTGATCAGGCTCTGATCCACCAGGAGGCTGGTCACAGACCGGCCGCGGGGGCGTTGACCCCCGGAACTCTCTCCAGGTAAACTCCAGTATATATATATATATATATATATATATATATATATATATATATATATATATAAATATATATATATATATATATATAATATATATATATATAAAATATATATATATATATATATTATAGGTAGTAGGTTGGTAGACAGCAACCGCCCAGGGAGGTACTACCGTCCTGCCAAGTGAGTGTAAAACGAAAGCCTGTAATTGTTTTACATGATGGTAGGATTGCTGGTGTCCTTTTTTCTGTCTCATGAACATGCAGAGATTTCAGGTACGTCTTGCTACTTCTACTTACACTTAGGTCACACTACACATACATGTACAAGCACGTATATACACACCCCTCTGGGTTTCTTCTATTTTCTTTCTAGTTCTTATTCTTGTTTATTTCCTCTTATCTCCATGGGGAAGTGGAACAGAATTCTTCCTCCGTAAGCCATGCGTGTTGTAAGAGGCGACTAAAATGCAGGAGCAAGGGCTAGTAACCCCTTCTTCTGTATATATTACTAAATGTGAAAGGAGAAACTTTTGTTTTTCCTTTTGGGCCACCCCACCTCGGTGGGACACGGCTGTGTGTTGAAAGAAAGAAAGAATATATATATATATATATATATATATATATATATATATATATATATATATATATAATATGTATATATATATATATATATATGTGTGTGTGTGTGTGTGTGTACTCACCTAGTTGAGGTTGCAGGGGTCGAGTCCAAGCTCCTGGTGTATGTGTGTGTATGTGTGTGTATGTGTGTGTGTGTGTGTGTGTGTGTGTGTGTGTGTGTGTGTGTGTGTGTGTGTGGTGTGTGTGTGTGTGTATTGTATACGTGTAGTTGCCAAGTATCACAACAGTCAGAGTCAAACAGTGGACATCATTTGTGAGTGTAGATCACTAGCATGGTAGCAATATTGGCCAGGGTTACGGTTATTTCATCGGCTCCCGGGTTTTAGGGCTGCTGGGTACACTCTCAATTAAGTAAACCCAATTGGGGCCAGAGTTACAACAAATATCATCCACTTCCATATCCCCACACCCCAGCGGTTATATATACTTCCAGTATATGGCTCTCAGTGTACATATGCTGCCAGTTTATTTTAAATCCCATTTTAGAGATTTAAGTATTCTTGACTGGTGGACACTGTTACATTTCAATCTTAATGACCCTTCTGTTACTGATGAGATTTTAAACAAAAATTATCAACTAACAATGTTACTTTCAAGGCTCGTAAAAATATGTACAATTAAAATGTACAAGGTATACAGTCCTAACTGACACCAATTGACATACTACTATATAGAAAGCCCCTTGTTATGCAGAACATTTCGGCAAATCAGGTCAATTTTGTCCCAGGATGCGACCCACACCAGTCGACTAACACCCAGGTACCCATTTTACTGATGGGTGAACATGGACATCAGGTGTCTTATGGAAACACGTCCTATTGTTTCCCAGCCGTACAGGGGATTCGATCCATGGACCTCAGTGTGTGAGCTGAGTGCGGTAACGGTTTGAGCTACGGGACCACCCCAATATACCAGCAGTGACCACAGATCACGTATAAACGAATAAACGCTGTAGACAATGCTTGTTGACAAATCTGAGAATGGCCCTCAGGAATTCAAAAAGTGTCATCCCCGGGTGCTATATACAACATATATAGGGGACTTTAACTTTAGTCAAATTGACTGGAATTCTTTGACAGGTAATCTCGATCAGGGTTTTG
>NC_069414.1:10369239-10404239 GCF_026875155.1 Cherax quadricarinatus
AAAAGCTCTGTTCCACAAGGCACATCTCGCTCCCTTTTGTTCCTCACCCTCTATCTGACATAGACAAGGATGTCAGCCCGCACTGTCTTCCTTTGCAGATGACACCCGAATCTGCATGACAGTGTCTTCCATTGCAGACACTGCAAGGCTCCAGGCGGACATTACCCAAATCTTTCAGTGGGCTACAGAAAACAATATGAAGTTCAACGATGAGAAATTCAATTACTCAGATATGGTAAACACGAGGAAATTAAATCTTCATCAGAGTACAAAACAAATTCTGGCCACAAATAGAGCGAAACACCAACGTCAAAGACCTGGGAGTGATCATGTCGGAGGATCTCACCTTCAAGGACCATAACATTGTATCAATCGCATCTGCTAGAAAAATGACAGGATGGATAATGAGAACCTTCAAAACTAGGGAGGCCAAGCCCATGATGACATTCTTCAGGTCACTTGTTCTATCTAGGCTGGAATATTGCTCCCACACTAACAGCACCTTTCAAGGCAGATGAAATTGCTGACCTAGAAAATGTACAGAGAACCTTCACGGCGCGCATAATGGAGATAAAACACCTCAGTTACTGGGAGTGCTTGAGGTTCCTAAACCTGTATTCCCTGGAACGCAGGCGGGAGAGATACATGATTATATACACCTGGAAAATCCTAGAGGGACTAGTACCGAACTTGCACACGAAAATCACTCACTACGAAAGCAAAAGACTTGGCAGACGATGCAACATCCCCCCCAATGAAAAGCAGGGGTGTCACTAGCACGTTAAGAGACCATACAATAAGTGTCAGGGGCCCGAGACTGTTCAACTGCCTCCCAGCATACATAAGGGGAATTCCCAAAACAGACCCCTGGCAGTCTTCAAGCTGGCACTGGACAAGCACCTAAAGTCGGTTCCTGACCAGCCGGGCTGTGGCTCGTACGTTGGTTTGCGTGCAGCCAGCAGTAAACAGCCTGGTTGATCAGGCTCTGATCCACCAGGAGGCCTGGTCACGGACCGGGCCGCGGGGGCGTTGACCCCTGGAACTCTCTCCAGGTAAACTCCAGGTATATATATATATATATATATATATATATATATATAATATATATATATATATATAAAATATATATATATATATATATATATATATATGTGTGTGTGTGTGTTGTACTCACCTAGTTGAGGTTGCAGGGGTCGAGTCCAAGCTCCTGGTGTATGTGTGTGTGTATGTGTGTGTATGTGTGTGTGTGTGTGTGTGTGTGTCTGTGTGTGTGTATTGTATACGTGTAGTTGCCAAGTATCACAACAGTCAGAGCCAAACAGTGGACATCATTTGTGAGTGTAGATCACTAGCATGGTAGCATATTGGCCAGGGTTACGGTTATTTCATCGGCTCCCGGGTTTTAGGGCTGCTGGGTACACTCTCAATTAAGTAAACCCAATTGGGGCCGGAGTTACAACAAATATCATCCACTTCCATATCCCCGCACCCCAGCGGTTATATATACTTCCAGGTATATGGCTCTCAGTGTACATATGCTGCCAGTTTATTTTAAATCCCATTTTAGAGATTTAAGTATTCTTGACTGGTGGTACACTGGTTACATGCAATCTTAATGACCCTTCTGTTACTGATGAGATTTTAAACAAATTATCAACTAAACAATGTTACTTTCAAGGCTCGTAACAATATGTACAATTACATGTACAAGGTATACAGCCCTAACTGACACCAATGACATACTACTATATAGAAAGCCCCTTGTTATGCAGAACATTTCAGGCAAATCAGGTCAATTTTGTCCCAGGATGCGACCCACACCAGTCGACTAACACCCAGGTACCCATTTTACTGATGGGTGAACATGGACATCAGGTGTCTTATGGAAACACGTCCTATTGTTTCCCAGCCGTACAGGGGATTCGATCCATGGACCTCAGTGTGTGTGAGCTGAGTGCGGTAACGGTCGAGCTAAGGGACACCCCAATATACCAGCAGTGACCACAGATCACGTATAAACGAATAAACGCTGTAGACAATGCTTGTTGACAAATCTGAGAATGACCCTCAGGAATCTCAAGAAAGTGTCATCCTGGGTGCTATATACAACATATATAGGGGACTTTAACTTTAGTCAAATTGACTGGAATTCTTTGACAGGTAATCTCGAGTCCAGTGACTTTATGGAAACAGTTCAGGACTGTTTTCTGAAGCAGTGCGTAACAGAGCCTACCAGGGGTAATAATTTGCTAGACCTAGTCTTGTCAAATAAGGAAACACTCGTGAATAATCTGGAGATCACTGAAGAGCTTGGCGCAAGTGATCACAAGTCCATCACTTTTAGCATTAACTGGGAATGCAAGAATAATGATAATACAGTAAAAAATCCCTGATTTCCGTTCTGCCGATTATAATGGACTTATGGAACATCTGTCAAATCTTGATTGGGGTTATCTAGCTAATGATTTTATTGACGATGATCATACTTACGATTATGAAGGGATCTGCTTTTATGATTGTTTTCTTAATAATGTACACAATGCCCAGAGTATATACATTCCCCAGAGAGAAATTAGGTCTAATAATAACGATCCCAAATGGGTTAACAGTAGGCTAAAGCATCTATTAGGGGAGAAAAGGGGAATTTATAGGCCCATCAGAAGAGGAGAGGTTAACCTTACTGACCAATATGTTCAGCTTAAAAGAGAAGTAAAAAAGGCGATTAGAAAGGCTAAACGTGACTATGAAATTAGAGTTGCTAGTGAATCAAAGACTAATCCAAAGGGGTTCTTTCAAGTGTATAGGACGAAGGTGAAGGAAAAAGTAGGACCTCTGAAAATTGGGAATGGACAGATGACGGATAACGAACTGGAAATGTGTTCCTTATTTAATGACTATTTTTTGTCAGTTTTTACACAGGAAGATGTAAATGAGATTCCAGTAATTAACAATTATTTAGTTCCTGATGAATTTACACCTCGATCATATCCCCCTTAATTCTACGCCTTTCTAGAGAGTGCAGATTCAGGGCCCTCAGTTTATCCTCATAGGGAAGATTTCTGATACATGGGATCAACTTTGTCATCCTCCTCTGTACGTTTTCCAGAGCATTTATATCCATTCTGTAATACGGTGACCAGAACTGAGCAGCATAGTCTAAATGAGGCCTAACCAAGGATATATAGAGTTGAAGAACAACCTGAGGACTTCTATTATTTATACTTCTTGCTATGAAGCCAAGAATTCTGTTAGCTTTATTGTGAACACTAATGCACTGTTGTCTAGGTTTTAGATTACTGCTAACCAGAACTCCTAAATCCTTTTCGCAATCGGTAATATTAAGATCTACATTATTTAGTTTATATGTGGCATGGTTATTTTCCTGTCCAATATTTAGAACTTTGCATTTGTCTATATTAAACTGTATCTGCCACTTCTCCAACCACTACATCAGTCTATTCAAATCATCCTGGAGTGCTCTAACGTCCTCATTAGAATGAATTGGACGGCCTATTTTGGAGTCATCAGCAAATTTACTTATGTCGCCATGTATTCCCTCATCTAAGTCGTTTATGTAGATTGTGAACAACAAGGGGCCAAACACTAACCCCTGAGGAACACCGCTTGTGACGTGCCCCCATTCCGATTTATCCCCATTTATGCAAACTCTCTGCTGCCGATTCGTCAACCATGCCTCAACCCAGGAAAAAATTTCTCCTCCTATTCTATGTGCCTTAAGTTTCCTCAATAGCCTCTGATGTGGAACTCTATCGAAAGCGTTATTGAAGTCCATATACACAATATCATATTCAATACCATGATCTACCTCCTCAAATACCTTAGTGAAGAAAGTTAGTAAATTCGTAAGACAGGAACGCCCCTTTGTAAAACCGTGTTGAGGTTCATTAGTCAATTGATGCCTTTCGAGATGGCTACGAATTGCTTTGGCAATACTTTATTCCATAAATTTTCCCACTATGGAGGTAAGGCTTATTGGTCTATAATTCGAAACTAAGGACCTGTCACCTGCCTTGTAAATAGGTATTACATTTGCCATTTTCCACTTGTCAGGCACAGTACCCGTTTGTAGTGATATGTTAAAAAGATTAGCCAAAGATATGGTAAGTTCCTCTTTACATTCCTTTAACACCCTTGCAAACAGTTCATCAGGACCTGGGGATTTGTTAGGTTTTAGTTTCTCTATTTGTCTGAGGATCATGTCACTAGTTACCGCAATCGTACATAGTTTATTATCGTCCTGTTCTACATGATCTATAATTTCAGGAATTTCGCTAGTATCTTCCTGAGTAAAAACTGAGAGGAAGTAAGAATTGAAAATTTCACACATATCCTTATCACTGTCAGTGATCTGACCAGAGTTACTCTTAAGTGGGCCTATCTTGTCCCTAATCTTACTTCTGTATACCTGAAAGAACCCTTTTGGGTTAGTATTCGAATCCCTTGCGACTTTCGCCTCATAATCCCTTGTTGCTTTTCTTATTCTTTTTTTTATTTCTCTCTTTAATTGAATATATTGATTTCTTAGTCACATAAGGATCTCCCTCGGTGGATCCCTAACAGCATCACAGCAGTCTCTCTCTGTCAGGTACGTATTATTGTTTTTATGGGAAGCATTCAACCCGTAAGGGTCCCATAGAGTCTTTGGTAATGGAATGGATATTCAGAGTTTGATCAGAGAGAGGAAGTGGTGACTGTAGATCCTTAGTTGAAGAGTCCTTCAGCAGGACTGTTGAACAGCAGTACACACTGACATACTCTTCAGCAGGACTGTTGAACAGCAGTACACACTGACATACCCTTCAGCAGGACTGTTGAACAGCAGTACACACTGACATACTCTTCAGCAGGACTGTTGAACAGCAGTACACACAGACATACTCTTCAGCAGGACTGTTGAACAGCAGTACACACTGACATACTCTTCAGCAGGACTGTTGAACAGCAGTACACACTGACATACTCTTCAGCAGGACTGTTGAACAGCAGTACACACTGACATACCCTTCAGCAGGACTGTTGAACAGCAGTACACACAGACATACCCTTCAGCAGGACTGTTGAACAGCAGTACACACTGACATACCCTTCAGCAGGACTGTTGAACAGCAGTACACACTGACATACTCTTCAGCAGGACTCTTGAACAGCAGTACACACTGACATATCCTTCAGCAGGACTGTTGAACAGCAGTACACACTGACATACTCTTCAGCAGGACTGTTGAACAACAGTACCCAGACATACCCTTCAGCAGGACTGTTGAACAACAGTACACACTGACATACCCTTCAGCAGGACTGTTGAACAACAGTACCCACAGACATACCCTTCAGCAGGACTGTTGAACAACAGTACACACTGACATACCCTTCAGCAGGACTGTTGAACAGCAGTACCCACAGACATACCCTTCAGCAGGACTGTTGAACAGCAGTACACACTGACATACCCTTCAGCAGGACTGTTGAACAGCAGTACCCACAGACATACCCTTCAGCAGGACTGTTGAACAGCAGTACCCACAGACATACCCTTCAGCAGGACTGTTGAACAGCAGTACACACAGACATACCCTTCAGCAGGACTGTTGAACAGCAGTACCCACAGACATACCCGTCAGCAGGACTGTTGAACAGCAGTACACACTGACATACCCTTCAGTAGGACTGTTGAACAGCAGTACACACAGACATACCCTTCAGCAGGGCTGTTGAACAGCAGTACACACAGACATACCATTCAGCAGGACTGTTGAACAGCAGTACACACTGACATACCCTTCAGCAGGACTGTTGAACAGCAGTACACACTGACATACCCTCAGCAGGACTGTTGAACAGCAGTACACACTGACATACCCTTCAGCAGGACTGTTGAACGGCAGTACCCACTGACATACCCTTCAGCAGGACTGTTGAACGGCAGTACCCACTGACATACCCTTCAGCAGGACTGTTGAACAGCAGTACACACTGACATACCCTTCAGCAGGACTGTTGAACAGCAGTACACACTGACATACCCTTCAGCAGGACTGTTGAACAGCAGTACACACTGACATACCCTTCAGCAGGACTGTTGAACAGCAGTACACACAGACATACCCTTCAGCAGGACTGTTGAACAGCAGTACACACAGACATACCCTTCAGCAGGACTGTTGAACAGCAGTACACACAGACATACCCTTCAGCAGGACTGTTGAACAGCAGTACACACAGACATACCCTTCAGCAGGACTGTTGAACAGCAGTACACACCGCCTTGAGAACCCTAGACAACGTGACTGCCAACACTAACATTGTGACTGTCACTGTCACTGTCACTGTCACTGCTTCCTTGCATCCTGCATGGTGCATGATTTAGATTTATGTTGCACTGCCATTACAACGCTCCAGCGGCCACCTTTGTTGTTTATCGACCTCTCTCATTTGTGTAAGTGTTGTTGATGGTGTTATGTTATACACTGTGTAGTGTAAGTGTTATTGATGGTGTTATGTTATACACTGTGTAGTGTAAGTGTTGTTGATGGTGTTATGTTAACACTGTGTAGTGTAAGTGTTATGATGGGTTATGTTATACACTGTGTGTTTTTAAGTGTTATTGATGGTGTTATGTTATACACTGTGGATTTAAGGGTTTTTAGGGTGTTATGTTGTACTTTGTCCCGTAAAAGGGTGGGCGTTACGTTGTAATGTGTAGTTGATGGGGGGTTTTAAAACACGTGTTGTGCAAGGGGGTTTTGGGTGAAAAGGCCCAGTTTATAATGTAAGAGTAAAACTGAAAGCTGTACTTTTTTCCCGTAAAGCGCTACACGAGCAAAAGCGTTGGCCCAGTAACAAAAAAGTAGGACATACTCCCAATAGTACCCCCCTGTCAGTAGTGTAAAGTATATATAGTAGGTGGTGGACAGCACTACCCAGGAGGTGTCCCCTAGTGTAGGTGAGTGGAACAGTAGTGAGTGAAAAGCAACCTTCCATGGGAAAATTCGTCTCCCAGGTGAGTTAGTACCACCCCCTCCTCTGGTCAGTGTAAATATAACCTTTTAAAACTTTTCAACATCGAGCTTTTTTTGCGGTCTTTTCTTGGTTCAACCCTTGCGTCGGGGTGGTGACTCCATCGCCTCAAAATAACAACATAGAGAAGGTAAAATTTAAAAACAAAGATTTAAAATTTTTAACTGCATTCCCCTTTTTTTAAGTGCAGGTACAAAATTAATACCCTAGTGACTAGTCGTTCTCAATATTTGTTCTTAAAAATATTGAAGCCAACTATTATTTCCCCCTTAAACTCAACCTTCCTAAGGAAAAAAATTTTTTCTGATTCATTTTGAAGTAAGTATCAAGATGTCAACAAATTGCTTTAAAATATCTTAAAAAATTTTAAAAAAAAAATTTATAAAAAAAAAAAGCCAAGAATTATGTGAAAAAGATGATATAAATATTTAAAAACGTCTATTCTGCAGAACAATATACACCAAAAATAACACACCCAAAGGTATATAGTTCATTATATAAACAAAAAGAGCTGATTTAAACCCCACTTAGGGAAAAAAAATATTCTTAAAAATGGTGGGTAGTGTATGCAACATTACCCAGGCCCTGGTGTTGGATAGATTGAAACCCCAACACACCTGTTTGTAGAAACTAAACAGTATCTCTACCCTTGTGTATATTTAAAAAATTGGGGTAAAAAAAGAGTTATTCCCCCTTTTTCATTTTTTTCTTGTTTTAGTAACACTATTTTGGGGAATGACGTAACGGTGAGTAATTTTAGAGTAAACTCGCATTAAAAATTTAACCATGGTTAAGTAATGTTCAATATGTTTCCTTGATACGGGTGTTCCCCTGCGAGACACATCTTGTAGCACACATTAATCTTGTTTCTCCGTGGATTGCTCTATATATTTACCATCTACTTGTGTAAATTAGCCATCTACTAAACCTATGTTTATCATCTACTTGTACTACATATACGTTCTTGTGGTATTTGAGACTATGCCATAGAGACACGATACACAAGTAGACTGTGGTGACTGATTCCTTCAAGTAGCATGCTGGTGACGTATTCCTTCAAGTAGACGCTGTGACGTGATTCCAAGTAGACTGTTTGGGTGACGTGATTCCTTCAAGTAGACTGTTGGGTGACGTGATTCCTTCAAGTAGACTGCAGGTGACGTGATCTCAAGTAGACGTTGGACGTGTTCCTTCAAGTAGACTGCTGGGTGACGTGATTCCTTCAAGTAGACTGCAGAGTGACGTGATTCCTTCAAGTAGACTGTTGGGTGACGTGATTCCTTCAAGTAGACTGCTGGGTGACGTGATTCCTTCAAGTAGACTGTTGGGTGACGTGATTCCTTCAAGTAGACTAGGGTACGGATTCCTTCAAGTAGACTGCTGGGTGACGTGATTCCTTTAAGTAGACTGCTGGGTGACGTGATTCCTTTAAGGGGATCACGTCAAGGGGAAGGGCTTTTGATACAAGGAATTGAAACACCCCTTCCTTTCCTCTGATATGATTGTCTTCCGTATGATCATTATGGGTTTAGCGCTTCCCCATAGATTGTGTTTATGAGCGGGGTCACCATGTGACCATGAGCCACACTGAGCGGGGTCACCATGTGACCATGAGCTACACTCAGCGGGGTCACCATGTGACCATGAGCTACACTCAGCGGGGTAACCATGACCTACACTGAGCGGGGTCACCATGTGACCTGCTTTCATGTATTTTCAGTGTTCTAATATGGATGTCTTAATTTTTTTCCTTAAAACTTTCGTTTATACCTTAAGAACGCCTTTTCTGATCGCTTCCAAATTTTCTGGCAGCTGTTATAATGCGGGAAGTGTTCATTCAGGCAGTAAGTTCTCTCTCTGCTCATACTTTTATCCGAGTCCCTAAAATTTCGTTTCCTTGTGATGACTTAAGACTCTTCTGACCGGCTTGAAACATTTACAAAAGATATATTCTAATTAAAATAGGCTTAGCATTGTTATAGGTGAGTGGCTTTATAAAAAGGTGTACCTAATTAGAGATAATTAGGTTTATAATTGCAGGTAGGTATCATTTTTGCCAATTTTCTCTGTAAAATCCGATGATTTTTCCAGATAAATTAGGTTTCTTACAGCTAAGTAAACCTTGTTTATGAACGACTTTATTATGTAATTGTTGATGATCTTATAAACAGGATGCTGCTCAATAAGTTTATTTTATATATGAGCAAATTTGTCAGTATACTAAAATAGTTGAAATAATTAAATAAGAGATGAAAACTTTGTCCATATCTGGAGAACACCTCTTCAGATCGGAATTCAGAATATTAAAGCTGATACATCATAAGCCTAGCCTGACTTGACGTTGATTTGAGTTTTTACTGACATTGTAAATGAAATGTAGAGTCGGTGGATTTAGAGCAGTTACTGGATAATGTCATCTTTGATAGGCTTCAAACTTTCGTTGCTGGTGGTGTTTAATAAGACGAAGCTTGGTACTCAGTTTGAGAAGTACAAATTAACCAGCTAATCAAATATTTCTTCTGATTAGCTTGAGACAGTAAGCGCAGGTAAAGTTTAGTGGGAAGTAGTTTTGTATTCCGTCTGGGATGTGTACAGACCAAGTTGTTAATTTTATTAACAAAAATATCAAACTGGACTTAAAAACAAGATGAAATATTTTTTTCATTGTAGAATTGTAATGATTTTTAAATATAATGTGATAGAGAAAAGAAAATTGCGGAATTTTGAAAACAAAAATTTTAATAACATTTTACAAATTTCGAGAGTTTAGTGAACCCTTAAATACTATTTTTTTTTTTTTTTTGGGGGTACGACTTTATATTAGAGCCGAAATATTATTACAAACTGTGAATTATCTTCCACTAACTTCCTCCAAGTTTTCATTTATTATTTGAGAACCCCTTATCCGATCGGCTTCAAATTTTCAACCCTGGTCAACTATAACAAGGGGAAGGTTGATGGAGCAATTAGCACGTGCATCTACCCTTTTGTTAATTTTAAGTCAGTCATTCCCGAGTCTGGCTTCCACTCGATAATTTTGGAAAGCTTCTTCTGTTCGGCTCTGGGATTTTATCACTAGTTAATCTTACACAAAAAGAAGGTTGGTATTGTTGGTACAATGTGTTGTTGCCCTTTGGCCAATTTTAATTTTGAAATGATATGGTATTATTTTTTTCCATTTGGTAAATGGAGATTGTGTTTTATGAAGGGTATCAGTTTTTAATGGCTGGTATTTCTTATGAAACTGATGATGCGAATCTCGTTATAGGCTGTGTAGCCGCTTAATTCTCAAATTTATTATTATTAAACTAGTAACAGTAGGATTCTGTTCAATAACTGGGGAATGCATCACCTGGTCGGCTTCACACTTTAATGCTGATGTGTTCCCCTCAAAGGAAGCTTGACCTTGAATTTAGGTTGTGTGAGTTTGAATGTGTCACTATTATTCACCAACTGATTTCCATCAAAAAACTGAAGAATGTGTTTTTGATCGGTTTTAGCTTTTAAATACTGATGAATCTTTCTTTGAGAAATGGTTCTGATTCATTTTGGCGCGTAAAGGTTCCAATTTGCCTTTTTTCTTGAAACTGGAAAAATGGAAATAACAGTTTTCATGTGATAATTCGTGAATGCCTCAAGCGATTATCTTCGAAGCTTCCATGCTGATAATTTGATAATGCAACTTCTGAGAGGCTTCAAACTTGTGCTGGCATATTTTGATACATCAATCTTTCTGAGGTAACTATTTGAATGCCTTTTCATACTGGCTTCAAACTTTCGAAGTTGGTGTTTTTTAGTGGAAATCGTGAAATAGTTTCTGGCTGCTAATGTCCTAATTTGCCATTTTTTATTGAGGAAATTGGGATATTAATTTCCATCTGATAACTTGTGAGTACCTCTCCTGATGCTCTTTAAATCTTCAATGCTGACATTAAACTACATCACAGACTTATGCCGCACTCTACACTATTCCAATAGCGTGCACTGACGTACAGGGGGCTGGGGTTATGCAGCACTGGAATGCTCTCTCGGATCGTGCCGCTTCAGGCATACAACTAGGTATACTCAGTTCTAACATAGGTGTATTAACCTAGGTGTGCTTGTCGGGGTTGATTCACTGCCTCTGGCCTCGCCTCATTACATTAGTGGTGTATCCCTCATCAGTGGTGTATCCCTTGTTAGTGTATAATCGTATTCGTTTAGAGCTTCTAATGATTATAATAATATAATGATATAATTATCCTTAATGACATACCCTTAGTAGTATTTCACCTTAAAGGTATAAGCGTCCTTAGTGATAAATCATTGTTGGTATATCTTATATAAGTGGTATAGGCTTTCTTAGTGTTACAGGCCTCTATAAGGTACATTGTTGCTCAGCGGTATACCAGCTATGATGTTACAGGCCTCATTATAGAAACAAATTTGTCACCCACACAACCCACTCACCTTCCATTTTCTTTGATTTATGATGGTTGTATATCTCAGCAGGTTCCCGTTTTTTGTAAGGCAGAGAAAGTACGAGAGTGAGACAGAAAAGTACGGGTTTAGTATCAAGTTATCTGATGTCTAAGTGACGCCAGGGGCGTCGAAGGGGGGCAGGGGGCCTCCCGGGTGACACCATTTAGGGGGCGACACCATAGAGCCTTTAAAGAAGGTAACACTAATGACCAAAACCGTGTTGCAGCAACCTAAGAGAAAAATCGTTCGTTTCTATATAGGCCTATATAGGGAAAAATCATTGATTTTGATGTGGTAGATGATTTTGCAGGATCGAAAGCAAGGAAATGAAATATCAGATTCTTTGAGACGTTACCTGTACTCAAGGTTAAATCCGAATTATTGTTTTTCTTTATTTTTTCAATTTTTTTTTCATTGTTGAAGATGAATAATGTAGGATGTGTTGGTGTACTCAAAGTGGTATTTAAGTTTATGTTTCCTCAATATTACTACGATTATTTATTTTATCATTAATAAAGTTCGGTTTATGGCCTTTAAACGTTCTCATTGTTAAACATTAGTCACTGGTCATGCAGCAGTGATGTAACTGGTCATGCAGCAGTGATGTAACTGGTCATGCAGCAGTGATGTAACTGGTCATGCAGCAGTGATGTAACTGGTCATGCAGCAGTGATGTAACTGGTCATGCAGCAGTGATGTAACTGGTCATGCAGTAGTGATGTAACTGGTCATGCAGTAGTGATGTAACTGGTCATGCAGCAGTGATGTAACTGGTCATGCAGTAGTGATGTAACTGGTCATGCAGCAGTGATGTAACTGGTCATGCAGCAGTGATGTAACTGGTCATGCAGCAGTGATGTAACTGGTCATGCAGTAGTGATGTAACTGGTCATGCAGCAGTGATGTAACTGGTCATGCAGCAGTGATGTAACTGGTCATGCAGTAGTGATGTAACTGGTCATGCAGCAGTGATGTAACTGGTCATGCAGCAGTGATGTAACTGGTCATGCAGCAGTGAAGTAACTGGTCATGCAGCAGTGATGTGACTGGTCATGCAGTAGTGATGTAACTGGTCATGCAGCAGTGATGTGACTGGTCATGCAGTAGTGATGTAACTGGTCATGCAGCAGTGATGTAACTGGTCATGCAGCAGTGATGTGACTGGTCATGCAGCAGTGATGTAACTGGTCATGCAGCAGTGATGTGACTGGTCATGCAGCAGTGATGTAACTGGTCATGCAGCAGTGATGTAACTGGTCATGCAGCAGTGATGTGACTGGTCATGCAGTAGTGATGTAACTGGTCATGCAGCAGTGATGTAACTGGTCATGCAGCAGTGATGTAACTGGTCATGCAGTAGTGATGTAACTGGTCATGCAGCAGTGATGTAACGGACATGCAGTAAGTGAATTTTAACTGGTCATGCAGCAGTGATGTAACTGGTCATGCAGCAGTGATGTAACTGGTCATGCAGCAGTGATGTAACTGGTCATGCAGCAGTGATGTAACTGTCATGCAGTAGTGATGTAACTGGTCATGCAGCAGTGATGTAACTGGTCATGCAGTAGTGATGTAACTGGTCATGCAGCAGTGATGTAATGGTCATGCAGCAGTGATGTAAAATGGTCATGCAGCAGTGATGTAACTGGTCATGCAGCAGTGATGTAACTGGTCATGCAGCAGTGATGTAACTGGTCATGCAGTAGTGATGTAACTGGTCATGCAGCAGTGATGTAACTGGTCATGCAGCAGTGATGTAACTGGTCATGCAGCAGTGATGTAACTGGTCATGCAGCAGTGATGTAACTGGTCATGCAGCAGTGATGTAATGGTCATGCAGTAGTGATGTAACTGGTCATGCAGCAGTGATGTAACTGGTCATGCAGCAGTGATGTAACTGGTCATGCAGCAGTGATGTAACTGGTCATGCAGCAGTGATGTAACTGGTCATGCAATAGTGATGTAACTGGTCATGCAGCAGGATGTAACTGGTCATGCAGCAGTGATGTAACTGGTCATGCAGCAGTGATGTAACTGGTCATGCAGCAGTGATGTAACTGGTCATGCAGCAGTGATGTAACTGGTCATGCAGTAGTGATGTGAAATGGTCTGCAGTAGTGATGTAACTGGTCATGCAGCAGTGATGTAACTGGTCATGCAGCAGTGATGTAACTGGTCATGCAGCAGTGATGTAACTGGTCATGCAGCAGTGATGTAACTGGTCATGCAGCAGTGATGTAACTGGTCATGCAGTAGTGATGTAAACTGGTCATGCAGCAGTGATGTAAAATGGTCAGGCAGCAGTGATGTAACTGGTCATGCAGCAGTGATGTAACTGGTCATGCAGCAGTGATGTAACGGTCATGCAGTAGTGATGTAACTGGTCATGCAGCAGTGATGTAACTGGTCATGCAGCAGTGATGTACTGGTCATGTAGTAGTGATGTAACTGGTCAAAGCAGCAGTGATGTAACTGGGCATGCAGCAGTGATGTAACTGGTCATGCAGCAGTGATGTAACTGGTCATGCAGCAGTGATGTAACTGGTCAGCAGCAAATGATGTAACTGGTCATGCAGCAGTGATGTAACTGGTCATGCAGCAGTGATGTAACTGGTCATTCAGCAGTGATGTAACTGGTCATGCAGCAGTGATGTAACTGGTCATGCAGCAGTGATGTAACTGGTCATGCAGCAGTGATGTAACTGTCATGCAGCAGTGATGTAACTGGTCATGCAGCAGTGATGTAACTGGTCATGCAGCAGTGATTAACTGGTCATGCAGCAGTGATGTAACTGGTCATTCAGCAGTGATGTAACTGGTCATGCAGCAGTGATGTAACTGGTCATGCAGCAGTGATGTAACTGGTCATGCAGCAGTGATGTAACTGGTCATGCAGCAGTGATGTAACTGGTCATGCATAGTGATGAAACTGGTCATTTCAGTAGTGATGTAACTGGTCATGCAGCAGTGATGTAACTGGTCATGCAGCAGTGATGTAACTGGTCATGCAGCAGTGATGTAACTGGTCATGCAGCAGTGATGTAACTGGTCATGCAGCAGTGATGTAACTGGTCATGCAGCAGTGATGTAACTGGTCATGCAGCAGTGATGTAACTGGTCATGCAGCAGTGATGTAACTGGTCATGCAGCAGTGATGTAACTGGTCATGCAGCGTGATGTAACTGGTCATGCAGCGTGATGTAACTGGTCATGCAGCAGTGATGTAACTGGTCATGCAGCAGTGATGTAACTGGTCATGCAGCAGTGATGTAAACGGTCATGCAGCGTGATGTAACTGGTCATGCAGCTGTGATGTAACTGGTCATGCAGCAGTGATGTAACTGGTCATGCAGCAGTGATGTAACTGGGCATGCAGCAGTGATGTAACTGGTCATGCAGCAGTGATGTAACTGGTCATGCAGCTGTGATGTAATGGTCATGCAGCAGTGATGTAACTGGTCATGCAGCTGTGATGTAACTGGTCATGCAGCATGATGTAACTGGTCATGCAGCAGTGATGTAACTTGTCATGCAGCAGTGATGTAACTGGTCATGCAGCAGTGATGTAACTGGTCATGCAGCAGTGATGTAACTGGTCATGCAGCATGTATGTAACTGGTCATGCAGCAGTGATGTAACTGGTCATGCAGCAGTGATGTAACTGGTCATGCAGCAGTGATGTAACTGGTCATGCAGCAGTGATGTAACTGGTCATGCAGCAGTGATGTAACTGGTCATGCAGCAGTGATGTAACTGGTCATGCAGCAGTGATGTAACTGGTCATGCAGCAGAGATGTAACTGGTCATGCAGCAGTGATGTAACTGGTCATGCAGCTGTGATGTAACTGGTCATGCAGCAGTGATGTAACTGGTCATGCAGCAGTGATGTAACTGGTCATGCAGCAGTGATGTAACTGGTCATGCAGCAGTGATGTAACTGGTCATGCAGCAGTGATGTAACTGGTCATGCAGCAGTGATGTAACTGGTCATGCAGCAGTGATGTAACTGGTTCATGCCCGGCAGTGATGTAACTGGTCATGCAGCAGTGATGTAACTGGTCATGCAGCAGTGATGTAACTGGTCATGCAGCAGTGATGTAACTGGTCATGCAGCAGTGATGTAACTGGTCTTGCAGCAGTGATGTAACTGGAGTTTACTACCCCTATCCCCCCGCCTTTAGATTTCATGGGGGTGACACCAAAGATGCCACCCCGGATGGCAACAAAGATGCCACCCCAGGGGGCACCAAAAATGCCACCCCGGGTGACACCAACCTTAGCGACGCCTGTGTCTAACGAGGTGTCACGTTTATTCAGTAACCCCATTATAACCCCAGCATGACACCACTGTAACCCCGGCATGACACCATAACCCGGCATGACACCATAACCCCAGCATGACAACATAACCCTAGCATGACACCATAACCCCTTCATGACACCATAACCCCAGTATGACGCTATAACCCCATCATGACACCATAACCCCAGCATGACACCTTAACCCTATCATGACACCATAACCCCAGCATGACACATATCCCCGATGACACCATAACCCCAGCATAACACCACAAACCCAACATGACACCATATACCCAGTATGACACCATAACCCTATCATGACACCATAACCCCAGCATGAACCACCATATGTCATTCATGACACCATAACCCCAGCATGACACCATAACCCCATCATAACACCACAAACCAGCATGACACGATAACCCCAGCATGACACTTAACCTATCATGCACCATAACCCCAGCATGACACCATAACCCCAGCTTGACACCATAACCCCAGCATTAACACCACAAACCCAGCATGAACATAACTCCAGCATGACACCATAGCCCCAGCATGACACCTTAACACTATCATGACACCATAACCCTATCATAACACCATAACCCTATCATAACACCATAACCCCAACATGACACCATAACCCCAGCATAACACCACAAACCCAGCATGACACCATACTCCAACATGACACCATAACTCCAGCATGACACCATACCCCTAAATGGAACGTCCTTAACCTCATGACACCATAAACCCATCATGACACCATAACCCCAGCATGACACCATAACCCCAGCATGACACCATAACCCCAGCATAACACCATAATCCCAGCATGGCACCACAACCCCAGCATGACGCTATAACCCCATCATGACACCATAACCCCAGCATGACACCTTAACCCTATCATGACACCATAACCCCAGCATGACACCATAACCCCAGCATGACACCATAACCCCAGCATAACACCACAAACCCAACATGACACCATATACCCAGCATGACACCATAACCCTATCATGACACCATAACCCCAGCATGACACCGTAAGTCTATCATGACACCATAACCCCAGCATGACACCACCCTAACCCCAGCATATCACCACAAACCCAGCATGACACGATAACCCCAGCATGACACCTTAACCCTATCATGACACCATAACCCCAGCATGACACCATAACCCCAGCTTGACACCATAACCCCAGCATAACACCACAAACCCAGCATGACAACATAACTCCAGCATGACACCATAACCCCAGCATGACACCTTAACACTATCATGACACCATAACCCTATCATGACACCATAACCCCAGCATGACACCATAACCCCAGCATGACACCATAACCTCAGTATAACACCATAACCCCAGTATAACACCACAAACCCAGCATGACACCATAACTCCAACATGACACCATAACTCCAGCATGACACCAAAACCCCAGCATGACACCTTAACCCTATCATGACACCATAAACCCATCATGACACCATAACCCCAGCATGACACCATAACCCCAGCATAGCACCATAACCCCAGCATGACACCATAACTCCAGCATGACACCATAACCCCAGCATAACACCATAACCCCAGCATGACACCATAACCCCAGCATGACACCATAACCCCAGGACGACACCATAACCCCCTCATGACACCATAACCCCAGCATGACACCATAACTCCAGCATGACACCATAACCCAGCATAACACAATAACCCCAGCATGACACCATAACCCCAACATGACACATAACCCCAACATAACACCATAAAACCCCAGCATGACACCATAATCCCAGCATGACATCATAACCCCAGCATGACACCATAACCCCAGCATGACAAATAACCCCAGCATAACAGCATAACCCCCATGACACCATAACCTCAGCATAACACCATAACCCCAGCATGACACCATAACCCCAGCATGACACCATAACCCTATCATGACACCATAACCCCAGCATGACACCATAATCCCAGCATAACACCATAACCCCAGCATGACACCATAACCCCAGCATGACACCATAACCCCAGCATGACACCATAACCCTATCATGACACCATAACCCCAACATAACACCATAACCCCAGCATGACACCATAACCCCAGCATGACACCATAACCCCAGCATGACCTCCTCAAGAGGCCCAGAAGCTGTAGATAAACACGCCTAGAGGTCCAGGATCAACACTTTCAAGAGGCCCAGGAGCTGTAGCCTAACATCCTTCAAAGTCTCAAAAACTGTAGATCAACATCCACAATTGGAAGAAGAGATGTGGTTCCTGTCAAGGGACACAGGAGCTAGATTCCAACTCAGACGCCAAAAATGTGACAAGTATTGCCTTCCGCACAGTTTTCTGCACTAACTGGTTTTCGTGTTATAACACAGAAACCAGTTATCTGTCGTTATAACAACGAACACAAGTTAGTGAGTGTTGTCTGGGGATGATGCGACACACCAGCGTTGAAAGTTTGAGACGATGTCAATAGACATTGTTCAGTAACTGCATGAAACTGATATCTCCTTTTGTTTAATATAATGAGTAAATTGCAGTCTTTCAATTTAGAGCCAATCGGAATCTATATCTAGGTGCGATACACAAGCTTATCAGGAGAATCATTCTCCGGTTATCGCATGGAAATCAATATCTCAATTTGTATATTAAAACTGACAAACTAGGACTTACACTGGCAAACTACAATGTAAAACTTCCTCCAACTAAGTTCACCAGAAGTGAAAATCTGAAGCAAACATTAATAGGTAACATTACAGGTATCAGAAATTTCCACCTTTCTAATTATGCTGGTAACCTGGCATATTGAGACCTATATAGCCTAAGCCTCTGGCGAACTTTCCTTAGCAGCAGATGCATTATTTGTTTAAAATATGAATGCGTTCTGTAAAAGCATTCTTAAATAATTGCCTAGAAAATATACGACACCGTTTTTTCAATTAATCTGGAAAATTAACAGTTATACGGTTCAATAATTATCTGAATCTTCTTCAGAGATGCATCAGCTTGGAAAGTTTCAACCCGATCAAAATAGACCTTTTTATCTTGTAGATGAAAAGCAGAATTACACATTTTTGTTTATAAATTAGACAAGAATTAGCTCTTGCCTAACTCAATAACAAAACTTCCATTAGATACAGTATAACGGGGCGTCTGAGTGAAGGAGTCTAAGTCATCCCTCACCCTTCCCCCCTCTAAAGAAAGTTGATGACTCGCAGCTGGTGGTCTGGGGACCTGCCAGGTGGTGGAGTCTCCCACGATAGAACAAACTGGAGAACGTTCCACGCTATAGTTTCGAATCTATGAACTCGGACAAGGAAGCAGAGACAGCCTGGACTCGGCAGTGGCTCCAGGTTAGGTAAGATTTGTCAGGAAACAGGACAAGTGTTTCCTGATGCGGGTCTTAGTCGTATAATGACCCACCGTTGGAGCTTCAGGTCATCTGACAGAGGCCTTCGGCACACTTACCGGTCCACCCCTTTAAATATTATAGTTATGATTATAGCCATTTTTACTTCTGGTAGTGGAAGAGGAACAACGTGATGACATCGAACTGCTGCTAGGAGCAGCAGTTCTCTGCCTCCAGGAGAAGCAGTGCACAAAATCCTCCACCTCGCAAGGAGGCCACTTCCTCTAAGTGGCCTCCAGGGAAAGGAGCCACTCAGATGCGTCTAGCTCCCAGACCCTCAGGTGGCTCCTTACTCTGAGAAGAAGAGAAATCACTCGCCCAGTGGTCAGGGTAGTCTTTAACCTTTCTAAGATTTTATGTGAAGACTGAAGGGACTTCTTGTATGTTGTATACACGACTCTGTCCTTCCTCCCACTTTGCCTCTTAAGCTTTCTTTCAAGCTTCCACCTATTACCTCTCCTCTTTTACCTTTTTCTCAGTTTTCCATCAGCTAACTTTCCCTCTTTTTCTCTCAATCTTCCACCCATCTACGCTCTTTCTTTTTTCCTCCCCTCCACTCTCCTTTCTATTCCACTCCTCTCTACTCTTTTTTGTCATCCATCTCTCCATTTTACATTTATCTCTTTATTCCCTCTCATTCTCATTCACTCTCATCCACTCCCCATCTCTCCCTCTCATCCACTCCCTATCTCTCCTTCTATTTCATCCACTCCCCTGTTTCCCTCTATATTTCATCCACTCTCCATCTTTCCTTCTATTTCATTCACCCCCATTTCTCCCACTATTTCATCCACTCCCCTGTTTTCCTTCTGTTTCATCCACTCTTCGTCTCTTCCTATATTTCATCCACTCCCCATCTCTCCCTCCATATTTCGTCCACTCCCTCTATGTTTCACACAGTCTCCATCTATCCCTCTGTTTCATCCATTCCCCTATCTCTATGTTTCATCCACTCCTCCATCTCCCTCTTTTGATCTTCCGTCTCCACATCACACAGCCTCTTCCGTAATATTTGATGGTCTAACATTTCTTAGATCATGCAAGATCAAGTAGTCTTCCACTGGCCCACATGCACACCCTTTATAGCAATTGTTCCAGTGGACTTAACACTCTACATCATTCCTCAGTACACATGCTACCTTGCATTACATATTTTCTTCCCAAGTTCGTGGATATCAAGCTTTATTGTAAGAGTGTTGCACTTGGAGATCAAGCTTAATTGTGAGTGTGTTGCGCTTGGAGATCAAGCTTTATTGTGAGAGTGTTGCACTTGGAGATCAAGCTATATTGTGAGTGTTGCACTTAGAGATAATATCAAGTTCCTTTTTTTCTTAGTATAAGCCCCTTTTATTTTTAGAATAATTGATTGTCTTGAAATTTATCCCATGTTATCTTGAAAATCCTGATTCACAGCAATGGTATTAAATTGTTGCAGCCATGGTATTATATTGTTGCAACCATGGTATTAAATTGTTCCAGTCAGGGTATTAAATTGTTGCAGCCATGGTATTATATTGTTGCAGCAATGGTATTAAATTGTTCCAGTCAGGGTATTAAATTGTTGCAGCCATGGTATTATATTGTTGCAACCATGGTATTAAATTGTTGCAACCATGGTATTAAATTGTTCCAGTCAGGGTATTAACTTGTTGCAGCCATGGTATTATATTGTTGCAACCATGGTATTAAATTGTTCCAGTCAGGGTATTAAATTGTTGCAGCCATGGTATTATATTGTTGCAGCAATGGTATTAAATTGTTCCAGTCAGGGTATTAACTTGTTGCAGCCATGGTATTATATTGTTGCAACCATGGTATTAAATTGTTCCAGTCAGGGTATTAAATTGTTGCAGCCATGGTATTATATTGTTGCAACCATGGTATTAAATTGTTGCAGCCATGGTATTATATTGTTGCAACCATTACCTGGCGTTTACCTGGAGAGAGTTCCGGGGGTCAACGCCCCCGCGGCCCCGTCTGTGACCAGGCCTCCTGGTGGATCAGAGCCTGATCAACCAGGCTGTTGCTGCTGGCTGCACGCAAACCAACGTACGAGCCACAGCCCGACTGATCCGGAACTGACTTTAGGTGCTTGTCCAGTGCCAGCTTGAAGACTGGCAGGGGTCTGTTGGTAATCCCCCTTATGTGTGCTGGGAGGCAGTTGAACAGTCTCGGGCCCCTGACACTTATTGTATTGTCTCTTAACGTGCTAGTGACACCCCTGCTTTTCATTGGGGGGATGGTGCATCGTCTGCCAAGTCTTTTGCTTTCGTAGTGAGTGATTTTCGTGTGCAAGTTCGGTACTAGCCCCTCTAGGATTTTCCAGGTGTATATAATCATGTATCTCTCCCTCCTGCGTTCCAGGGAATACAGGTTTAGGAACCTCAAGCGATCCCAATAATTGAGGTGTTTTATCTCCGTTATGCGCGCCGTGAAAGTTCTCTGTACATTTTCTAGGTCGGCAATTTCACCTGCCTTGAAAGGTGCTGTTAGTGTGCAGCAATATTCCAGCCTAGATAGAACAAGTGACCTGAAGAGTGTCATCATGGGCTTGGCCTCCCTAGTTTTGAAGGTTCTCATTATCCATCCTGTCATTTTTCTAGCAGATGCGATTGATACAATGTTATGGTCCTTGAAGGTGAGATCCTCCGACATGATCACTCCCAGGTCTTTGACGTTGGTGTTTCGCTCTATTTTGTGGTATTATATTGTTGCAGCCATGGTATTATATTGTTGCAACCATGGTATTATATTGTTGCAACCATGGTATTATATTGTTGCAGCCATGGTATTATATTGTTGCAGCCATGGTATTATATTGTTGCAGCCATGGTATTAAATTGTTCCAGTCAGGGTATTAAATTGTTGCAGCCATGGTATATTGTTGCAGCCATGGTATTAAATTGTTCCAGTCAGGGTATTAAATTGTTGCAGCCATGGTATTATATTGTTGCAACTATGTATTAAATTGTTCCAGTCAGGGTATTATATTGTTGCAGCCATGGTATTAAATTGTTCCAGTCAGGGTATTATATTGTTGCAATCATGGTATTATATTGTTGCAGCCATGGTATTATATTGCTGCAACCATGGTATTAAATTGTTCCAGTCAGGGTATTATATTGTTGCAACCATGGTATTAAATTGTTCCAGTCAGGGTATTATATTGTTGCAACCATGGTATTATATTGTTGCAGCCATGGTATTATATTGTTGCAGCCATGGTATTAAACTGTTGCAACCATGGTATTATATTGTTGCAACCAATAGTATTATATTGTTGCAACCATGGTATTATATTGTTGCAGCCATGGTATTTTATTGTTGCAGCCATGGTATTAAATTGTTCCAGTCAGGGTACTAAATTGTTGCAGCCATGGTATTATATTGTTGCAGCCATGGTATTAAATTGTTCCAGTCAGGGTATTAAATTGTTGCAGCCATGGTATTATATTGTTGCAGCCATGGTATTATATTGTTGCAACCATGGTATTAAATTGTTCCAGTCAGGGTATTAAATTGTTGCAGCCATGGTATTATATTGTTGCAACCATGGTATTATATTGTTGCAGCCATGGTATATTGTTGCAACCATGGTATTATATTGTTGCAACCATGGTATTATATTGTTGCAGCCATGGTATTATATTGTTGCAACCATGGTATTATATTGTTGCAGCCATGGTATATTGTTGCAGCCATGGTATTATATTGTTGCAACCATGGTATTATATTGTTGCAGCCATGGTATATTATTGCAGCCATGGTATTATATTGTTGCAACCATGGTATTATATTGTTGCAGCCATGGTATTATATTGTTGCAACCATGATATTATATTGTTGCAACCATGGTATTATATTGTTGCAACCATATTGTTAAACTGTTGCAACCATGGTATTATATTGTTGCAACCATGGTGTTAAACTGTTGCAACCATGGTATTATATTGTTGCAGCCATGGTATTATATTGTTGCAGCCATGGTATTATATTCTTGCAACCATGGTATTATATTGTTGCAACCTTGGTATTATATTGTTGCAAGCATGGTATTATATTGTTGCAACCATGGTGTTATATTGTTGCAGCCATGGTATTATATTGTTGCAACCATGGTATTATATTGTTGCAACCATGGTGTTAAACTGTTGCAACCATGGTATTATATTGTTGCAGCCATGGTATTATATTGTTGCGGCCATGGTGTTATATTGTTGCAACCATGGTATTATATTGTTGCAACCATGGTGTTAAACTGTTGCAACCATGGTATTATATTGTTGCAGCCATGGTATTATATTGTTGCAGCTATGGCATTATATTGTTGCAACCATGGTATTATATTGTTGCAACCATGGTATTATATTGTTGCAGCCATGGTATTATATTGTTGCAGCCATGGTATATTGTTGCAACCATGGTATTATATTGTTGCAGCCATGGTATTATATTGTTGCAACCATGGTATTATATTGTTGCAACCATGGTATTATATTGTTGCAGCCATGGTATTATATTGTTGCAACCATGGTATTATATTGTTGCAACCATGGTATTATATTTTTTGCAGCCATGGTATTATATTGTTGCAAACCATGGTATTATATTGTTGCAACCATGGTATTATATTGTTGCAACCATGGTATTATATTGTTGCAACCATGGTGTTAAACTGTTGCAACCATGGTATTATATTGTTGCAGCCATGGTATATTGTTGCAGTCATGGTATTATATTGTTGCACCCATGGCATTATATTGTTGCAAACCCTGGTATTATATTGTTGCAGCCATGGTATTATATTGTTGCAACCATTTGGGATTATATTTTTTGCAGCCATGGTATTATATTGTTGCAACCATGATATTATATTGTTGCAACCATGGTATTATATTGTTGCAGCCATGGTATTATATTGTTGCAGCCATGGTATTATATTGTTTTCAGCCATGGGGATTTTATTGTTGCAAACATGGTATTATATTGTTGCAACCATGGTGTTATATTGTTGCAACCATAGTATTATATTGTTGCAACCATTTTTTTATATTGTTGCAACCATGGTATTATATTGTTGCAACCATGGTATTATATTGTTGCAACCATGGTATATTGTTGCAGTCATGGTATTATATTGTTGCAACCATGGTATTATATTGTTGCAACCATGGTATTATATTGTTGCATCCATGGTGTTATATTGTTGCAACCATAGTATTATATTGTTGCAACCATGGTATTATATTGTTGCAACCATGGTATTATATTGTTGCAGCCATGGTATTATATTGTTGCAACCATGGTATTATATTGTTGCAACCATGGTATTATATTGTTGCAACCATGGTGTTATATTGTTGCAACCATAGTATTATATTGTTGCAACCATATTATTATATTGTTGCAACCATGGTATTATATTGTTGCAACCATGGTGTTATATTGTTGCAACCATAGTTTTATAGTGTTGCAACCATGGTGTTATATTGTTGCAGCTATGGCATTATATTGTTGCAACCATGGTATTATATTGTTGCAACCATGGTATTATATTGTTGCAACCATGGTGTTATATTGTTACAACCATAGTATTATATTGTTGCAACCATGGTATTATATTGTTGCAACCATGGTATTATATTGTTGCAACTATGGTGTTATATTGTTGCAACCATTAGTATTATTGTTGCAACCATGGTATTATATTGTTGCAGGGCCCTGTTATTATATTGTTGCAACCATGGTTTATATTGTTGCAACCCTGGTATTATATTTTTTCAAAACCCTGGTGTTATTTGTTGCAACCATAGTATTATATTGTTGCAACCATGGTATTATATTGTTGCAACCATGGTGTTATATTGTTGCAACCATAGTATTATATTGTTGCAACCATGGTATTATATTGTTGCAACCATGGTGTTATATTGTTGCAACCATAGTATTATATTGTTGCAACCATGGTATTATATTGTTTTCAACCATGGTGTTATATTGTTGCAACCATAGTATTATATTGTTGCAACCATGGTATTATATTGTTGCAACCATGTTATATTGTTGCAGTCATGGTATTATTTTGTTGCAACCATGGTATTATATTGTTGCAACCATTGTATATTCTTGCAGTCATGGTGTTATATTGTTGCAGTCATGGTGTTAAACTGTTGCAGATATGGAATGTCTTCATTAATGCTTGGTATCTTGCCAAGATCCTTTTTAATGTCTTACTAAATTCATAGTCTCTTTGAACGTTTGTGTGCGTGTATATGTCTCTGTATGTACGTTTGTCTCTCTGTACGTTGTACCTGTGTACGTTTGTCTCTCTGTACGTTGTACCTGTGTACGTTTGTCTCTCTGTACGTTGTACCTGTATACGGTTGTCCCTATGTACGTTGGGTAAGTTTATCTACTTCTCTCCCTCTCTCCCTCCCTCCAACCCTCCCTCCCTCCCTCCCTCCCTCCCTCCCTCCCTTTCCCCCCCTCCCACCCTCCGCCCAACCCCCACCCCCTCCCTCTCTCCCTCCCTCTCTCCCTCTCACCCTTCCACCCTCCCTCCCTCCCAATCCCTCCCTCACTCCCACCTTCCCACCCTCCCTCCCACCCACCCTCCCTCCCAATCCTACCTCCTTCCTTCCCTCCCTCCCTCCCTCCCAATCTCTCCCTCCCTCCCAATCCCTCCCTCCCTCCCTACCTCTCTTCCTCCGGCCCTCCCTGCCACACTCCCTCCTCCCTGCCTCCTTCCCTCCCTCTCTCCCACCCACCCTCCACCTTCCCTCCCACCCTCCCACTTCCACCCACCACCCACCCTCCCACCCACCCTCCCACCTTCCTCCCTATAAAACAAGTGGTACACTTCAAACATTCGACTCAACAGGTGAACATATCTCAATGCAATATTACAATTCCGACTCTTAATGGATTTAATAATTGTTTGTAAACAGATATTGTCATTTGGGTTATTAATATTAACGGACAGGGAGGGGGAGGGGGGGGTAGGGGAGGGGCAAAGGAGGTAGGCGAACTGGGGAAGGGGAGGGGGGAGATAAGGGTGAATTGGGAATTAAATAGGACACAAATATTTACACTTTTCGCTGTAAATCGAGTATCGGAGTTTGTAATTGGTTGCGCTATGGTGTTTGTACTGTGTGTCTGCATATTTCTCTCTCTTTGTCTCTCTTTGTCTCTCTCTGTCTCTCTCTGTCTCTCTCTGTCTGTCTGTCTCTCTCTCTCTCTCTCTCTCTCTCTCTCTCTCTCTCTCTCTCTCTCTCTCTCTCTCTCTCTCTCTCTCTCTCTCTCTCTCTCTCTCTCTCTCTTTACACAGGGTTTGACAATTTTAGGTTAAGGATCCCTAGCTTTATTGGCAAACTATTTACAAGTTAAGAATTACTAACTTTATTGACAAGTTAAGAGCTGTTACCTACATCAACTCATTTGAAAGCATTTTTGTTATGAGACATACAAGTAGGGAACAGGATGAAGTTGGAGCCATCTGTGGGCCAGCATTTTCATTTGATCAACTGATTTTATCTCGATGACATCATAATGATGTACGAATGTGTTCCATACTCGAGTCATCCTGGGTATATATGGAGTGATGTTCTGGAGAAGGGTACAGCCAGAGTGAAGTTGCTGTTTTCTGCCCGTCTTGTGGTATAGAAAATTGCTTCTCGCTGTCCTCGAAGTGGAGGCAAGTGTGGTACTTTGACAATGTTGGGCTTGTACATCCCTCCTGTGTTGAAGGCTCTGCTGGAATGACAGATCTATCCAGGATGGGTCAAGGCGAGAGATGGGACGTCTGCTCTGTTATCTGCTCTGCCATGCAGTCGCAGATGAGAGGGGAGGGGGCAGGCAAACCAAGAAAGTGGAGCATACTTAAGGTGTGAGCGTACTTCTGCCTCATACAGAATCTTGCAACCCCTACTGTCAAGCAGATGCGAGATACGTCGACGTGCTGTCAGCTTCCTGGCTGCCTTGTTTGCAAGATTTACAACGTGGTTCTTCATGGTCAGTCTGGAGTCAGATTTCACCCCAAGGATATCAATTTCTTCCCCAGGTACCAACACTCTCCCATTCATACTTACTTCTGCTCCGGCATTACCATCATGGTACCTAGAGATCATCATCATTTGTGTTTTCTCAGGTGCAAAATTTATTTGCCATCTCTCTCTCTCTCTCTCTCTCTCTCTCTCTCTCTCTCTCTCTCTCTCTCTCTCTCTCTCTCTCTCTCTCTCTCTCTCTCTCTCTCTCTCTCTCTCTTTACACAAGGTCTGACAAGGTTAGGTAAGGATCCTTGCTTTATTGACAAGCTATGAGCCCTCTCTCTCTCTCTCTCCTCTCTTTCTCTCTCTCTCTCTCTCTCTCTCTCTCTCTCTCTCTATCTATCTATCTATCTATCTATCTATCTATCTCTCTCTATCTCTCTCTCTCTCTCTCTCTCCCTCTCTCTTCTATCTATCTATCTATCTATCTATCTATCTCCTCTCTATCTCTCTCTCTCTCTCTCTCTCACCTCGAAAAAATTCCTTGAGGCGCTCCAGAAACTTTTTTTACTACTTTGAAAGTGCTTAAAAATGGCTCGTATACCCTGGCAACTGCCTCCTATGTTGATAACCTGGAGGAACTGGCCAAGTTCCTGTCTTACTAAGCTTTCCAATGTACTCCCACCTACTCCCGTATACTCTCACATTGTATGGTGTACTCCCACGTACTCTCATATCCAATGGTATACTCCCAGGTACTCCCGTATGCTCTCACATCCTCTGGTGTACTCCTATGTAATCCCGTATACTCTCACATCCACTGGTATACTCCCACATACTCGCATATTCTCTCACACTCTAAAATGTTGCCCCCACATGTACTCGTATACTCTTCAGTGCAGCTCACTCCCTTTATTGTACTCCCACGTCCTGCTATGTACTCCTGCAAGATTCCCATGTACTAACATGCTTGGGCATGTTTCGATTCATGCTTCGTTGATCCAGGTTTTCACTGACAATCCGAAGAGTGAAGTTCATGCGATCACTGGCCAGGACTTGTAGTGTGCCGCGTTACCAAGCAAGTCTGTCTTCACTGCTATGTTCTCTGTAATTTAAATGGTCATACTATGGCCATAATTTTGAAAGGGGTGGACCCGTAAGCCAGCGGAAGGCCTCGGTCAGATGACCAAAAGGTCCAACGGCGGGTCATCTGATTAAGACCCGCGTCAGAAAACACTTGTCCTGTTTCCTGACGAATCTTACGTAACCTAATCTCTATACTCATATCCAGGGATAACGGAATTGCACTCCAGGTAAAGGGCTCTTGATCCAAGGAATTGGAGCTATCCCTTCCCCTTTCGTTGGATCGAGTCCGATTGTTTCTTGTTCCTCAAGGTATTGCAGATATGTTATCAAATCCTGATTGTTGTCATACCATTTGCTTATCCTGGGCTAAGAAGGTTCTACACTGGTAGGTCTACATTGGTGGGTCTACATTGGTGGGTCTACATTGGTAGATCTACACTAATAGGTCTACACTGGTAGGCTCTTATGTTCACATACAGTTGTCCTAGTACTCGGGATATGTCGGTAAAGTTACTGTATTGAACTCAGTAGCATTCTTCTGCCTCACGGTGACTTTATGGGTAACGTACCTAGGTGTGTCCGTATGAAGTACCAGGCCCGGTAGGTCCAAGAGACGAGAACAAGTAATACGGGGGTCACCAGGACATGGATGTTGACCTCATTCAACAGGAATCATCACTGCTTTTTCCATCTCTCTCTCTATCTCTCTCTCTCTCTCTCTCTCACACACATCCGTCTGAAAGATTATAAGGGAGACAAGAAAGGAGATACTTAAATCGAACGCAAAAATATGGAGGGAAACAATATGGGATGAGGAAACGGAGATGATAGACACTCCTTATTCATGGGCTCCATGATGCAGAAGGGAAGACTTTTGATGAAAGAAGACAGGGGGAGATAAAAGACATTGAGAGCATCAATGCAGTAACAGGAGAGAACACGACTCAAGTGACAAATTTTCAGAGAATTGGAGTTCTCGCAAGACAAGAACTGGCCCAAAATATAGAAATTGACAGTCAAGTCAGAAACAATACAAAACGAAATCCTGCAGCAGGAACCATTGTTAAAGGTTCCCAAAAATACAAATGAGAGAAAGAGTAAGAATGCACTAGAGGCACAAAGGGAAAGACAGGCAGCTAAGTACCGGCAAGACGAAGCACATGTCTCGAAAGGACAGCCACACACAAACTGGCACAGGAACCACCAACACTGTTCACTCAACCGCTACCACCCCACCAACCTAAACAAAATAAGAACTGAGCCACACTCCACACCCACAGTCAACCCCCTCCCCCAGCATTAACACTGCCTCACCAGCAGACTACCATAATATCCAGACCTGCCTACCACACCCACAGTCAGCACCAACCCCTCCCAATTCCCAGAATACAGTTTTAGAAAGGAAGCTAAAGGTATGGTACACCAACACAGATGGAATTACAAATAAGATTGAGGCATGGCAGGAAAGAATCACTGAGGCCTCCCCAAACATCATAGCAATCACAGAGACAAAGCTCACAGAAGTGATAACAGATGCGATCTTCCCATCTGGTTATCAGATCCTGAGGAAAGACATGGAAAGCAGAGGGGGAGGAGGAGTTGCACTGCTCATCAAAAACCAATGGAGTTTTGAGGAGATGTGAGGACTAGTCAGAAGAGTAGCTGATGTCAACACAGTAGGAATACTTCATACTGGGGAATCAAAAGTGATGATAGCAGTGATGTACAACCTGCGACCGAACAGCAGGAGGCCACAACAGGAATATGATGAGAGCAACAGAGTGATGGTGGACACACTAGCCGAAGATGCCAGAAAGGGTCCACATGAGCAGGGCAAAGTTACTCATCATGGGGGAATTTCAACCATAAGGAGCCACATTGGTGACCAGAGATGTGGAGAACCAAGATGCTGGAGGCAGTACTGGAAAACTTCATGTACCAACACGTTAGGGACACAACCAGAGAGGAGGAGACTATGAACGAGCAAGGCTTTACCTCGTGTTCACCTTGAACAGTTCAGACATAAGAAATATCACACACGAAATGCCCCTAAGCACTACTGATCATGTTACCTTGAGTTTCGAATACATAGAATTAACAATGGAGAGTGAAGCAGCACGAGATGGACGAGAGAAGCCAAACTTCCAAAAAGGAGACTACACAAGTAGAAGGCAATTCCTACGTGAGGTGCAGTGGGTAAGTGAGTTTGAGGGAAAGACAGTTAAACGAAATAATGGAACACATGACCACGAAGTGCTGGGAGAAGTTCGTACCAAGAGACAACAGAAACAATGGAAAGACCAGAATGAGCCCATGGTTTACCAAGAGGTGTGGAGAGGCCAAAGCTAAGTGTAGTAGAGTATGGAAAAACTATAGAAGGGAAAGGACCCAGGAAAACAGGGAGTCGAGCTGACGACTCAAAAATGAATATGCATGGATAAGGAGAGAAGCCCAGTGTCAATACGAGAATGACATAGTATCAAAACCCAAATCTGACCGAAAGTTCTAATACAGCTACATCAAGGGGAAAACAACAGTCAAGGAGCAGGTAATCAGGTTAAGGATGGAAGGAGGGGAGCAAACAGGAAACGACCATGAAATATGTATAAACCTCAGCTCGCGATTCAGGGAGGAATTCAAAGTGGAAACAGCTTCCAGCAAACCGAGGTGGTAGGGTGCACCAGCAAGTTCTGGACACATCCACAGATGATATTTCTGTCACAACCAATGAGGAGGTGAAGAAACTGCTAGGGGAACTAGATACCTCGATGGTGGTGGGCAAAGATAATATCTCTCCTTAGGTACTGAGAGAGGGAGAAAATGCACTGTGTCCCACTAACAACACTATTATTAAATTTTTCGAAACAGGACAACCCTGAGGTGTACATGGCAGCAAATATAGTCCCAGTTTTTGAGAAATGAAACAAACAGGCTGCACTAAACTACGGATCAGTGTCGCTGACATGTATGTAAATTTATGGAGAAGATTATCAGGAATAGAGTGCTGGAGCACCTAGAAAGGATTATGCTCATACATGAGAACCAGCACGGCTTCAGGGAGGAAAAATCCTGTGTCACTAACCTACTGGAGTTCTACGACAAGGTAACGGAAGTAAGACAGGAGAAAGAATGATGGGTAGACTGCATCTTCGACTGTAAGAAGGCTTCCGCCACAGTACCACACTGCATGTGCATATGTTAAGTGGAGTTCCACGAGGGTTAATCTTAGGTCCTGTGCTCTTTCTTGTATATGTGAATGACATGACGGAAGGGATAGAGTCAGAGGTGTCCCTGTTCGCAGACGATGTTAAACTAATGAAGAGAATACAAGTGGACGAGGATCAGGCTATCCTACAAATGGGATCTGAATAGGCTGCAAACCTGGCTCGACAAATGGCTCCTGGAGTTTAACCCCAGCAAGTGTAAAGTTGTGAAGCTTGGGGAAGGGCAAAGGAGACAGCAGGTGGAGTACAGCCAAAGAGGTCAGGGGCTGCAAAACTCACTCAAGCAATTGGAAATTGGGGTGAGCATCATACCGAGTATATCTGAGGTGCGTATCAACCAAATAACTATTGCAGCATACGGACGCCTGCCAAACATGAGAAGAGCATTTCGACATCTAAGTAAAGAGTCATTCACGACTCTATACATAGTGTACATCAGGCCTATATTGGAGTATGCAGCACCATTATGGAACCCACACCTGGTCAAACACGTCAAGAAATTAAAGAAAGTGCAAAGGTTTGCAACAAGACTAGTCCAGGACCTGAGGGGTTTAGCTTACGAGAGGAGATTAAGGGAACTCAACCTGACAACAGTGGAGGATAGGAGGGATAGGGGAACATGATAACAACATATAATACTGAGAGGACTGACAAAGAGGACAGGGACAGAATGTTTCAGAGATGTGACACAGCAACAAGGGGTAACAACCGGAAGTTGAAAACCGATATGAGTCACAGGGATGTTAGGAAGTATTTCTTCAGTCATAATTACAATGAAACATCTAAAAGAAGGGGAGGCAATCCAAAAATGCAAGAAAAATATTAACCAGGACAAAAGGGACATAGGCACCGTAAGGGGGGGGGGGGGCCCCAAGGACCCAAAATGACCAATTGGAAAAACCCCCCCTGAAAAAGGGCCCCCAAACAAAAAAACCCCACACACACAACCTGAACAACACCGCACCCCCCACAAACACCTTTTTAAAAGTTTTAAATCCTTTTAGACACCCAAAAAAAAACCCCCTACCACACTCTCCACCCCCCACAATTTCCCTTAAACACCCCACAACACCTCAAACAACCCCCCCTACCCAAAACCTTTCCCAAACCCTTTTCCCACATATCCCCAAATATACCAAACAACTTCCCAAAATTAAAACAAAACCACCCCAAAACCCAAAAAAACAATAAAAAAAAAACAAAAAAAATAAAAAAAAAAAAATTTAAAACCCCAACAAAAATTTAAAAAAAAATAAAAAATTTAAAATCCTAAAAAAAAATTTAAAATTTTAAATTTTAAAAATTAATATAAAACTTAAACATTAAAAAATTTAAAATTAAAAAATTTAAATAAAAATTTAAAAATTAAAAAACTTTAAAACCCCCCCCAAAAATTAAAAAATTTTTAAAAAATTCCCCCAAAAATTTAAAATTAAAAAAAAAATTAAACCCCAAAATCCCCCAAAAAAAAAAAAAATTTTCCCCCAAAAAAATTCCCCCCCAAAATTAAAAAAATTTCCCCCCAAAACCCTTAAAATAAAAAATTTAAAAATTTAAAAAATAAAATCCTAAAAATTAAAAAATTTAAAATTAAAAAATTTAAAAAAAAAATTAAAAATTAAAACCCCCCTTTAAAACATTTTAAAAAAAATTAAAAATTTAAAACATTTAACCAAATTAAAAAAAAATTTCCCTAAACAAAAAAAATTTAAGTTTAAAAAAAATAAATTTAAAAAATTCCAAAATTACCAAATAATTTAAAAATAATTACCAAAACTTAAAATTCCAAAACCCCCTTTAAAAATTCCCCCCAAACATTCCAAACTTTTAAATTTTATAAAAAAAAATTTCAAAAAACCCCCTTTCCCAAATTCCAAACCCTAAATTCCCCCCCTTTCCCCAACTTAAAAACTCCCCCTTTAAAAAAAATTTTTTCCCGAACCTCTTTCCCCCCCCCCCCTTTTTTTAAAAAAATTTTTTTTGGGGTTTTTTTTGTTTTTTTAAAATTTGTTTTTTTTTAAAAAAAAAAAACCCCCCCCCCCCCCCTTTGTTTTTAATGTTTAAAAAAAATTTGTTTTTTTTTTTTTTTGGGGAATGGGGGTGGGGTTTTTTTTTGGAAAGTGTTTTGAAAAGGGGGGGTTTTTTTTTTTTTTGGGGAAAAATGGGGGGGGGGGTTGGGGGGGGTTTTTTTTTTTTTTTTTTTTTTTTTTTTTTTTTTTATTTGGGGGGGGTTTTATTGTTTGTGTTGGTTTGTTGTGTGTGAGTGTGTGTGTGGTGTGTGTGTGTGTGTGGGTGTGTGGTTGTGTGTGTGTGTGTGTGTGTGTGTGTGTGTGTGGTGTGTGTGTGTGTGTTGTGTTGTGTGTGTGTGTGTTGTGGTGGTGTGTGTGTGTTGTGTGGGTGTGTGTGTGTGTGTGGGTGTGTGTGTGTGTGTGTGTGGGTGTTGGGGTTGTGTGTGTTGGTGTGTGTGTGTGTGGTGTTGAGTGTGTGGTGTGGTGTGTGGGTGTTGGGTGGGGTTGGTGTGTTTTTTGGGGGTGGTGTGTGTGTGTGGGGTGTGGTGTGGTGTGTTTTTGTGTGTGGGGGTTTTGGTGTGTGTGTGTGTGTGTGTGTGTGTTTTGGGGTTTGTGTGTGTGATGGTGTTTTTTATTGGGGTGTGGTGTGTGTGTGTGTGTGTGTTTTTGGTGGTTGTTGTGTGTGTGTGGTGTTGTGTTGTGTGGTGTGTGTGTGTGGTGTGTGGTTGTTGTGGGGTTTGTGTTTTTTTTGGTTGTGTTTGTGTGGTTTGTTGTTAGGTGTGTTGTTGGTGTTTGTTGTTGGTGGTTTGTGTTGTTGGTGTTTGTGTTTTGTTTTTGTGTTTGTGTTTTGGGGTGTGGTTTGTGGTTTGTGTGTTATTTGGGTGTTGTGTTGTGTGGGGTTTTGGTTAGGTGTGTGGGGGGTGGTTTGGTGTTGTTTGTGTGTGTTTTGGTGTGTGTGTTGTGTGTGGTTTGTGTGTGTGTATGTGTGTGTGTGGTTTGTTGTTGGTTGTTTTTTGTGTGTTTTTGTGTTGAGTTGTTGTGGTGTGTGTGTGGGGTGTGTTTTTGTGTGTTTTTTTTGGTGGGGGTTTTTGTTGTGTGTGTGTATGGTGTGTGTTGTGTGTGTGTGGTGGTGGTGTGTTTTGTGTGTGTGTGTGGGGTGTGGTGTGTGTTTTTGTGTGTGTGTGTGTTGGTGGTTTTGTGTTTGTGTGTGGTGGTGTGTGAGTGTGTGTGTGTGTGTGTGTGTGTGTGTTGTGTGTGTGTGTGTTTGTGTGGTGGGGTGTGTGTGTGTGTGTTTTTGGTTGTTATGTGTGTTTTGTGTGTGTGGGGGTTGGTGTGTGTGTGTGTGTGTGTGTGTTTTTATGGGGGGTGTGTGTGTGTTTTGGGGTTTTGGGGTTGTGTGTGTTGTGTGTGTGTGTGGTGTGTTG
>NC_069414.1:10409239-10444239 GCF_026875155.1 Cherax quadricarinatus
TGATGCAAGATTTTTCCCTTCAAGAAGGTTAATGATGCAAGACTTTCTCTTCAAGAAGATTAATGATGCAAGACTTCCCCTTCAAGAAGGTTAATGAGCAAGACTTTCCCTTCAAGAAGGTTAATGATGCAAGATTTTCCCCTTTCAAGAAGGTTAATGATGCTGACTTTCCTTCAAGAAGGTTAATGATGCAAAGACTTTCTCTTCAAGAAGTTTAATGATGCAAGACTTTTCCCCTTCAAGAAGGTTAATGATGCAAGACTTCCCTTCAAGAAGGTTAATGATGCAAGACTTCCCCTTCAAGAAGGTTAATGATGCAAGACTTCCCCTTCAAGAAGGTTAATGATGCAAGACTTCTCCTTCAAGAAGGTTAATGATGCAAGACTTCCCCTTCAAGAAGGTTAATGATGCAAGACTTTCTCTTCAAGAAGATTAATGATGCAAGACTTCCCTTCAAGAAGGTTAATGTTTGGCAAGACTTTCTCTTCAAGAAGATTAATGATGCAAGACTTTCCCTTCAAGAAGGTTAATGATGCAAGACTTTCTCTCCAAGAAGGTTAGTGATGCAAGACTTTCCCTTCAAGAAGATTAATGATGCAAGACTTCACCTTCAAGAAGGTTAATGATGCAAGACTTTCCCTTCAAGAAGGTTAATGATGCAAGACTTTCTCTTCAAGAAGGTTAGTGATGCAAGACTTTCTCTTCAAGAAGGTTAATGATGCAAGACTTTCTCTTCAAGAAGGTTAATGATGCAAGACTTCCCCTTCAAGAAGGTTAATGATGCAAGACTTTCTCTTCAAGAAGGTTAATGATGCAAGACTTTCTCTTCAAGAAGGTTAATGATGCAAGACTTCACCTTCAAGAAGGTTAATGATGCAAGACTTTCCCTTCAAGAAGGTTAATGATGCAAAAAACTTTCTCTTCAAAAAGGGTTTTATGATGCAAGACTTCCCCTTCAAAAAGGGGTTAATGATGCAAGACTTTCTCTTCAAGAAGGTTAATGATGCAAGACTTTCCCTTCAAGAAGGTTAATGATGCAAGACTTTCTCTTCAAGAGGTTAGTGATGCAAGACTTTCTCTTGAAGAAGGTTAGTGATGCAAGACTTTCTCTTCAAGAAGATTAATGATGCAAGACATCCCCTTCAAGAAGGTTAATGATGCAAGACTTTCTCTTCAAGATGATTAATGATGCAAGACTTCCCCTTCAAGAAGGTTAATGACGCAAGACTTCCCTTTCAAGAAGATTAATGATGCAAAACTTTCCCTTCAAGGAAGTTAATGATGCAAGACTTTCCCTTCAAGAAGGTTAGTGATGCAAGACTTTCTCTTCAAGAAGATTAATGATGCAAGACATCCCCTTCAAGAAGGTTAATGATGCAAGACTTTCTCTTCAAGATGATTAATGATGCAAGACTTCCCCTTCAAGAAGGTTAATGATGCAAGACTTTCCCTTCAAGAAGGTTAATGATGCAAGACTTTCCCTTCAAGAAGGTTAATGATGCAAGACTTTCTCTTCAGAAAGGTTAGTGATGCAAGACTTTCTCTTCAAGAAGGTTAATGATGCAAGACTTTCTCTTCAAGAAGGTTAATGATGCAAGACTTCCCCTTCAAAAAGGTTAATGATGCAAGACTTTCCCTTCAAGAAGGTTAATGATGCAAGACTTTCCCTTCAAGAAGGTTGGTGATGTAAAACTTTCCCTTCAAGAAGGTTAATGATGCAAGACTTTCCCTTCAAGAAGGTTAATGATGTAAGACTTTCCCTCTAAGAAGGTTAGTGATGCAAGACTTTCCCTTCAAGAAGGTTAATGATGCAAGACTTTCCCTTCAAGAAGGTTGGTGATGTAAAACTTTCCCTTCAAGAAGGTTGGTGATGTAAAACTTTCCCTTCAAGAAGGTTAATGATGCAAGACTTTCCCTTCAAGAAGGTTAATGATGTAAGACTTTCCCTCTAAGAAGGTTAATGATGCAAGACTTTCCCTCTAAGAAGGTTAATGATGCAAGACTTTCCCTTTCAAGAAGGTTAATGCAAGACTTCCTCATCGATAATGTTAATGACGCAAGACTTCCCTTTCAAGAAGATTAATGATGCAAAACTTTCCCTTCAAGGAAGTTAATGATGCAAGACTTTCCCTTCAAGAAGGTTAGTGATGCAAGACTTTCTCATCAAGAAGGTTAATGATGTAAGACTTTCCCTTCAAGAAGGTTAATGATGCAAGAATTTCCCTTTAAGAAGGTTAATGATGTACGACTTTCCCTTCAAGAAGGTTAATGATGCAAGACTTTTCCTTTAGGAAGGTTAATGATGCAAGACTTTCCCTTCAAGAAGATTAATGATGCAAGACTTCCCCTTCAAGAAGGTTAATGATGCAAGACTTCCCCTTCAAGAAGGTTAATGATGCAAGATTTCCCTTCAAGAAGATTAATGATGCAAGACTTTCCCTTCAAGAAAGTTAATGATGCAAGACTTCCCTTCAAGAAGGTTACTGGAACAAGACTTTCCTTTCTATTTGTCAGGCTGTTACCGTAAGGGCATCTTGCCTTTAATTATCATCTCTCCCACATTGCATGGTTTGCTGGTTAACTATATCACTCAGGATGCTGAAGTTATTGCGCTGACGTGTGTCTCTGGCGATATGTTCTACATTATGTTATCGCCTAGAGACCGACACACACCAGCACTCCTCCACCAACACACCAGCACTCCTCCACCAACACACCAGCACTCCTCCACCAACACACCACCACTCCTCCACCAACACAACCAGCACTCCTCCACCAACACCCCCAGCACTCCTCCACCAACACACCAGCACTCCTCCACCAACCACCAGCACTCCTCCACAACACACAGCACTCCTCACCAACACACCAGCACCCCCCTCCACCAACACACCAGCACTCCTCCACCAACACACCAGCACTCCTCCACCAACACACCAGCACTCCTCCACCAACACACCAGCACTCCTCCACCAACACCCCCAAGCACTCCTCCACCAAAAACACCAGCACTCCTCCACCAACACACCCAGCACTCCTCCCCCAAACACACCAGCACTCCCCCAAAACAACACACCAGCAACTCCTCCACCAACACACCAGCACTCCTCCACCAACACACCAGCACTCCTCCACCAACACACCAGCACTCCTCCACCAACACACCAGCACTCCTCCACCAACAAAACCAGCACTCCTCCACCAACACACCAGCACTCCTCCACCAAACACACCAGCACTCCTCCACCAACCACCAGCACTCCTCCACCAACACACCAGCACTCCCCCCACCAACACACCAGCACTCCTCCACCAACACACCAAAGCACTCCTCCACCAACCCCACCAGCACTCCTCCACCAACACACCAGCACTCCTCCCCCAACACACCAGCACTCCTCCACCAACAAACCAGCACTCCTCCACCAACACACCAGCACCCCCTCACCAACACACCGCACTCCTCCCCAACACACCAGCACTCCCCACCAACACACCAGCACTCCTCCACCACACACCAGCACTCCTCCACCAAACACACCAGCACTCCTCCACCAACACACCAGCACTCCTCCACCAACACACCAGCACTCCTCCACCAACACACCAGCACTTCCTCCACCAACACACCAGCACTCCTCCACCAACAACCAGCACTCCTCCACCAACACACCAGCACTCCCCCAAACCAAAACACACCAGCACTCCTCCACCAACACACCAGCACTCCTCCACCAACACACCAGCCTCCTCCACCAACACACCAGCACTCCTCCACCAACACACCAGCACTCCTCCCCCAACACACCAGCACTCCTCCACCAACACACCAACACTCCTCCACCAACACATTACCACACCAACACTCCTCCACCAACACTCCTCCACCAACACCCCTCAACCAACACACCAACACCCTCCACCAACACACCACCACACCAAAACACTCCTCCACCAACACTCCTCAACCAACACACCAACACTCCTCAACCAACACACCAACACTCCTCCCCAACACTCCTCCACCAACACTCCTCAACCAACACACCAACACTCCTCCACCAACACTCCTCAAACCAACACACCAACACTCCTCAACCAACACACCAACACTCCTCCACCAACACTCCTCCACCAACACTCCTAAACCCAAACACACCAACACTCCTCCCCCAAACCCACCCACCACACCAACACTTCCTCCACCAACACACCAGCATTTCCTCCACCAACACCCAGCACTCCTCCACCAACACACCAGCACTCCTCCACTAACACACCACCACACCAACACTCCCCCACCAACACATTACCACACCAACACTCCTCCACCAACATCCTCAACCACCACACCAACACTCCTCCACCAACACACCACCACACCCAACACTCCTCCACCAACACACCACCACACCAACACTCCTCCACCAACACACCACCACACCAACACTCCTCCACCAACACTCTCATTGAATGTTGCTTTTATATTTGTATCTTTGTATTCGTTGTCTAGACTTCTCTTTCCTTCCTTTACTCTTTTATCTTTACTAACACTTGCTGAGGCTCAATACTAGATATCCACTTGTCTGACCACTCGTTCAGTCTGTCGTCGTCTCCTCGAGTGTTCTCTTCAAGTACCTTAAGACACAATACCGTGACTGGAACAATACACAAATAACCCGCACACAGAAGAGAGTAAAGCTTATGACGATGTTTCGCTCCGACTTGAACTATTCACAAGTTACTTGGGAATGGTCCAAGCTTGACCGAAACATCGTCGTAAGCTTTTCTCTCTCTCATTTGTGTGGGTTATTCGTGGAGTCTTCTCTTAGTGTCATATTTGTCACAAACATTGTATCAGTTAATGTTGATATAAACATTGTGAGGTATGAGGCGAGGTTGTCAGGGGACATAAACAGCAGTCTAAGACGTAGAGAAGTCACAGGGATGGAGAAATACTTTTTTTTCTATCTTGGAGATGTCAGTCGAACTGGAGGAAGAGGTAGGAAGGCAAAACATGTACACTGTGTCAGGAGAAGCTATGATTTGGACTTGTAGACCAGAAATCAGCGAAGCAGATCAATGTTAGTCAAAGGGTGAAGCCAGGAGCCATGACTCGACCCCTGCAAAGACAACTAGATGAGCGCGCACTTAAAGCGCACACACACACACACACACACACACATACACACACACACATACACACACACACACACACTCTCTTACCCAATATGTAAACCCTTGCATTCGAATTCATGAATCTTTGAGAACTTTTCTTGTTATATCTTCGAATTTTGAGTTCCGGACTGGCTCGACTATGGCGCAAGTTTTTATGTGTCATCCGGACTCGAGTCGAGTCTCTGGGGCTCCGAATCTTTCTCCAAGATTTTTTCCCAAACTTGTGAAAATCTGGTATAAATTCTATGCTAATTGGGTCTGCCCACCTTATGTGCAGCCGGGGCTCCACTCTTGTGTGGAGCCGGGGCTCCACTCTTGTGTGCAGCCGGGGCTCCACTCTCGTGTGGAGCTCAGGCTCCACTTAGGAGTGACTTCTATAATCTATGGGTTGGTAAAGATCTCTTGTAGACAAGTAAATTTTTCTCCCCCTGTTTAATGGCAAGATTTAGACACAAATATATTACGAAGAGTTCTCATGCACACGAGACCTTCATTATTCAGCAGAAACTCGCGCTCAGTTGTATCTTGACAATGGGTCATAAAGTTCCTCTCCTAAGTGCGTAGTTTTGGTCAACTGTTTCAGCCACAATATTGTGATTTTATATTCTTTAAAACCTTTATTGATACACGATGATCCATTCTAAACACAGCTTTATATTTTGCTCGAAATAAAGCTTTATCTTCAGCTTTATTGTAAGGATCTAAGTAAGTCTTTATTAACGAGCTCCACCCGGAACAACACACAAAGCTCTACCAAAGAATGAAACATCGACTATGTGCAATGTATATTGCTTTATTTTATCAGATTTTCCTCCAGGCCGTCTCTTACTAATATAGGAGTGACTCAAAGAAAAAAATACATTCACCATCATTCATTCAATGACTGTCTTGCCATAAGTGTGCTGACATCACAGTTCAAGGGAAGAAGTGATGCATTTAGCAAATAAATAAATGTTTAAGGGGGTAAATATGAAGTGGTAGGTGAATGGAACAAGTTGCAGAACAACCAAGTTGTGATGGCTAGCAGAAATGCAGGACGCTATCAGCAACAGCCAGTTTAACCAGGCAGACTAATACAGCCTGTGTAACACTATATGACTGAGATGTGACAGTGTATAATACTGCCTGAGGTGTAACAGTGTGTGACTGAGGTGCGACACTGAGGTGTAACAGTATGTGAGTGAGGTGTAACCGTGTGTGACTAAGGTGTGACGCTGTGTGAGTGACGTGTGATACAGTGTGACTGAGATGTGACACTGTGTGACTAAGGTATGACACTGTGTGACCGAGGTCTGACACTGTGGCAACAGTAACACTAAGCCTTTATCTGTTGTGCAATGATTGTCAGGAAGATGTAGCAGTGATGATAAACAGAGACCTGTGCTGCTGCTTGCCACCTGCTGTTTCCATTAGTGAAGTGGAGCAGCACTTGCTATCTTCCCCGAGGTGAGGCAGTTACTCTGTGTTAGGCGAGAGCAGGAGACGAGAGTTAGAGGCCATGTTCTTGTTATTATGGGGATGCTCTAAATCCGTAGGAGTCATTCAGTACCTGGAGACCGGGAGGTAACCAGGGAGGGTTGAATCAATTCCCTATATCAAGAGCCCTGCACTGACATCAAGAACAGAGAGATGCGGTCTTAGCTGGTAAACATCAGCAGAGGAAGACGTGCAATGTCCCACCTCTCCTGTGTCGTGGAGTGTAATTCTGGCCTTATTTATTATCACATTCACACGCTTCTACCAGCTGGCCATATCTCTCGTGGACATTTTTACAGCGAAATGGGTCGCTAGTAGGTCAGCACTTTCTTGATTGCCCACAGTAACAGTCTCACCATGTCCAGTCGGAGTTAAACCGCGTCTGTGGGCTAATATCAGTCTCTCTCCTACCAGGAACCACCCAGGACTGACTTCATTCATTGGGCAGACTGAAGTATTTTCTACCTGGTGGTTTCTTGTACACATGATGAGCGACTTCAGGGGGGCGCTGCTCGCACCTCCCATGGAGGGTACACACCCGGGGTGAAGTCTCAAGTGACTGCTGAAGTCTTGTGCTTGATGCTCAACATCTGTATAAGCCATGTGGATTACTGCTTTCATTTAATATAATAATAACAGTAGTAATAATAATAATAATAATAATAATAATAATAATAATAATAATAATAATAGTCGTAATAATTAGTGTTGAATATCACACGTATTTAAGGTATTCCAATTTCTCTCTTTCTTTCACTGGCGAAAATTTGGTCACGGTAAAAGAATATAGTCTACAAGGTTAGAGAAACAGTGCGACAAATGAAAATTTGAAAAAAAATCGAATTAACAATTTAGAGAACGAGTTTAAGGAGAGAACTACGTAAAAAAGCGTCTGTTGACGCAACGCTGCGACGCTTGTTGCTGGCACTGCATGCAAGAACCTTGCAAAACTTGTTGTAGCTTTCACGGCCAAGTGAGTGTGTGTGTGTGTGTTTGTGTGTGTGTATGTGTGTGTGTGTGTGTGTGTGTGTGTGTGTGTGTGTGTGTGTGTGTGTGTGTGTGTGTGTGTGTGTGTGTGTGTGTGTGTGTACCCACGCCAAACCCAGTGTTTTAGCCTCAAGCACATAACAGACGCCTCGTTCATCCTAGAATTAGAACGACTGCTCCCTCCCCTCACACATTTTTTCCCCAGTTGAATGAAGGACGCGCGCGTCGGTCCTGTGGACAGAAGCAGACAGATTGAAGAGACGGATAGACAGAGATTGCTGATAGATGAATAGATAAGAAGGGAGATAGAGAAAATTGAAGGCATGTGTGAGTGAGATAGACATGTAGATAGAGAGAAAGAGCCTATCTTAGTTGATGATTTATGTGTGGTCTCAATTTGGTAGTATTTGTTTACGTTTTCCAGGGTAGAGTAATTCCCTCCACCACAGCAACCACTCCCTCCCTCCCTCTCTCCCTCCCTATCTCCCTCCCTCTCTCCCTCCCCCTCTCCCTCCTTCCCTCCCTCTTTCCCTCCCAACCTCTTCACCTCTTCGTCGTTCATGAGTAGCTGATCCGGATTGGCTGGCGGTTTTTGAGGTGGATCAAGACGGACGCGAGAGACTGAGTCAACAGTAGTGAATACGGCACTTGGGAGGTGGGGATGGGGGGGGTTGATCTGCAACGTTACAGGCGAAATCAATGTTGCAAGCTCGGGATGGAGAGGGAGGGGGGAGAGAGGGAGGGGAGAGGAGGGAGTAGCAAGGATGAGGATTTTATCGTCGGGTTCTGGAGAGGTGAATCCGGATTTCCTTTTGTTTTAGAGAAAGATAACAAAGGGGGAAGTGAAAAGTTTGATAAATACTGAAATAAAAATAATGACAGAGAGAGAGAGGAGAGAGAATAGTTAAAAATACGTCAGATTGGAAAGGAGAAGAGCAGAAAGAAGAGAAGTAGAAGGAAGAGGAGAGTAGACAGAAGTACACAGTCTAATTTTGGAGTTGTCCTAACCACTTACCTGCTCAGAATTTCATGTGTCAGTCTGCCCCGTGACTCTGTCTCATACCTGCTCTCTTAAACTGCAAAAAACACTACCAACATTACAAGAATACCAACTATTACCAACATTACAAGAATACCAACTATTACCAACATTACAAGAATACCAACTATTACCAACATTACAAGAATACCAACTATTACCAACATTACAAGAATACCAACTATTACCAACATTACAAGAATACCCAACTATTACCAACATTTACAAGAATACCAACTATTACCAACATTACCAAGAATACCAACTATTACCAACATTACAAGAATACCAACTATTACCAACATTAGAACCAACTATTACCAACAGATACATAGTACCAACATTAAAAATACAAGCATATACCAACTATTACCAACATTACAAGATACCAACTATTACCAACATTACAAGAATACCAACTATTACCAACATTTACAAGAGTACCAACTATTACCAACATTACAAAGAATACCAAACTATTACCAACATTACAAGATCCAACTATTACCAACATTACAAGAATACCAACTATTTACCAACATTACAAGAATACCAACTATTACCAACATTACAAGAATACCAACTATTACCAACATTACAAGAATACCAACTATTACCAACATTACAAGAATACCAACTATTACCAACATTACAAGAGTACCACTATATTACCAACATTACAAGATACCAACTATTACAATCATTACAAGAATACCAACTATTACCAAACATTACATAGAATACCAACTATTACCAACATTACAAGAATACCAACTATTACCAACATTACAAGAATACCACTATTCCAATTACAAGAGTACAACTATTATCAACATTACAAATACCAACTATTACCAACATTACAAGATACCAACTATTACAACATTAAAGAATACAACAAATACAACTATTACCAACATTACAAGAATACCAACTATTACCAACATTACAAGAATACCAACCATTACAAGAGTACTAACTATTACCAACATTACAAGAGTACCAACTATTACCAACATTACAAGAGTACCAACTATTACCAACATTACAAGAGTACCAACTATTACCAACATTACAAGAGTACCAACTATTACCAACATTACAAGAGTACCAACTATTACCAACATTACAAGAGTACCAACTATTACCAACATTACAAGAGTACCAACTATTACCAACATTACAAGAGTACAAAATATTAAGAAACTCACGAAAAAAGTTAAGAAAGTGCGTAGTGAACGTAATTGCATAATGGTAAGATTTACCTGTCATCTTACCTGTTCACCAGACGGAAAGAAAATAACACAATAATGATTACTGGAGTTGTGAATGTTCAAATATTGATGACCGCAGTTGCGAAGAGTTGAACGCTGTTTAAATTTAGGCGCTACTCTATTTTTGAAACAACCTCCACATACTGATATAAATTACTGAAACCTGGCGTATGGATACCGTAGAGTTATGCCTGGACAGACGGTAAGCAGGTGATGTGGGACTACACATGTGCATCTACCTAGGCTGATACCTATCTCCAATACACCAGGGAGGAAGGAGGAGCAGCCGCCAGCTTCAGGGAGTCCCAGAAGTCTAGAAAATATGGAGAACTTGACCCATCATTATATGTTTGTTCACATAGGCTCAGAGACCCTTGGGTCAGGGGGAAAGAGTGCATCTAAATTCCTTAAGGAACTAGGCAAAAGATTCATCAGGGTAACTAGGGATCCCAGGGCAGCTAGCTTTCTGCTCCAGGGACTCAGCGCTGAACTCCTGTATTTTGGGCACGCACCCCAGTTCTGAAGAGTTGGATGAGATTTTCGCATTATAATCAGTGATAAACACGTAACAATATGTACTAGACATGTATCTCTTACATTTCATGTACTGTATATGCCATCTTTATATCAACAATGTATCTCTTAAACCTTTTTGTACAATATTATGTAATAATAATTATATATATATATATATATATATATATATATATATATATATATATATATATATATATATATATATATATATATATATATATATGTCGTGCTGAATAGGTAGAACTTGCCATCTTGGCTTAAATAGCAACGCTCATCTTGCCATATAGGACAAGTGAAAACTTGTGTATACAATAATTTCGCCAAAATCATTCTGAACATAACAAAAAATATATATTTCATTGTGTTTGTTTAGTGTTAAATTATTGTAAACAAATCTAAAATATATTTAGTTGGGTTAGGCTAAAATAAATTGCGCTTCTTATAATAAGGTTAGGTAAGTTTTCTAAGTTCCTTTTGATGCAAATTTATAAATTTTTACATCAACATTAATGAAAAAAATATATCTTTAAACGTATAAGACAAAATTTTAGAAAGGACTTAATTTTAAATGAGTTCTTGCTAATTGACCAGTTTTACATATTCGGCACGACATATATATATATTATATATATATATATATATATATATATATATATATATATATATATATATATATATATATATATATATATATATATATGAACAAAATGTAGCTCTTCTGTGAGCATTTTCTATCTTATCTATGGGTTTTTCAAGTGTGGGCACCACACAAGAGCTGTATATTAAAACTTTAGCCTGCTATAAGTTATGAATAACTTTCTTAACATTTCACCATGGATATATTTGAAAGTTTTTTATAGTGTGTCAGTGTGGCATGTGAGTTTCTCACAAGTTTCATTTATATGATCTTCTTGTGACAATACTTTTTTTTAAATGAGAACTAGATCCCATGATTTTTTTAATATTTTGCCACAGTCAATATTCTCCATGTGGCCTGATTTCAGTTTCTTCCATTACTAATAGCATTTATCACAATAAATTTCATTATTCATGTATCACTGCATGTGCTCAATTTATCAAGTTCCTCCTGTAAATCTTTAAGTTATTCTCGTTATTAATTTTACATAATATTTTGGATCTGTCAACATATTCACTTATTTTTTATTCCTTTTGATAAACCATTTATATAAATTAGAATGATTACTGGGGCAAGAACACAACCTTGTAGTACTCCACTTGTCACGTCTTTTACGCCGAGAGGCAGTTGTGATATACAGTGGACCCCCGCTTAACGATCACCTCCAAATTCGACCAATTATGTAAGTGTATTTATGTAAGTGCGTTTGTACGTGTATGTTTGGGGGTCTGAAATGGACTAATCTACTTCACAATATTCCTTATGGGAAAAAAGTCGGTCAGTACTGGCACCTGAACATACTACTGGAATGAAAAAAGTTCGTTAACCGGGGGGTCCACTGTATATGCCTTTCATATTTGTTCATCTTTCTAATATTACATTACGATTACCATCGTTAAATGCTAAAACGAGAGTAATCATCTTTATAATATTAAATATTCATTTTCATCTCTCCCATTTTCATTATGTGTATATTTATTTTCGTGAAGAAATAAATGGTTCACCATGGGTAATGACCAGTTTGTTTGGCGTCACCTCGTCATTACTCGCCTGACTTCAGCTGACGTCAGGGGTGAGTGGTGTGGGTTAAGCAGTACAACATCTTTCTCAGTCTTCAGAAGGTCTTCTCTACTTACTCGTTTACTTTGACTGAGAAGTTATTCAGCAGTATAGTATTATTCTCTCAGTCTCTTGAAAGTAGAGTATTTGTGAGACTCTCACCCAGTAGAATCTCTTTAGTGTTTAAAGAGATTTCAGTTATTAAGCTTGGATCGTCTCTGTAAATACCCATTCAGTTAGAAAATGTAATTGTAAACGGTATATAATTTATAAGTCTGTTAAGTGTTATTTCTTTATAAGTAAAGGTACCATTTTACAATACCTTATATAATATTACGTAAATTACTTTATATTAAAAACAGGTTTTAAAGCAGTTTTTTCATCACCACGTCGTACAAATCCTTATTGCGATTTTCCAAGAGTATATTCGATATTAAGTATATTCGATATTAAGCCAAATAAATTACAAATTCTAAGGTCAATCGTAATACATCCATTATGCAAGTATTTTTCCTCTTATAACTAACAATTCTTGTACCTCCTTTTTAGTTATTCTAATGTCTCCTAGTTCAGCTGTCTGTCTGGCGTTAAAATCTACATGAAAATATTTTCTTTCGTTAATGTATCTTAAAACATTCTATTTTATCCTTCACGTTTCCTCTTCTTCCTCACTGACTTTCCCGTCATCGTTTTTTCTTTCGTATTTTGTCCTTAACATTAAGTTTACTTTTTACAGACTTAAAAGTTTTGATTATATTATTATTATTGAAGATTCGCCGGTATTCTCCCGGCCCGGGCCTTTTCCAAGTGGTGGCCCGGCCTTGGCTCCCTGTCTTGGATGTGTCTGAGACCTAAGTCTGCCATGGGAGGAGGCACAAGTACCCCGTCATCTTTGGGACCAACTGTCCCCAGGCCTAGCCACAAGCTAGGCCTCTCTGGTCTGTCATCCCCGCCCCAAGGGGACTAATGGGAATGACAGTCTTGTGAGCTACAAACTCGGGCTCAGGCACCTACCCTGCCCTAGAAGGGCTGGGCATGGTGTCGATGTTGATTATATCTTTCTCTTCTTTATTGTTTCCTTTCTAAAAATTTCTTTCTACCTCTCTCCGTATATTTATATAAAACATTTTTAGCCTCCTTGAATCTCTGATAAGTTTCATGTTTGGTTCGCTTTCTGTATTGATTCCAATTTTTTTTTTTTTTACACAGGGTTTGACAAGGTTATAACTATAGTCCAATACTTTTCGTGAAAACAATTTTTATTAATCCTTTCTATATTTATATTTTGAAAAAAAAAAACTGTTTGATTCCATTCTCATATTCACAACAGAACTCTCTGTACGTGTAGTATAATATTCCATTTAATCGCTCTCAGATCCTGCTTTAATGCACTGTAATTCTATTTGTTATAATCTAATCTTACCTGTTTGACTGTCCTTTTTTCATCTCCTAAGTCATATTTCACTGCATATATTATTTCCAATAGAACATAATTACTTCTCCAAGTGGGTTTAAGTAAGTCAAGTTGAGAAGTTACTTCGCTGTAAACACAAAATTTAATATTGACGGTGTGTTCCTGCCTCTCATTAACGGTCTGTTGCTGCCTCTCATTAACGGTCTGTTGCTGCCTCTCATTAACGGTCTGTTGCTGCTTCTTATTCTTGTTGCTTTATTTATATGCCGATGCATAAAAGAAAGCCTGTCATTAAGCTGAGGAGGCCTATTAACCATTTATTCAGAGTTCCAGCCTCAAATGCTCCCCAATTTATTCCTTTATAAGTAAAATCTCTAAGTACAGTAACTTTTTCCTTATCAAGGTCACGTTCATCAATACATCCCTTATAATCTTATGTAACCATTATTTATCCCATTAAACTCTTTTTTTGTTGTTTCCCAAGTATTATTAAGGGATGGGTTATATACATTTACTACTAAGAGTTTCTCATCTTCATTTTGTGCTCTTATCCAAAAAATTTCAACGCTTTTAGAAATTTAGACTTCAGTTTCCATAACTTAAAGAGATTGTTTAACCAACATTGCCAGTACTCCTTTCTTCACTATTGTCTCTTCTCAACACTGAGTATATTATGTCAAATGTAGCCTCACTTAAAATATAGTTTCTCAGTTTGGTGTCAGACAAGTTAAATCAGGTTTCTTTTCAATTATAATATCTCTAAGTTCCATATATTCTAGGCTGGAATATTGCTGCAGACTAACGGCCCCTTTCAAGGCAGGCGAAATTTCAGACCAGTAGAATGTACAGGAAACTTTCACGGTCCGCATAACTACATAATAAAGCACCTAAATTACTGGGAACGGTTGAAGTTCCTTGATTTATATTCCCTGGAGTGCAGGCGAGAGATACATGATAATATACACTTGGAAAATCCTAGAGGTACTAGTCCCAAATCACATCCTACGAAAGCAAAGGAATGAGTAGAAGATGCAACATCCCTCCAATGAAAAGCAGAGTCGCCACAAGTACGCTAACAGACAACACAGTGTCAGGGGACCAAGACTGTTCAACTGCATCACAGCATATATATATATATATATATATATATATATATATATATATATATATATATATATATATATATATATATATATATATATATATTTAACAAGTCGACCGTCTCCCACCGAGGCAGGGTGACCCAAAAAGAAAGAAAATCCTCAAAAAGAAAATATTTTCATCATCATTCAACACTTTCACCTCACTCACACATAATCACTGTTTTTGCAGAGGTGCTCAGAATACAACAGTTTAGAAGCATGATGGATGGCGAAACGTCTACGATGGGGATGCCCGGGTGTTGCGCATGTGTCTTAATTTCATCTTGTCGGTATTATATACCATTCTTGTACCACTACTGCTACTACTACCACCACCTCTTCCTGCCTATATATAGCCGTCCTGCTCCACCTCTGGTTAGTGTGACTTTGTAAATGGTCCAAGTCGGACCGAAACGTCGTCGTAAGCTTCTCTCTTTTTTATGTGCGGGTCATTTGTGTATTCACAACATATTCCTCCAAACTGCCAATATCCCAAACCCCTCCTTTAAAGTGCAGGCATTGTACTTCCCATTTCCAGGACTCAAGTCCGGCAATATAAAATAACCGGTTTCCTTGAATCCCTTCACTAAATATTACCCTGCTCACACTCCAACAGATCGTCAGGTCCCAAATACCATTCGTTTCCATTCACTTCTGTCTAGCACGCTCACGCACGCTTGCTGGAAGTCCAAGCCCCACAAAACCTCCTTTACCCCTTCCCTCCAACCTTTTCGTGGACGACCCCTACTCCGCCTTCCTTCCCCTACAGATTTATACGCCCTCCATATCATTCTACTTTGATCCATTCTCTCTAAATGACCAAACCACCTCAACAACCCCTCTTCAGCCCTTCTCCTAATTTCCACACTCTGAATTTTCTGCATAATATTTACACCACACATTGCCCTGAGACAGGACGTCTCCACTGCCTCCAACCGCCTCCTCGCTGCAGCATTTACAACCCAAGCTTCACACCCATATAAGAGTGTTGGTACTACTATACTTTCATACATTCCCTTCTCTGCCTCCATAGATAACATGTTTTGTCTTCACATATACCTCTATGCACCACTCACCTTTTTTCCTTCATCAGTTCTATGACTAACCTCATCCTTCATAAATCCATCGGCTGACACGTCAACTCCCAAATATCTGAAAACATTCACGTCTTCCATACTCCTCCTCCCCAATTTGATATCCAATTTTTCTTTATCTAAATCATTTGATACCCTCATCACCTTACTCTTTTCTATGTTCACTTTCAACTTTCTACCTTTACACTCACTCCCAAATTCGTCCACTAACTTTTGCAATTTTTCTTTAGAATCTTCCATAAGCACAGTATCATCAGCAAAAAGTAACTGTGTCACTTCCCATTTTGTATTTGATTCTCCATAATTTAATCCCACCCCTCTCCCGAACACCCTAGCATTTACTACTTTTACAACCCCATCTATAAATATATTAAACAACCATGGTGACATTACTCATCTCTGTCTAAGACCTACTTTTACCGGGAAGTAGTCTCCCTCTCTTCTACACACCCTAACCTGAGCCTCACTATCCCCATAAAAACTCTTTACAGCATTTAGTAACTTACCACCTATTCCATATACTTGCAACATCTGCCACATTGCTCCTCTATCCACTCTATCACATGCTTTTTCTAAATCCATAAATGCAATCAAAACTTCCCTACCTTTATCTAAATACTGTTCACATATATGCTTTAATGTAAATACTTGATCTACACATCCCCTACCCACTCTGAAACCTCCTTGCTCATCCGTAATCCTACATTCTGTCTTACCTCTAATTTTTTCAGTAATAACCCTACCATACACTTTTCCTGGTATACTCAGTAAACTTATTCCTCTATAATTTTTTCAATCTCCATTGTCCCCCTTCCCTTTATATATAGGGACTATACATGCTCTCTGCCAATCCCTAGGTACCTTCCCCTTTTTCATACATTTACTAAACAAAAATACCAATCACTCCAACACTATATCCCCCCCTACTTTTAACATTTCTCTGATGATCCCGTCAGTTCCAGCTGCTTTACCCACTTTCATTCTACATAATGCCTCACGCACCTTCCCCACACTTATATCCTGTTCTTCTTCACTCCTAAAAGATGGTATACCTCCCTGGCCAGTGCATGAAATTACCGCCTTCCTTTCTTCGTCGACATTTAAAAGCTCCTCAAAATATTCTCACCATCTACTCAATACCTCCATCTCCCCATCTACTAACTCCCCTACTCTGTTTTTAACTGACAAATCCATTCGTTCTCTAGGCTTTCTTAACTTGTTTAACTCACACCAATTTTTTTTCATATTTTCATTAAAATTTTTGACAGTGCCTCTCCCACTCTATCATCTGCTCTCCTTTTGCACTCTCTCACCACTCTCTTCACCTTTCTTTTACTCTCCATATACTCTACTCTTCTTATAACACTTCTGCTTTGTAAAACCTCTCATAAGCTATCTTTTTCTCTTATCACACCCTTTACGTCATCATTCCACCAATCACTCCTCTTTCCTCCTGCCCCCACCCTCCTATAACCACAAACTTCTGCCCCACATTCTAATACTGCATTTTTAAAATAATTCCAACCCTCTTCAACCCCCCCCCCCCTCTACTCATACTTGCACTAGCCCACCTTTCTGCCAATAGTTGCTTATATCTCACCCGAGCTTCCTCCTTCCTTAGTTTATACACTTTCACCTCCCTCTTATCTGTTGTTGCCATTTTCCTCTTGTCCCATCTACCTCTAACTCTAACTGTAGCTACAACTAAATAATGATCCAATATATCAGTTCCCCCTCTAACCACAAGAACTCTCACACTTGGTTCAAAACTCCCCACGCATTCACTCAACATTTCCCAAAACTTCTCTCTCTCTCCTCTCTCCTCCAGGTGCATATACGCTTACTATAACCCACTTTTTACATCCAACCTTTATTTTACTCCACATAATCCATGAATTAATGCACTTATAAATTTAACCCTCCAATTCCTTGAAGTCCATCGCTTTAAAACAATAGTCACAATACCATTGCTGGAACAATAGCCACAATACCGTGGCTGGAACAATAAAAGTCACAATATCGTGGCTTTAACAATAAAAGTCATAATACTGTAGCTGGAACAATAAAGTCACAGTACAGTGGCTGGAACAATAAAAATCGCAATACCGTGGCTGGAGCAATAAAAGTCACAATACGTTGCTGGAACAGTAAGTCACAATACCATGGCTGGAACAATAATCACAATACCGTTGCTGGAACATCAAGTCACAATGCCGTGGCTGGAACAATAAAGTCACAATACCGTGGCTGGAACAATAAGTCACAACACCGTAGCTGGAACAATAAGTCACAATACCGTGGCTGGAACAATAAGTCACAACACCGTAGCTGGAACAATAAGTCACAATACCGTGGCTGGAACAATGCACTAATAACTCTAAGTGAGGGTTATTAGTGCATTTCTTCCTTATTAATCTGTGTAAATGTTATTTTTAGGGGCCTATGCTCATCTTTCTCATGTATTCCAGTACGCCTCTGTGCTACAATACGTTCTCATGTATTCCAGTACGCCTCTGTGCTACAATACGTTCTCATGTATCCCAGTACGCCTCTGTGCTACAATACGTTCTCTTGAAAGATGAAATATACAATACATATTGTAATCTCATTCATGTGTTGTTCTTCCTCTGTCTTTCTATTCGTGAGTATATTTCCTTTGCGACACAGTCAGAAGCAATAACTTTCATTTTTTTGGCTTATATTGTATCTAGCAGCAAATTCCTTAGCTAATACCATCTTTTGTTCAATCTCTGTCTTTTCTGTGGAGAATATTGTAAAACTATCTAGAGTCTTAGATATATATTCTACCGAACATTTCCTCTCCTTCTGTATGATTTTGTTAACATTTTCAGAAATATCCTGTGCTAGCTGCGGCTGCTATTCTAATTCCATGATGTGCTTTATCATTTTTATATAACTATCTTTCAGTTTTGTATTGTACTAAACGTTTAATTTTCCTTATCAATATTAATCCTTATTTTTTAGATAATCCTTGATTTATTATCCCTTTCCTTAATTATCTCATTTTCCATTTGCTGTAAGGAAGCCTTTAAAATTTCTAATTCATTATTAAAGTTGCATTTTCATTATTTAAATTCTCTATTAATCCCCCTTGCTTGACTTGAGTATGTTCAAGTCTCCGTCCATCCGCTGGTTTCCTCGTCTGAGGTGTGTAAGTGTAGCTGCGCTTACACTGTTCCCACTACCAAAATGTCGACAAAAACCCCTCTGTATTGTTATACTATATTCTTCTTTAATATATTAAATACGTTATTCTTACTCCAGAAGATGTTCCATTTTCATAATTTCCTTCTGTTTTTAGGGACACCGCTCACGTAAAATACACTTCTCCCTAAACTACAAAACAGACCCAGTCCATTTACCCAGGATGAGATGCGCGCGTCTGTGTACTTACCTAATTGTGATTACTAGGGTCGATTCGCAGCTCCTGGTCCCGCCTCTTCACTGGTCGCTACTAGGTCCACTTTCTCCCTGCTCCCTGTGGTACCTTTTCTTGAAGCTATGTTTGGCTCCTGCCTTCACTACGTCACTGTGTGTGTATGTGTATATGTATGTATTTACTCACCTATATGTGGTTGCAGGGGTCGAGTCATAGCTCCTGGCCCGCCTCTTCACTGCTCCACTACTCTCCTCCTGATAATCTTCTCCATGACTTTTCATATTATACACGTCAGAGACACTGGTCTGTAGTTTAGTGCCTCGTTTCTGTCTCCTTTCTTAAAAATGGGGGCTACATTTGCCGTCTTCCATATCTCAAGTAGTTACCCAGTTGCAAGGGATGTATTGAAGATTGTGGTTAGTGGCACGCATAGCTTCTCTGCCCCTAATATAGGGACCAACGGGGAGATGTTGTCTGGACCCATCGCCTTTGAAGTATCAAGGTCACTTAGCAGCTTCTTCACCTCCTCCTCCGTTGTTTGTATGTCATCCAACACTTGATGGTATATTCACTGTTGGTGTTCCCCTCTGTGCTGTCTTCCCAGAGCCCTTCCTGTTTCTACTGTAAATACTTCCTTAACTCTCATGTTGAGCTCCTCACATACCTCGTGATCGTTTCTTGTGAGTTCCCCACCTTCTTTCCTCAGCCTGATCACCTGGTCTTTGACTGTTGTCTTCCTCCTGATGTGGCTATACAGCAGTTTCGGGTCAGACTTGACTTTCGATGCTATGTTATTTTCATACTGTTGCTGGACCTCCCTCCTTACCTGTGCATACTCGTTCCTGGCTCTTCGACTAATCTCCTTATTTTCCTGTGTTCTTTGCCTTCTGTACTTTTTCCATTCTCTAGGGCACTTAGTTTTTGCCTCCCTACACCGTCGGGTAAACTAAGGGCTCGTTCTGGTCTTCCCATTATTTCTGTTGCCATTGGGAACAAACCTTTCCTCTGCCTCCTTGCATGTTCTTGTTACGTATTCCATCATTTCATTTATCAACTTTCTTGCCAGTTCTCTATCCCACTGAACCTCCTGCAGGAAGTTCCTCGAACCCATGTAGTCCCCCCTTGTACAATCTGGCTTTTCCCATTCAACTCCTGTTACCCTCTCCACTTGTAACTCTACTATGTATTCAAAGCACAGAACTACGTCGTCACTAGCTCCTAGGAGCCTCTCATATATGATGTCTGAACTGATCAGGGTGAACACAAGGTCCAGTCTTCCTGGTTCATCCTCCCCCCTCTCTCTCTGGTAGTGTCCCTAACATGTTGGTGCATAAGGTTTTCCAATTCCACATCCATCATCTTGGGTCTCCATGTTTCGGAGCCCCCATGTGGTTCCAGGTTTTCCCAATCTATCTCCCTGTGGTCGAAATCGTGTGTGTGTGTGTGTGTGTGTGTGTGTGTGTGTGTGTGTGTGTGTGTGTGTGTGTGTGTGTGTGTGTGTGTGTGTGTGTGTGTGTGTGCACGCGCAATGTAACCAGTGAAAAGAAGCAATTTTCCAAATATTTCGTAATCTTTCATATTATCAAAGAATAATAATAGTAAGAAAACAATAGATGTCATATATCACAGATGTCACCTAACATGTACAGTGATGTCACCTCACATGTGCAGTGATGTCATCTCATATGTGCAGTGATGTCATCTCACATGTGCAGTGATGTCACCTCACATGTGCAGTGATGTCACCTAACATGTACAGTGATGTCACCTAACATGTACAGTGATGTCACCTCACATGTACAGTGATGTCACCTAACATGTACAGTGATGTCACCTAACATGTACAGTGATGTCACCTCACATGTACAGTGATGTCACCTCACATGTGCAGTGATGTCACCTCACATGTGCAGTGATGTCACCTCACATGTGCAGTGATGTCACCTAACATGTACAGTGATGTCACCTCACATGTACAGTGATGTCACCTAACATGTACAGTGATGTCACCTAACATGTACAGTGATGTCACCTCACATGTACAGTGATGTCACCTCACATGTGCAGTGATGTCACCTAACATGTACAGTGATGTCACCTAACATGTACAGTGATGTCACCTCACATGTACAGTGATGTCACCTAACATGTACAGTGATGTCACCTAACATGTACAGTGATGTCACCTCACATGTACAGTGATGTCACCTCATATGTACAGTGACGTCACCTCACATGTACAGTGATGTCACCTCACATGTACAGTGATGTCACCTCACATGTACAGTGATGTTACCTCACATGTACAGTGATGTCACCTCACGTGTACAGTGATGTCACCTCATATGTACAGTGACGTCACCTCACATGTACAGTGATGTCACCTCACATGTACAGTGACGTCACCTCACATGTACAGTGATGTCGCCTCACACGTACAGTGACGTCACCTCACATGTACAGTGATGTCGCCTCACATGTACAGTGATGTCACCTCGCATGTACAGTGATGTCACCCCACATGTACAGTGACGTCACCACTCATGTACAATGATGTCACCTCACATATACAGTGATGTCATCTAACATGTACAGTGATGCCCCCTAACATGTGCAGTGATGTCACCTCATGTACAGTGATGTCACCTAACATATGCAATGATGTCACCTAACATGTGCAGTGATGTCACATCACATATACAGTGATGTCACCTCACATGTACAGTGATGTCACCTAACATGTGCAGTGATGTCACCTCACATGTACAGTGATGTTAACTCACATGTACAGTGATGGCACCTCACATGTACAGTGATGTCACCTCACATGTACAGGGATGTCACCCCACATGTACAATGATGTCACCTCACATGTACAGTAACGTCACCTAACATGTGCAGTGATGTCACCTAACATATCCAGTGATGTCACCTAACATGTGCAGTGATGTCACCTAACATATGCAGTGATGCCACCTAACATGTACAGTGATGTCACCTAACACATGCAGTGATGTCACCTCACATGTAGTAATGTCACCTCACATGTACAGTGATGTTACCCCACATGTACAGAGACGTCACCTCACATGTACAATGATATCACCTCACATGTACAGTGAGGTCACCTAATATGTGCAGTGATGTCACCTAACATGAGCAGTGATGTCACCAAACATATGCAGTAATGTCACCTAACATGTGCAGTGATGTCACCTCACATGTACAGTGATGTCACCTCACATGTACAGTGATGTCACCTCACATGTACTATGATGTCACCTCACGTGTAGCGGTATGTCACGCATGTAGTGGTATGTCACCTCATATGTATAGAGAAGTCAACTAACATGTACAGAGATGTCACCTCGTAGTGTGATGTTAGTCTACTCACTGAGCGTGTGCAAGTAGACGTACCGCAGAACATCACTGGTTTCAACGTTTAGTCAGTAAAAGTGAATTTGTTAATATAGCATGTAACCCTCACAAATTTTATGCATTAAGAATAAATCAGGTTCATAAAATCCCGGACGTATTTCAAACTTTAATAAGTACTCTTCTTTATAAAGTCCGATTCTATTATATTTCTTTCATCCACTGATTTGCTTGTTACAACGTTTTAACCAGTCAGTGGGATGATTAAAATTTCTCTGGATCGACACCATGCCTAACCCTTCTAGGGTAGGGTAGGTGCCTGAGCCCGAGCCTTTAGCTCATAAGACTGTCATTCCCATTAGCCCCCTTGGGGCGGGGATGGCAGACCAGAGAGGCCTAGCTTGTGGCTAGGCCTGGGGACAGTTAGTCCCAAAGATGAGGAGGTACTTGTGCCTCCTCCCATGGGAGACTTAGGTCTCCGACACTCCCTAAAGAGGGAGCCAAGGCCGGGCCACCACTTGGAAAAGGCCCGGGCCGGGAGAATACCGGCTAATCTTTAATAATAATAATAATAAAATTTCTCTGATCGACACCATGCCCAGCCCTTCTAGGGTAGGGTAGGTGCCTGAGCCCGAGCCTTTAGCTCATAAGACTGTCATTCCCATTAGCCCCCTTGGGGCGGGGATGGCAGACCAGAGAGGCCTAGCTTGTGGCTAGGCCTGGGGACAGTTGGTCCCAAAGATGAGGAGGTACTTGTGCCTCCTCCCATGGGAGACTTAGGTCTCAGACACTCCCTAAAGAGGGAGCCAAGGCCGGGCCACCACTTGGAAAAGGCCCGGGCCGGGAGAATACCGGCGAATCTTTAATAATAATAAATAAAATTTCTCTTGCTACCATCTGCAGCTCATAAGACTGCCATCCCCACGAGCCCCTTTGAGGCTGGGTAGATGGCAGACCAGAGGCCTAGCTTCTCCCTACGAGCCCCGTGAGGGCGGGGAATGTGGCTAGGCCTGGGGACACTTGGTCCCAAAGATGAGGAAGTACTTGTACCTCCTCCCATGGGAGACTAAGTCTCGAGACACTCCCCAGATAGGGAGCCAAGGCCGGATCACCACTACTTGGAAAAGACCCGGGCCGGAAGAATACCGGCGAATAAAAAATAAAAAAAATAAAAAAATTCTCATCGATACCATGCCTAACCCTTCTAGGGTAGGGTAGGTGCCTGAGCCTGAGCTTGTAGCTCACAAGACTCATTCCCATTAGCCCCCTTGGGGCGGGGATGGCAGACCAGAGAGACCTAGCTTGTGGCTAGGCCTGGGGACAATTGGTCCCAAAGATGAGGAGGTACATGTGCCTCCTCCCATGGGAGACTTAGGTCTCAGACACATCCAAGACAGGGAGCCAAGGCCGGGCCACCACTTGGAAAAGGTCCGGCCGGGAGAATACCGGCGAATCTTTAATAATAATAATAATAATAATAAATAAAATTTCTCACATGAATAAGCATATTATTAGGTTCTATAACAGTTTCAGTGCTACATTTATGCTGCTTCCATCTTCAAGACTTTTTCCAGTTTTCCCAAAATATAATATATGGCATTTTGTAGAGTGAACCTTGTAAACATAGCCATCAGCATTTCTGGGTGGAATTCTTAGTCAATTTTTTTATTAATTCAAGATTTATAAAACTAACATTTATTGTGAAATTCTTAAGTAGAGAGATTCAATAAAATTTTCAAGAGACTCCAGAACCAACATTTTCTTGGTTCAATATGATCTTATCTCTGATCTTTGGACTACAAATACGTAGATCTCTCAAGAACATGGAGGAGAATACAGAATATATAACTCCATTACGATGTGATAAATAATAGTGTACTTTACAAATGTTAATTGTATTTCCAAATATTTTGTATTTCAATTCTTGGTTGTTTTTAATAATTAAGTGATGTTAATGAGTTAATTTCAAACTCAACAGTAAATTTTATGGATGAAGTTAGTTTATCAAGCTCTATTTAGAAAATTATTTAAATTTATATTCTTGAGCAATAAGAATAGGACATAATCCAAATATTTCTTCCATTTAGCCTCATCAGGAAGAATTCTATTTAGCAGATTCGTTTCAAAACATTCCGTGTACAAATTTTTCAGGACTGATGAAAGAGGATTTCCCATTGCCATACATAATTTCAGAGTGTAAAATTAACATTAAGCGCAATTTTGCATGTACTATACAAAGTTAAATATATTCATTGATTACAGACACAGGCAATGATAAATTATAAGTGGATATATATATATATATATATATATATATATATATATATATATATATATATATATGACAGTGTGCGAGTTGTCACAGTTGCTCTTTGCTGATGACACAGTGCTCTTGGGAGATTCTGAAGAGAAACTGCAGAGGTTGGTGAATGACTCTGGTAGGGTATGTAAATGAAGAAAATGGAAAGTGAATATAGGAAAGAGTAAGGTGATGAGGATAAAAATATTAAGTAACGAAAAGTTGGATATTAGGTTTGAGGGAGAGAGTATGGAGGAGGTGAATGTATTCAGATATTTAGGAGTGGACGTGTCAACAGATGAGTCTATGAAAGATGAGGGGAAAAAGGTGTGTGGTACACTGAGGAGTCTGTGGAGACAAAGAACTTTGTCCATGGAAGCGAAGAAGGGAATGTATGAAAGTATAGTTATACCAATGCTCTTATATGGATGTGAAGTATGGATGGTGAATGTTGCAACAAGGAGAAGGTTGGAGGCAGTGGAGATGTGTCTGAGGGCAATGTGTGGTGTGAGTATAATGCAGAGAATTCGTAGTTTGAACATTAGGACAAGGTGTGGGATTATGAAAACTATTATCCAGAGGGCTGAGGAAGTGGTTTGGACATGTAGAGAGGATGGAACAAAATAGAATGACTTCGAGAGTGTATAAATGTGTAGTGGAGGGAAGGCGGGGTAGAGGAGCAGCTACTGGAAATTGATTACTGTCTGGAAAGCCTTCCAGCTCCATCCCCAAACATCTTACTGCTTGGCGATTTCAACTTAAGACATACAGAATGGAAGAATGTGGTAAATGATGTTATAGCAGAAACAATCCCCGGAGGCAGCGCAAATTAAAGGTCACACATGAGCTACTAAATCTCCGTGATAAACACACCCTAAGTCAGCAGATAGTGGAGCCAACAAGACTGGAAAACACACTTGACCATATCTTCATAAATAATGAGAACCTGGTAAGAGACATAACAATATCAAAAACAACTAATTCCGATTACATTCTAATCGAAGCTCAGACTTACGTGCACAGGGGTCTTGATCACCAAAATGCACGTAGCTGTGAAGGTGTCTTCACCAAATACAACTTCAACAACAAGAACATCAACTGGGTCCAGGTGAACCATGTCTTAAAAGAAACAGGTGGGAAAAGATTTTGTAACATGGACCCAAAAAGTCCCTTAAAGGGATCAACTTCCTGGCAGCTGAAATATGTTCAAGGCCTATTCCGTTAAGAAAGACGAAGAGAAAAAGTAAACTGGAGAGATAAAGACGCTCCCTCTACAGAAGACGACGATGAATCAATGATCTCCTCAAGAAAGGTAGTTCCCCTGTTTCACGGAAGAAGCGCAAAACCAGGAAGTGGAAAGTATCGAACTTAATAAAGGATTTACAGGACCCGGGAAAAAAGGGAAAAAATAAAAGCGATTAGTGGAATTGAAGAAATTGTTTATATGTAAAAAACAAGGCAAAAACCACACTAGTATGGGGCCCCTGCTCAGACAAGATGGACTTACACAATTAACAACAAAGAAAGAGGGGAAAACTGAAACCAGTATATTACTGTGTTTAGCGGCCACAATCATTTAAAAGATCGATTCCAAATTATTTTTTTCTGAATAGCCCAAAATTCCCATAAATGTTGCCAGTTTTCCCCGATTTACCCAACCCCGATGTTTTTTAGAAAGTCATTGACAACATCCCATTCATTCACCCCCGGGCCCCAGACTCGTGGACCTCGTGTTCATTAAAAACCCGAAAGAAACCCCTTTGGTGCCCAAAAGATACATGGAAAAGAGCTTAGACATGGCGAATTTCAGCACAAAAAACAAGGATATGCCCTTCCATAAAGGTGGGCAAGCTTTAGAAAAAAACTAAAAACCAAACGCTCTAACGTCCCACATCCAAAAATCTTAAAAGAGTGATTAGAAGCACGATTGAAAACCACTTGGTTTCCCCTAAAATGCACAACCAGGGCAGCAGGGGTTCAGAGCAGGCTTTCCTGCTTCTCGCAAATAAATCACTATTTGGTTTTGTATGACTGAAACTGAAACCAAATGCAAATGTCATATACACAAATTTTGAAAAATTTTTTGTAAGTGCGATATGGCATAATAGCGCGCAAAATAGTGCTAAAGAAATAACGGAAAAGGGGGGGATGGATCTTAAACTTTCAAACCCAGTAAACCCAAAAAGGGATAGTGGCCAACAGGTTAAATCGGAAGTGCCATGTGATAAGCTCTCTTCCCAAGGCAATACTCCCCCCCCATCCTGTTCTCACCCTCATATTCGACATAGACAGAGATGAAATCCCAGCCCCCGTGTCATCCTTCGCAGACCCCTAGCGATTGGGGTTACCCTCCAAGAAGATAAAAACAATTTTTCCAATAGGAATGGAAAACAATAGATGTTCAATAAGACAAACCAATCCCCGTTATGGAAAAGGGGAAGGAGATAAAACAAAAACTAGTATACTAAACTTGATCATAAAATAGAGCAGAAAAATAATGTGAGGGATCGGGGAGTGAAATGTTGGGATTCACTTTAAAGGATCACACAGTGCCACGATCACAGTGCAAAAAAAAATGATGGGGTATTGAGAATTTAAAAACAGAGATCCCAAAGCCATGATGACCCTTTTTCGAACCCTTTGTTCCTCTAGGCGGTAATATTGCTGTATATTAACATCATGTTAAAATCAGGGAAACTGCGATCTAGAGGTGTACGGAGAACCTTTACTGAATTAATTTCATCAGACACTTAAAACTACTGGGAACCCTTGGAAACATTTGCGTACTCGCTGGAACGCAGGGGGAGAGATATATCATAATTACACCTGGAAAACCCTGTAAGGTAGTCTTGAATCTGCACACGGAAAATTTCCATCCCTACGAAAGAAAAAGAGGGGGCAGGCGGTGCAAAATCCCCCCAATGAAAAGTAGGGGCCCCCCATTGGACACAAAGAGAAAAACTAAAAGTGTTGGGGGCCCAAAGACTGTTCATCAGCCTCCATTGGCATAAGGGGAATTCCAATGGGCCCCCCGGTTGCCGCAAGAGGGAGCTGGACAGTACTTAAAGGGGCCGGAAGCGGGCTGTGGATCGTAGTTAGACTAGTGCGGCCAGCATAGTACCCTGGTAATCAACCCTGACCCCCCGGGGCCTGTCGCGGACGGGCCCTTGGGGTGTTGTCCCTAGAATGCCCCCCGGTAGCCCCAAAGTGGGAAAGGTGAAAAAGGGGGGTAAAGGGGTTTTTGGTGCGAGGGGTTGGATTTCCGCAGGCATGCGGGAGCGTTTTAGGAGCAAACGGGACAAATTTTTTTTAGGCTTGAGTCTGTTGGAGCTTAACCAAAAATTTTTTATGGGGGGCTTCAGAGAAGCCGGCAACCGGCCCTGGAGATGGGGAGGGGTGTTAATTTTGGGTTTTTATAACTGTGTGAAAAGCATGCCTCTGGCAAGGCGTGATGGAGTGAATGATGGTGAAAGTTTTTTTTTTCGGGCCCCTCTCTAGGTGGAAACGGCCATGTGTTAAAAAATAAAATCATTAGGCTAAAACGTTGTGTATTTTAAAAAAGAGGTTAGTAAATCATGAGTGGGTGTGGGTGGGGGTGATTTGGATGATAGCTTGTGTGCGGGGTCTGGTGCCGTGCTCCATCCTTGAGTGGAGGTGACCAGATGGGGGGTCATTGGGCTAATCGGGGGAAGGGTTTTTGGGCTAATTGGGAGGGACAGGGACCGCTCCGCATGGGTAGTAGGCCTGTTGCGGTTCCTTCTTTCTTATGTTTTAAAGTTTTTAAGGGGGTGCATAAAAAAGGGACTCATTCCCAGGATAAAGGGCTTATCCCCCCTTCTCCTGGAAAAAAATTACTAAATGTAAAGTTTAAAAAATTAACGTTTTTTCTTTTTTTTTGGATCACCCAATATATATTTATATATATATATATTTTATATATATATAAATATAATATTATAATATTTATATTTAATTTTTATATATATAATATAAACGTGTGTGTCTTATATAATCTCCTGTTATCAGTATGTTTGTAGAATAATTATGATCGCTGGGTTGTAACATCGGGAAAAAATTCTCGATAATAGCAATAATTGTTAAATATGCGCCGTAAATCCCTCAAAATGTCATGGTTTTCGTCACAACTCTAAAAGAAAAATGTACTTAATGAGTCTTGAGAAGAAAATTTTGTATATACTTTTTTTGTCGGTTTGACTAATTATTATGCAGTGCTCTAAATTTATTCACGAATTAAAGAATGAAAAAGCAGGGTACAGGTCATATGTTTTTTTTTATATAAATATGTTATGGTCTGAGCCCCACGCTCGGCAGTAGTGATCAAATGGAATTTTAACAGATTAACGACTTGTAAAATCCCAATATTTATGAATCGCTGCGATATTTGTCACAAAATTTTTTACACGAGGCAGTGGGTTGGTAGCAGTTGTAAGGGGGAGTATGTTTTCTGTATGCAAGAAAGAAATGGAACCCTGTAAAATGTTTAACCTGAAAAGTTTGCTGTTACTTTCTTTCTGCTTCAAGCCATCAGCATTGCAGGAGAATCTTTATTTCCCGCTTACGGCGTAAACCTTGAGATGGGAGCGAAAAGTGTTGTTCAGAAATTTTTTAAAACTCCTGGATCTTGATCATTCTTACATATAAAGAAAAAGGATAACGGTATATTTAACCAGAACAATGACTCGAATTTGAGATGGGTCAGGAAACCGTGAGGTCCTGATGATGATCGTGTTGTAGGTGAGTTGGGTTAATTTGGCGAGTTGGGGTCTGTCAGTGTTTTTTTGTGTTATTACTCCCCAAAATTTTAAATCCACGTCTCAGTAAAAAATGAGGTTCCATGCATTTTGTTTTTAAGTCTGGTTAAGTGTGAGGTTTTCCTCTTTAAAAACTCATCAGATATCACGGGGGGGGGAGTTTTTTAGGGGGAGGACACGACAATTTGTTTAAGCGTTCTGTTGAAAGAGTATTGATTTTTTCCCTCAGGCAGCAGAAGCTTCTGCCTGTTTCTTTACGTGTTTTTACAAGGGTCTCCACAAGGGATGCTGTAAATCCCTGCGTGGAAGAAGTTTCTTAGTGAGGTCCTTGTTGGAAGTTTGTAGCCATGTGGTTACCATATGCTTTGCAAAAACCCTGGAGGATGTTGCTGGATATGGGTCGCTACAAATTTCCTGGGTAGAAGATTCATTGAGGTTTTGTTGGGGGTGGCTTGACACTTAAATTTTTAAATCCAAGATCACGAAGAGGGGAAAGAAGAGGTGTAAGGGCCCTCTTATTCAAGAGAAAAAGCCCTGAGAAAAGTACAGGATTTAATCACACACACACACCACACACACACACACACACACACCACCAAGGTAGTCATTGCAGTGATGATAATCCCACAAAACTGCAGGGGCTAGAGGGAAATATAAAAAGAGCAACGAGCAATGGTGGAACACGGGGGAGGTGGAAAGAAGAGCTCACTCGAGCGAAAAAAGTTGCTGGTTATGGGCGATTTCAACCCAGGGGAGAGCGACGGGGAATCCGGGAGCCACACGGGTCCCGAAAAGGGAGAGCCAAGTGATGGAATGTATGGAAAACCTCATGTATCACCATTTTAAAGGAAATACCAGAGAGGAGTGGAAGATAAACAGCAAGACTGGAATTGTGTTCCCCTGGGTTCGTTTTGGGACATCACATTGGAGGCCCCTTGGCCCCTAGTGATCACGTGGTTCTGTTTTTTTAAATACACAGTAGAGTAAAAGTGGAGAGGGGTAACAGGGTTGGGGGGAAAAGCAAAATAAAAGGGGGGTACACGGGTATGAGGAATTTCCTGAAGGAGGTTCAGTGGGACAAAATTTGGTGGGAAAAAAGCAGTAAAAAATGATGGAATGCGTAAAACAAAATGCAGGGGGCAGAGGAAAAGTTTTTTCCCAAGGTAATGAGGACGATGAGGGCAGGTGGACTTCAAAGAGCCTAACAGGCTGGACATCTGGCCCGCAACTAGCTTCTCGAAATTTTTCCCGCCAGATGAAAGCATGAAGTTGGGGGGGGGCAAAGAAGACCGCAGACGGGTATGGCTGGGGACAAAGGATGAAACCTCATCAAGGAGAAAAATCTTGGGGGACCATAACACCGGCACGTCTCCGGGGCACACATCAATCAAAGGCTGCGCTATGGGGGGCCTGGCTAACTGAGAACAGCGTTCCGAAACCTTTTAAGGAAACGTTCAAAACACTGTTCCTGTGTACGTCGGCCCCTATGGAGTAGCGCACCAGTTTGGAACCCCAACCCGGTGAAGCACGTCAAGAAATTGAGAAAGTACAAAAGGGTTGCAACAGGGTAGTTCCCGGGGCTCAGGGGAATGTCCCAGAAGAAAGGTTGAGGGAAATCGGGCTGACGACACTGGAGGACGGGGGTAGGGGAGCATGATAACAAAATCCCAAAAACTGCTGGAAAAAGACAAGGTAGGCCGGAAGGATGTTCCAGGAGGGGACACGAAACAAAAAGGGGCACAATTGGAGTGAAGACTCAGACGGGGCACAGGGATTTTGGAAGTACTTCTTCGTCACAAGTCGTCAGAAGGGAATAGCCTAGCAAGCGAGTGTGGAGGCAGGAACCATACTAGCTTTAAGAGAGGTATGACAAAAACTCATGAAGCAGAGAGAGAGGGACCCTTTGCGATCATGAAAAGGCGGGGCCAGGAGCTGAGTGTCGATCCCCCGCAAAACCCCTTTAGGTGAGTACAGTTAGGTGAGTACATCACACACACAACGCGGGCCAGGACCGTGAAACGACCCTTGAACCCCATTAGGTGAGTTCCACAATACTTCTTCCCTTTTAGTTTCTAGGCGGATTCAACACCGTTTCCCAGAACAAAAGAGGTCAACAAATGTTTCTATCCAGCAAAGTAGGCAGAATCAACAAACCGTTTCCCCCTGTAATGCACGCAGGTCAAAAAAACTTTGCCCTCTAATAACGCAGGCAGCTCAACACAATTACGACCCAGTAACGCAGCACCCAAGACGGGCGGATCGTTACGTCTTTTCTTGAGCGTGAAAATGAAATGAGTTGAGCTGCAACGAAGATTTCAGTGAAGGCGCTTCGCGCAGAGTAAAAATGTTGCAACACGAGATAAACAGTGTTGCAAAACTGGATAAACAGTGTTGCAACACTTAGATAAAATTATTTTAAGACTGAGTAAACAATGTGCAACACTGGAAAAAACAGTGTTTTAAAAACTAAGACAAAATATTGCAACATTGACTAAGCAGTGCTCAACACTAGGCAAACAGGTTGTACTGTGAGATAAACAGGTTGAACTGAAGAAAATAGTGTTGTAAAATGAGATAAGCAGTGTTGCAACACTGAGATAAACAGTGTTGTAAACTGAGATTAACAATGTTGCAACCTGAAAAAAAACGCATATTGCGCACTGAAATAAAAACAGTGTGTCACAGTGAAAAAAGGTAGAAAAAACTGACTGCAACATGTTGGAAAACCAAGTCTCAAAGTCATGCTCTTTCCCTCATTAAATTAGTACGATGCTCTACCGGAGTGGGCATTTCCTTTAAAATTTTTTCATTTATTATCATTTTTATTTTATTATTATTATTATTTTATTATTTTTATTATTATTGTTATTTTATTTTATTTTTATTGTTATTTTTTTTATTATTTTGTTTTAATATTATTATTTTATTTTATTATTATGTTTTATTATTATTTTATTTTTTATTATTATTATTTTATTATTATTATTTGTTATTTTATTTTATTATTATTATTATTATTATTATTTTTATTATTTTTTTATTTTATTATTAGTAGTGTAATGATTATTATTTTTAAGATTTTATTTTATTTTATTAAATTTTTATTTTAAATTTTTTTATTTTTATTTAGTAGTGTAATAATGATTATTTTTGTTAATGATGATTTGGTTATTATTATTATTATTTTTTTTATTTTATTTATTATTTTATTTTTTCAAAATATGAATTAAACTCTTGTGGTTATTTCCCCCGGAAAAAGGAACAAAATTAAAGAATAAAAAAAGGGCAATAAATAGCTTAAATTTTTAGTTAAATTTTAATGAATGTAATAAATTTTTAATGAATGTAACATAGTTTACAATGAATGTAATAAAATTTAATGAATTTAATAATAATTTAATGAATTAAAAATTCTGTACAAACAAAAAGAGGTTTAGGTAAATTTTAACCTGCCAGTGTATATCCCTTTTATAAGATGAGTGAAAAATACCCGGAAATATACAGTTTAGAAAAAACAATAACGGTAGAAGAGGAAAATGGAGGGGAGGCAAACGCCCCCCAAAGTAGGGGGAGGTGAGGGGAGGTGAGGTAACAGCACAAAGTAGGGGTGAGGTGAGGCAAGCAGCACAAAACGTAAGGGTGAGGGGGAGGTGGGCAGCGGCATACAACGTAGGGTGAGGTGGCGAGGCAAAAGCTTTCAACATGGAGAGAGTGAGAGGTGAGGTGCGGTGACTGAAGGACAAATTCCTGCCCCCCCCAATACCATCATCTCCTGCTTGCTCTCTCATGACGGGGGTCGTCACGCTTAGGTTGCTGGTGATAAGTCACAGCCCCGTAAAGCAACCTGGACATATTATAAACTGTTCTGCGAGTCCTGGGACCCGTTTTTTTCAGTTTATCTTTCTTCCACAAGTTTTAAATGGAAAAAGGGGCCCCACAATGTCTTTAAACGTTTTCTTATATACGGTATAAGAAAAAAAATGTGTATTTAAATTTTTTTGGGCCCGAAATTTCCTGCTTAAAAATGTCAATCTTACGGAATAAAATTTTTTATATAAAACGGACAGGTTATACTAAAATGCTTTTGCATAGATACCTATGGTATGCTCATCCCTCAACATATATATTATATATATATAATATATATAATTAATATATATATATATATATATTATATTATATATATATTATATATATATAACGAAGGACACCACGGGGGGTGGAAATCTTTAGCTCAAATGCTTTCCACTTCTCATGGTCATCAGGAGCTGTGCAAAGTTGCAAAGGGGGCAACCAAAGGGGGAGAGAGGTTCAGAGTAGCGTGGGTCATGGCACGGTACCCTTAGACTGGTAGTGGTCGGTGCCAACCCCCCCCTACCATATCCTCCCCTACCATATGGGGTGGGGTTTCTGAGTTCAAGTAGGAAATTTAAGATATAAAAAAACCAGCCCTAAGTTTTCCTAATCGTTTATAAAAGACATATGGTTTTTGAAAAAAAGTTTCTCGTTAGATACTGAGGACTGGATAGCTTTATCTGTGTGACTTTCAAATAATGAAAGAAAGGAAACATGTCTCTTGTCCGTTTAAATGTCCTGCTCTGGGTACTCGAATGTTTTCCATGTACTGATGTTCTACCTGTATCAGAAAGTTTACCCTGTACTCGAATGTTTCCCTGTACTCAGAATGTTTACCCCTTTACTCAGAATGTTCTACCTGTATCAGAAAGTTCTACCATGTTCAGAATGTTTACCCTGTATCAGAATGTTCTACCCATGTATCAGAATGTTCTACCGTGTATCAGAAGTTCACCCATGTATCAGAATGTTTACCCCCGTACTCGAATGTTTACCCATGTACTCGAATGTTTACCCTGTATCAGAAAGTTTACCTTTTATCAGAAAGTTCTACCTGTACTCAGAATGTTTTCCCATGTACCCGAATGTTCTACCCATGTATCAGAATGTTCTACCATGTCCCCAGAATGTTTACCCATGTATCAGAAAGTTTTTACCCCTGTATCAGAAAGTTCTACTGTCTCAAAAGTTTACCCCTGTATCGAATGTCTACCCCTGTACTCAGAAGTTTTACCGTGTACTCAGAATGTTTACCCATGTACTCAGAATGTTTCCCATGTACTCAGAATGTTCTCCCATGTATCAGAATGTTTACCAGTACTCAGAAAGTTCTCCGTGTATCAGAAAGATCTACCCCGTATCGAAAGTTTACCCGTGTACTCAGAATGTTTACCTGTCTCGAATGTTCTACCCATGTACCAGAATGTTTTCCCCTGTACTCAGAATGTTCTACCCTTTTACC
>NC_069414.1:10446739-10497222 GCF_026875155.1 Cherax quadricarinatus
TTTGTGGAAAAGCCCTTGACGGAAGTGAGGAAGGTACATTATAGGACCGAATCTAGGCTAACCCTTCTAAGGAAGAATTTATTGGTGCTGCCATGTATTGAGAATCTTGAGTCTTTGTCTCATACCCTTAAAAAAATTATCATAAAGTTTTTAAGAACTCAGGGACAATAGCATACAGATCAAGAATTCACCAGCAAACTCAGTAAGAGAAGGTATACAAGGTGACATGCAGTGATTGTAATGTGTTTTTTCATTGGACAGACAGGTAAACCTCTGATCTACGTTAGCACAACACTAATACTAGATTTGGACAGTGCAGGAATCAAGCGCTGTAATTAATCACGAAGGGTTTTCAATAACTCTGCTGTAAGGACTGATGTTCAAATTATACTTCTTAATTCATCAGTGGTGGAAAGAAACGTCTTGGAGTCGGCGACTATAAAACATTACAACTTTCTCTTATATAATAATATCCCAGGCTTGTATAAGCTCGATTGAAGCCTTTGTTCATAACCTTAAACCTGGCAACTTCACAAGTGCTCCTCACTGCCTTAAATATTGCAAGTCAGGATCGGAAACAAAACTTTTGCCTGCTCACATAGTAAGTTTTTATCTCGTTTTCATAGCTTGCAGTGAGGTATTTAAGTGTATGTCTATGTGCCTGCATGATCGAAGCCATGTAGCTCTCTGCTGTTTGCCGGCTACTAGGCTCATAGGCTCCTAGCCATAGTTTTCGTTTTGTTTTGTGAATTATTCACCACCACGGCAAGTGGGTATATTTATGAAAGGTTTAAACCTAACAACACGTCAGACAAACTGGCATTCTGCTCAGTGTTAGTTAAAATGAACAGGCATCCCGTCGTCGACTTAGTCTACCTTTATTGTACCATAGTCTCACTGCGGTCGGATATACTATAATTTTATCTAATTCGTAACTAATACGGTCTTATGTACTCTATAAGATATATACCTTCTGTTTCCTCTTTGTTGCCATAATGCCAAAAATTTAAATAAACATTTCAACTATTTTCTCAGCAGTGGTAGCTGAACATTTAAACTTAACCGGGCGTGGACTTAAATAGGAAATTTGCCTGAAGTTAACACTAAAATTTTATAGCATCTACGGCATATAATTGATAAAGTGATTACAAGTCAATTGTGGAGGATGTACGAGCTACAGTAGTTACACACAAACAACACAAAATCTTCACAGCATAAAGGGAGTCATATGTAGCTGTCGGAGGCACAACGAGATTGTCTATTGTTCCTTCAATTAAAATGGAAACAGACATGGCAGCCCTTTGATGATTAATGACATGTTACGAGCTTTATATATTACTGTTAATTACCACTTTCGAAAGGCTTATGGCCTTGGCTATTTTTTCATCTTTTCTTAAAAAATTTTCCTTGATATCTAGCACTCACACCTGGCTGGGTCCTCTTAGCTACCTCCATTAGTCTTTCCGAGGAGTGAGTGGAGGCAAAGGGTTTTTGTGACTTGACGTGCTGTTGGAGTGTAAGTAAAGTAACATTTATAAAACGATTCAGGGAAACCGGTTAGCCGGGCTAACTGGTTTCCCTGAAGGATGGAAAAACAATGCCTTCACTCTAAAGGAGAGGTGGGACTATAGGCAACGCTCTACCTGCCGAATAAGGCAAGCGAAAAATTGTGTATGCAATAATTTCGCAAAAATCATTCTGAGCCAAACTAAAAAAATATATTTCATTGTGTTTATTATTAAATTATTGTAAACTTATCTAAAATATATTTAGTTGGATTAGGCTAAATTAAGTTGCGATTATTATAAAAAAATTAGGTAAGTTTTCTAAGGTTCTTTTGGTAAACAATTATTAATTTTTGCATTAACAAAAATTAAAAAAAAATTTAAACGTATAAGAAAGAACTTTAGGAAAGACTTAATTTTGAATGAGTTCTTTCTAATTTACATATTCGGCCGTCTCCCACTGGGACAGGGCGACCCGAAAAGAAAACCCGCTGTCACAAATTTTTTCTTCTTCTTGCATTACAACACTGGGCCAATGTACCATTGCACCACTGTACCATTGTACAATTACACCACTGTACCATTGCACCACTGTACCACAACCATGCACCACTAACCATTTTACCTCAGTACTGCACCATTGTATAAAGCACCACTGTACCAAAGCACCACGTACAATTACCACTGACCACTGTACCAATCACCGCGTACCCAAGCTTACGTACCAAAAGACCCCTGACATTGCGCCACGTACACTGCACCACTTAAAAATCACCAGTACCAATGCACCATTGTACCAAGTACCCCTGTACCACTGCACCACTATGCCAATGCCCACTGTACCACGCATCACTGTACCAAGCACCCGGACCATTGCATCACTCAACAAAAGCACCACACTAGTGCACCCCTGTTTAAAATGCACCCTGCACCCAAGCATCACTGTACCCCTGCACCACTTACCAAAACCACTGTACAACGAAACCCCTGGACCTTTCCCACGTACCAGTGCACCACACCAATCACCACGTACCGTTTCACTCTGAACAAACACTACTGTCCATTGCAAACGAACCAATTCCCACTGACCCTTGCCACGAACACTTCACCATGAAACCCCGCACCACGTACCAATACAACATTAACAATGCACCACGAACCATTGCACCTGACCAATGCACCACTTTACCATTGCATCACTGACAAATTCACCACTGTTTCCATGCTTCCAGTACCAATGCACCACTGGAAATTCACCCCTGAACCCAATGCACCACTGGACCATTGCACCACTGTACCAATGCACCACTGTACCAATGCACCACTGGACCATTGCACCACTGTACCAATGCACCACTGGACCATTGCACCACTGTACCAATGCACCCCTGTACCCAAACACTACTGGACCTTCCCCACTGTAACAATGCACCACGACCATTTCACCCCTGTAACTGCACCACCCGTACTAATAATCCACAGAAAAATAAAAATGTCTTAAAAATTTGGCTTCAACCAGCGTCGAGATTTAAAAAAACTCACAGCTAAATCTTATTTTAAAAGGAACAATTTTCATTTATTTCTTAAAAGACCCAAAACTTAGCCCTTTTTTATGGTGGGGCTAGGGGTGCATGGTGGGGCATGGTGGTGCAGGTGGTGATGAGGGGTTTTTTGGGAGTGCTATGGGCCTATGGTGGTCTTGGTGGCCTATGGGGTCATGGTGGCGCAGGTGGTGCTATGGGGGTGCTAGGTGGGCTATGGTGGGATGAGGTGCTATGGTGGTCTATGGAGGCGCTATGGGGGTGCATGTGGCGCTTGGGGGCTAGGGTGGGGCTATGGTGGGGCTATGGTGGGGCTAGGTGGTGATGGTGGTGGAGGGCTATGGTGGTGCATGGTGGTGTTTATGGTGCTAGGTGGGGCTATGGTGGCGCTATGGTGGGGCTATGGGGTGCTTGGTGGTGCTATGGTGGTGCAAAAGGTGGCGTAGGGGCTATGGTGGCGTGATGGGGCTATGGGCGATGATGGTGCTATGGGGCGAAGATGGGGGGTGCATGGTGGGGCATGGTGGTTTCTATGGTGGCGAGAGGGCAGGTGGGGAGAGGTGCTATGGGGGTGCTATGGTGGCGCATGGGTGGGGCTAGGGGGTGCTATGGGGCAGAAGGGCAGGTGGCGATGATGGGGCTATGGTGGGGCCCATGGGGGTGCTAGGGGGCGCTATGGGGGGCGCAAGGTGGGCAAGGGGGCGATATGGTGCTATGGGCAGAGGGCTATGGGGCGATGATGGTGGGAAGATGGTGCATGGTGGGGCTATATGGTGCTATGGTGGTGCTAGGGGGCGCTAGGGGGCATGGGGCGCTAAGTGGCGCTATGGTGGGGCTATGGGGGCGATATGGGCTATGGTGGCGATGATGGGCTATGGGGCGATGGGTGTGCTATGGGGCGATGATGGTGCAAAGGTGGCGCTATAGTGGTGCTAAATGGCCTAGGGGCGCATGGTGGTGCTATGTGGGGATGATGGTGCTATGGTGGGGGATGTGGGGCTATGGTGGGGATGATGTGGCGAAGATGGTCTAGGTGGTGCATGGTGGGCTTTGGTGTGCTATGGTGGCTATAGTGGTGCTATGGTGGGGCTATGGTGGTGCTAAGTGGGGGCAGGTGGGTTTTTGGTGGCGAGATGGGCTAGGTGGTGCTATGGTGGGCAGGGGCGAAGATGGACTAGGGGGTGCTATGGTGGGGGCCATGTGGGCGATGATGGGGCATGGTGGGGAGATGGTGCTATGGTGGGGACGATGGGGCTATGGGGGCGATGAGGTGCTATGGTGGCGAGATGGTGCTATGGGGCGATGATGGGTGTAGGGGGGTTTCTATGTGGGGCAGGGGCGATGAGGTTATGGGGGGACGATGGCATGGTGGCGATGATGGTGCTATGGGCGAGATGTGCTATGGGGGGCGAGTGGTGGGCTATGGGGGGCTTGGTGGCGATGATGGGGCTAGGTGGGGATGTGGTGCTAGGGGCGCTAGGGGGGTGCTATGGTCGATGATGGGCATGGTGGCGATGATGGGGCATGGGGGCGCAAGGTGGTGCTATGGTGGCGATGATGGGCTATGGTGGGGATGATGGGGCTAGGTGGGGTTATGGGGGTGCTAGGTGGCGAGATGGTGCTATGGTGGCGAAAGTGGGCTATTGGGGGATGGGGTGCAAAGGTGGGATGATGGGGTTGTGGTGCTATGGGGGGCATGGGGGCAGGTGGCGATGATGGGGCTATGGGGGGCTATGGGGGTGCTATGGGGGGCGATGTGTGCTATAGTACCATGATGGTGCAGGGGGGCGACATGGGGCTATTGTGGCGATGATGGGGCATGGTGGCGATGATGGGCATGGTGGCGATGATGGTGGTGCTAATGGGGTGCTATGGTGGTGTATGGTGGCGATGATTTGGGGCCCATGGGGGATGATGGTGTATTGGGAGTGGTTTTATGGTGGGGATGAGGGGCTGGGGCGCTATGGTGTGCTAGGTGGCGATGATGGGGCTATGGGGGCGAAAGATGGTGCTTGGGGGGCTATGGTGGGTGCTATTTTTGGGGCGATATGGTGCTATGGGGCGATGGGTGCTATGGTGGCGAAATTCTAGGGGGGCCCTGATTCTAGGTGGGGTTTTTGGGGCATGGGGGGGAGAGGTCATGGTGGCGCTATGGTGGTGCTATGGTGGGATGATGGTGCTATGGGGCGCTATGGTGGGGCATGTGGGGATGATTGCATGGGGGCCATGGTGGTCTTGGTGGCATGATGGGGCTAGGGGGTGGGCTATTTGGGTTGGGCTAGGGGGCGAGATGGTCATGGGGGGCCCAGATGGTGCTATGGTGGGATGGGTGCTTTTATGGTGGCGATGAGGGTCTATGGGGCGATGGGTGCCCTGGTGGGGTTCTAGGTGGTGCTAGGTGGTGCATGGTGGCGATGAGGTGCATGGGGCGAGATGGGGCATGGGGCGAGATGGTGGGGGAATGGGGGGTGGCCATGGGGTGCTAGGTGCGAGAGGTGCTAGGGGCGATATGGTGCTAGGTGCGATGATGGGGCATGGTGGGGATGATGGTGCTATGGGGGCGCTATGGGGGGGGTGGGGAAAGGGGGCATGGTGGTGCATGGGGGCGATGATGTGCTAGGTGGCGAAAAATGGCTATGTGGCGATGATGGGCAAGGGGCGGAAAGGTGGGGGGGGGTGGGCTATGGTGGCCAGTGGTGCTATGGTGGCGAAGATGGTGCATGGGGGCAAAGGATGGTGGGCCCATGGGCGAAGATGGTGCTATGGGGCGAATGGGCTGGGGGTTTGGTGGCCGAATGGGCATGGGGGCAAGATGTCTATGGGCGAGATGGGCTATGGGGAAAATGGTTTCATGGGGGCGAAATGGTTGGGGCAGATGGTCATGGTGGGATGATGGGCATGGGGTGAGGGATGGGCTTTTGGGGATGGGTGCTATGGTGGCGAAAATGTGCTATGGTGGCGAATGTCTATTGGCATGATGGTGCTATGGTGGCGAGATGGTGCTTGGTGGCAAGGGTGCTATGGTGGGATGATGGGGCTAGGTGGGAAGAATTGGTGCTATGGGGCAAATTTAATTGGGCATGGTGGGGGCTATGGGCGATGAGGGCATGGGGGCGAAGGTGTGCTATGGGGGCGATAAGGGGCAGGGGGCGAGATGGGCATGGGGCAAGTGTGCTATGGTGGCCCCCGATGGGCTAGGGGGCGAAGATGGGGCTATTTTGGGGAAGGGGGTGGTGGGGTATGGGGGCGAAGATGGTGCAAAAGGTGGCTTGGGTGGGGCTATGTGGGATGAGGCTTGGGGCGAAGTGTGCTTGGGGCGATGTGGTGTGTGGCGATATGGGCAGGGGGGAAGATGGGGCTATTTTTGGTGGGCAAAAGGGGCAAAGGGGGCAAGTGTGCTATGGGGGCAAATGGTGCTATGGTCGGGGGCTATGGGGCGAGAGGTGCTATTGGGGATGAAAGGCTATGGGGGGGAAGAGGGGCAAGGTGGCAAAAATGGTGCTATGGTGGGGAGGTGCAGGTGGCGAGATGTCCCATGGGGGGAAAGTGGGGCATGGGGGGAAGATGGTGCTAAGGTGGGATGGGGGTCAAAAAGGGGCATGAAGGTGCTAGGGGGGGTGGGGCTATGGGGGGCGATGATGGGCATGGTGGGAAGATGGGTTTTGGTGGCAAGATGTGCTTGGGGGGCGTGAAGGGGCTATGGTGGGGATGAGTGCAGGTGGCAAGTGTGATGGTGGCGAAGAAGGTGTTTTGGGGCGACGATGGTCTATGGTGGCGAAAATGTTAGGGGCGAAGATTTGCTAAGGGGGGCGATGTGTGTTATGGGGGGCGGGTGTGATGTATGGTGGCGAAGGTGGTGCTTGGGTGGCGAAAAGGGGCTATGGTGGGAAGATAGGTTAGGTGGCGAAGATGGTCTGTGGTTTTCATATGGTGCAGGGGGCGATGATGGTGCTTGGTGGGGGAAAATAGTGTTATGTGGCGAAGATGGGGTTATGTGGGGACGATGGGCTAGGGGGCGAAGATAGTGTATGGGGGGCGAAAATGTTTTCTAGGGGGGGCGATGAATGTTATGGGGCGAAGATGCGCTATGGGCTATGGTGGGGATGAGGGGCTAGGGGCGAAATGGACATGGTGGCGAAGGGATGGTGGGGGATGGGGAGGCGAAATGGTTATGGGCGAAGATGGGGCTTGGTGGGGAAGAGGTGCTATGGGGGCGAGATGGTGCTTTTTGGCGAAGAAGTGTTATGGTGGAAGATGGTAGGTGGGGGGATTGGGGCATGGGGGCAGATGTGTAAGGTGCGAAAGGTGTTTTTGCTAAAAGGGGCGAAGATGGGGTTATGGGGGCGAAAAGGTGCCTGTAAAAGGCTATGGTGGCGAGATGCGCATGTGGCGAGATGGTCTATGGGCGAAGATGGGGCTATGGGGGCGACGATGGTGCATGGTCGAGAGGTCATGGTGGCGAAATTTTGGGCTAGGTGGCGAAGGTGGGGCTATGGTGGAAGGTGGGCTTATGGGGGCGGAGGGGTATGGTGCGAGAGGTGCATGGGGCGAGAAAGGGCTATGGTGGCGATGAGGGCTATGGTGGCCATTTATTGGGGGTTTATGGTGGGATGATGGGGTATGGGGGCGAGGGGATGGTGCAAGGGCAGGTGCGATGAAGGGCCAGGGTGGCGATGGTTCTAGGGGGCGAGATGGTGCTATGGTGGGGAGAGGGGCTATGGTGGCGAGGTGGTGCATGGTGGGAGAGGTGCTATGGGGCGTTTGGGCTATGGTGGCGATGAGTGCTATGGGGGCGTAGGTGGGCATGGGGGGGTTATGGTGGGGGGGGCTATGGGGCGATATGGTGCTTGTGGGGATGATGGTTTTCTATTTCGAATTTTAAACAAATTTCGATGGGTCTTTGGTGGGATGTTGGTTGGGCGATGTGGTGCTATTGGTTTGGTCCCCTTGGTGGTGCTATTGGGGCCAAAAATGGTGCTATTGGTGGCGATGATGGGCAAGGTGGCGATGTGGGGCTATGGGGGGGGGGGGGGGGGGGGTGGGGGGGGGGGGGGGGGGGGGGGGTGGGGGGGGAGGGGGGGGGTGTAGGGGGGGGGGGGGGGGGGGGGGGGGGGGGGGTAGTGGGAAAAGGGGGGTTGGGGGAGGGGAGGGGGGGGGGGGGGGGGGGGGGGGGAAAAGGGGGGGGGGGGGGGGGGGGGGGGGGGGGTTTTGGGGGGGGGGGGGGGGGGGGGGGGTTGGGGGGGGGGGGGGGGGGCGGGGTTCTAGGTTTGGGGTGAGGTCAAGGGGCGAAGGATGGGGTTTTTTTGGGATTTTTGTTGGTTGGTATTTTCATTCATATGCTTTCATATTCAATGGTGGGGGTTCAAAAGGTATACCTATTTAAAAGTTTAATTTCTTTTCAAATTCAAATTCTAAAGGGGGGATTATTTAAACAAGGTTAAATTTCCCGGGGGGTTCTAATTTTATGGTTCTATCCCCAAAAAAAATTATCAAATTCATTTAATTCTAAAATTTTATATTTTCTATCAAGATTCCTTTTCAATTTATTTTCAAAAAAATTTATAAGATGTTTCCCATTGGGGGAAAAAAAGGGTTTTTTTAAATTTTATTGGGGATATTTTCTATTCGAAGATTTATTCAAGATTCTAAAAAATTCCCAAACATGGTCAAATGTCTTGGGGGGGAATTTTTGGGCTTTTTGAATTCTATTGGGAAAAAAATTCATGTCAAAATCAAAAAGGGGGGCATGGGGGCTTTTGGGGGGGGTTGGGTTTTTAGGTGGGGGTGTTTTTGGTGGGTGTTGGGTTGGTGGTGGGGGTGGGTGTTGGTGGGGTGTTTTTGGGGGAGGGTGGGGTTTTTGGGGGGGTGGTGATTTGGGCAAGTGGTGCTAAGGTGGCGAGTGGTCTAGGGGCGAAGGGCTAGGTGGCGAATGGGCTTGGGGGCGATGAGGGGTATGGGGGCAAAAGTGTTATTGGGGCGAAGATGGTGCTTGGTGCGAGATGGTGCTAGTGGCGAGAGGTGCTATGGGGAAGTAGGGTTTTTTGGGGGAAGATGGTGATGGTGGGAAGATGGTGCTAGGTGGGGAAGATGTTAGGTGCGAAGATTTCTTTTTGGCGTGGGAAAATTTATGGTGGGGAAGATGTGCTATGGGGGTGGCTATGGGCGAAGATGGGCATGGTGGCGAGATGGTCTATGGTGGAAGGGATGGTCTATGGTGGGCGAAGGTGCATTTGGGTTTGGGGGGAAGTGGGCATGGGGCGAAAGGGTCTATGGTGGCGAAAATGGTGCTTGGGGGGCAAGATGGCTATGGGGGAAGATTGAAGGTGGGGGGATGGTGCTAGGGCAAGTGTGCAAAGGTGGAAGGTGGCTTGGGGGCGAAGGTGTATGGTGGGGAGTTGATGGGGGGCGAGATGGTGCATGTGGGATGGTGGGGAAGGGGGCAGGTGAGGGTCTATGGTGGGCAAGTGGGTATGGGGGCAAGATGGGCTAAGGGGCGAAGATGGGGGCTATGGTGGCGAAGTGTGCTATGGTGGAAAAGGGGGCTATGGGGCGAAGTGGGGTTATTGGGGAATGGTGCGGTGGCGAGATGGGGTTTTTGGGGGGGGGCGAAGATGGGGGCTATGGGGGCGAAGAGGGGTATGGGGGCGAAGATGGGGTATGGTGGCAAAGTGGTGCTATGGGGGGAGATGGGGTTTTTTGGGGGCGAAGATTTGTATGTGGCGAAAAGGGGTTTTTGGTGGGGGAAAAGTGGTCTATGGTGGCGAAGATTTGGGGTTTTTGGGGGCGAAGATGTTTTTTAATGGTGGGGGAGAGGTGCTATGGTGGGGGGTTTGCATGGTGGGGAAAAGGGTTATGTGGCAAGATGGGGCATGGTGGGAGATGTGCTATGGTGGGAAAAATGTTTTATGGGGGCGAAAATGGGGTATTGGGGAAAGGTGGGGTTGGGGCGAGTGTTTAGTGGCAAAATGGGGTTTGGTGGCGAAGATGGGGTTTTGTGGCGTACTGGTGTTATGGTTGCGAAGTAGTGTATGGTGGCCGTACTGGTGTTATGGTTGCGAAGGTAGTGATGGTGGCTGTACTGGTGTTATGGTTGCGAAGGTGGTTTATGGTGGCCGTACTGGTGTTATGGTTGCGAAGGTGGTGTATGGTGGCCGTACTGGTGTTATGGTTGGGGAAGGTAGTGTATGGTGGCCGTACTGGTGTTATGGTTGCGAAGGTGGTGTATGGTGGCTGTACTGGTGTTATGGTTGCGAAGGTGTGGTATGGTGGCCGTACTGGTGTTATGGTTGCGAAGGTGGTGTATGGTGGCTGTACTGGTGTTATGGTTGCGAAGGTGGTGTATGGTGGCCGTACTGGTGTTATGGTTGCGAAGGTGATGTATGGTGGCCGTACTGGTGTTATGGTTGCGAAGGTGTGTATGGTGGCGTACTGGTGTTATGGTTGCGAAGTGGTGTATGGTGGCCGTACTGGTGTTATGGTTGCGAAGGTGGGGTATGGTGGCCGTACTGGTGTTATGGTTGCGAAGGTGGTGTATGGGTGGCCGTACTGGTGTTATGGTTGCGAAGGTGGTGTATGGTGGCCGTACTGGGGTTATGGTTGCGAAGGTGGTGATGGTGGCGTACTGGTGTTATGGTTGCGAAGGTGGTGTAATGGTGGCCGTACTGGTGTTATGGTTGCGAAGGTAGTGTATGGTGGCCGTACTGGTGTTATGGTTGCGAAGGTGGTGTAAAGGTGGCGTACTGGCGTTATGGTTGCGAAGGTGGTGAATGGTGGCCGTACTGGTGTTATGGTTGCGAAGGTGGTGTATGGTGGCCGTACTTGTGTTATGGTTGCGAAGGTGGTGAATGGTGGCCGTACTGGTGTTATGGTTGCGAAGGTAGTGTATGGTGGCCGTACTGGTGTTATGGTTGCGAAGGTGGTGTATGGTGGCCGTACTGGTGTTATGGTTGCGAAGGTGGTGTATGGTGGCTGTACTGGTGTTATGGTTGCGAAGGTGGTGTATGGTGGCCGTACTGGTGTTATGGTTGCGAAGTGGTGTATGGTGCGTACTGGTGTTATGGTTGCGAAGGTGGTGATGGTGGCCTGACTGGTGTTATGGTTGCGAAGGTGGTTTATGGTGGCCGTACTGGTGTTAGCTGGTTGAATGGTGTATGGTGGCCGTACTGGTGTTATGGTTGCGAAGGTGGTGATGGTGGCTGTACTGGTGTTATGGTTGCGAAGGTGGTTTATGGTGGCCGAACTGGTGTTATGGCTGCGTCTGTGGTGTATGGTGACCGTACTGGAGTTATGGTTGCGAAGGTGGTGTATGGTGGCCGTACTTGTGTTATGGTTGCGAAAGTAGTGTATGGTGGCCGTACTGGTGTTATGGTTGCGAAGGTGGTGCTATGGTGGCCGTACTGGTGTTATCGTTGCGAAGGTAGTGTATGATGGCCGTACTGGTGTTATGGTTGCGAAGGTGGTGTATGGTGGCTGTACTGGTGTTATGGTTGCGAAGGTGGTGTATGGTGGCTGTACTGGTGTTATGGTTGCGAAGGTGGTGTATGGTGGCTGTACTGGTGTTATGGTTGCGAAGGTAGTGTATGATGGCCGTACTGGTGTTATGGTTGCGAAGGTGGTGTATGGTGGCTGTACTGGTGTTATGGTTGCGAAGGTGGTGTATGGTGGCTGTACTGGTGTTATGGTTGCGAAGGTGGTGTATGGTGGCTGTACTGGTGTTATGGTTGCGAAGGTAGTGTATGGTGGCCGTACTGGTGTTATGGTTGCGAAGGTGGTGCTATGGTGGCCGTACTGGTGTTATGGTTGCGAAGGTAGTGTATGATGGCCGTACTGGTGTTATGGTTGCGAAGGTGGTGTATGGTGGCTGTACTGGTGTTATGGTTGCGAAGGTGGTGTATGGTGGCCGTACTGGTGTTATGGTTGCGAAGGTGGTGTTATTTTTATCATGGTGTTATGGTGGTGAAGTTAGTCTTATTAGAGCCCTGATAGTGTTATGGTATCCATTATATCATTTTGGTTTCCATGGTGGTGTTATGGTTTCCAGAGCGGTGTTATGGTGGCCTTGGTGTTATGGTGGCCTTCGTGTTATGGTGACCATGGTGGTTAAATGGTGTTCATGGTGGTTAAATTGTGTTCATGGTGGTGTTATGGTGTCCATGGTGGTCTTGTGGTAGCCAATGGTTGTGTTATGTTCGTTGTGGCGGTGTTTTGGTGATAATGGCTGCATGGTGGCCATTGTGATTTTATGGTAGCCATGGAATGTTTTGCTGGTCATGGTGTTATTATGGCCATGATCTTATTATGGTTACATTGTGGTGTTATGGTGGCTATGATGGGGATGTGGTGGTCACGGTGTGGTTGTGGTGGCCACTGTGTGGTTGCGGTGGCCACAGTGAAGTTGTGGTGGCCACTGTATGGTTGCGGTGGCCACAGTGAAACTGTGGTGGCCACGGTGTGGTTGTGGTGACCACGTTATGGTGTGGTGGCCACGGTGTGGGTGTGGTGACCACGATATGGTTGTGGTGGTCACGGTGTGATTGTGGTGGCCACGGTGTGGTTGTGGCTGCCACGGTGTGGGTATGGTGACCACGGTATGGTTATGGTGGTCACGGTGTGGCTGTGGTGGCCACGGTGTGGGTGTGGTGACCACGGTGTGGTTGTGGTGGTCACTGTGTGGTTGTGGTGGCCACGGTATGGGTGTGGTGACCACGGTATGGTTGTGCAGGTCACGGTGTAGTTGTGGTGGCCACGGTATGGTTGTGGTGGCCACGGTGTGGGCGTGGTGGTCATGGTGTGGTTGTGGTGGCCACGGTGTGGCTGTGGTGGTCACGGTGTGGCTGTGGTGGCCACGGTGTGGGTGTGGTGACCACGGTATGGTTGTGGTGGACACTGTGTGGTTGTGGTGGCCACGGTATGGTTGTGGTGGCCACGGTATGGTTGTGCATGTCACGGTGTAGTTGTGGTGGCCACGGTATGGTTGCGGTGGCCACGGTGTGGGTGTGATGGTCATGGTGTGGTTGTGGTGGCCACGGTGTGGTTGTGGTGGCCACAGTGAAGTTGTGGTTGCCACGCTATGGTATTGTGGCCACGGTGTGGGTATGGTGACCACGGTATGGTTGTGGTGGTCACGGTGTGGTTGTGGTGGCCACGGTGTAGGTGTGGTGACCACGGTATGGTTGTGGTGGTCACTGTGTGGTTGTAGTGGCCACGGTATGGTTGTGGTGGCCACGGTATGGGAGTGGTGGTCACGGTGTAGTTGTGGTGGTCACGGTGTGGTTGTGGTGGCCACGGTGTGGTTGTGGTGGCCACAGTGAAGTTGTGGTGGTCACGGTGCGGTTGTGGTGGCCACACTGTGGTTGTGGTGGTGTCATACTTGAGGTGAACGAGTATCACACCTGTCATTCTTGGCAGACTTAATTATTTAATAATATGTTCCACTTAGCCTCCACTACTTAAGTGCCCACTTTAAGACTGACATTTTGAACCGCACTTAAACTACAAAGGGGTGTGAAGAAACCTCTTTACCACTTAATAACCACTAAGATTCGCTTTTTTTTAGTGACTAAATTAACCACTGTCGGAATAATATATTGTTACAAAAAACGCGATTCTAAAAGCTTAGAGATCTCCAGTGAATACTAGAAAGGACTGCCCTTCTAGCATCCAGCCTGTTACTGGGTTTTCGTAACAATTAGTCAGTATCCTGGTCCAATTATCCATTAGAATTCAATATGATTCAATAGTGCTTCGGGATTACAACTGGTAGGCTACTAACTAGAGAAAATAAAATTTAATAAATTTATTAAGTATCGTCTAGAGGTATATCATATTAAATCAATATCAACAAAATAATAATAATCACTTCTCTCTTTTACAGTATTATTGTGCTGAAAGCACATATCACATTTATATGTCTTAAGTACCGTCTGGTACATTGTTAACATTTAATAATACAATATAAAATAAGTTTGTGTGTATGTGTGTAAGTGCTCTAAGTAGTTCCCTATGTCTCAAGACTCGACTAGACTTAAACAAGTGACTGACAAAGTCCTCAAATAAACTAACTTCTTGACCAACCGGCAATCAGAACAGTCTGCTTGAACAATAAAAAGAATGCTAAGCCCAATAGCATTATAACAAGCAACTGCGACACAGAATCAGGAACAAGGAGATAATATAACGACACTAAGTAGGGACCATCTGCAGATCCTCCACAAAAATCCCATACTACTGAATCTAAGTTCAGCATAAGAAAATCCCCGACTGTGATAATACATAGATACCAGTACAAATTAGGTCAGAAGCTACAGCTCAGGACCTGAGTTGCTCAGAGTGTCTTTGCGACACACAACCTCAGTACAACGTCGAAAATCACTAAGTCTATACAGTGTTCTGTGAACAGAGTCCCACAGAACCTACAAGAAAGCTAGAGACGATCTTCCAACAAGGGCCTATAAGAGAAATTTAGGCCCTTCTTGTCTAGAATACGTCCAACCACCAACGAAGTCTAGACCATACTGAATACTTCAGGCGAGGTGAGAACATATCCCCCTCGATCACGTGATAGCTCCATGGACAGCTGCTGCTCAGCAACAACGAGAAGCCGGCAGAGTAACGAGCAAAGAGCGATAATTACAGTAGTTAGACAATCAAGACTTGAACTGAGCACATAATAATATGTTACATCCTACCTAACAAAATTTAACTAAGTCAAATAATAATATAAAGCAATATATTCACGATTTAGCTATTATCGCAAATATAAGCAATATAAAATTTTATGAAAAGGTAATATACATGTAATAATATATATATATACATAATATACATTGCAACCCATTCAGGGGTTGCAACACATATTAACCACACACAATAAATTATACTAACCACATAATTATATAATTATATTAATAACATACAATATAATTATATTAACCACATATTATATAATTATATTAACCATATACAATATAATTATATTAACAACATATTACATAATTATATTAACCACATACAATATAATTAAGCCTTTCTTTGGGATAACTCCAAACCACAATAAAAGAAATACCGAATTATTTATTACTACTAAAAGTCAAGTGAATTTAGTATAGAAATTCTATAGTCTTACTTAATACCGAGATATCAACCCTAATTTAATCTATGAGGGGGAGTGCGTGATTAATTACTTCCAGGGAAAGCTAGGGAAAGATAACTGAATACAGAGAAATGCACTTAACAAGGTAATGAGAATTCTCCAACTGATGAAACACTTCACCTCAAGCCTCCGGGTCACCGTCTCTTTATTTCGCACCACGAGTTCTCTCTCACTTCCACCATAAGGAGACGCTTGCATATCTTGCTTCCACTTCGGTCATCTTTGCTCTTACACCAGTCAGGGAGACGACCAAGATCTCTTGTCTTCCGCCCCAGGCTTTACTGACTTGCTAGTACACCGTACTGAATAGGGTGGGTAACATCACCTTGTTTACAACACTGGAAGCTCTCCAGTCAGCAGGTCACGACGCTCAGTTGAAGAGCTAATTGAAGAGGCATGTCCCCCACATGTGTGGGAGCAGCGCAGGTTATACACAGAGGCATTCATCGCGGTGGTCATGTTGGTGTTATAGTAACCATGGTGGTGTTATGGTGACGGTGGTGTTATGGTGACCATGGTGGTGGTATGGTAGCCATGCTGGTATTAAAATACCATCATGATGGCAAGATAGCCATGCTGATATTATGGTGACCATGATGGTAATATCGTGCCGAATAGGTTAAACTTGCGATTTTGGATTAAATATCAACGCTTTTCTTGCCGAATAAGGCAAGCAAAAATTTGTGTATGCAATAATTTCACAAAAAAATCAGCCTGAAACTAACGACAAAAATATTTCATCGTGTTTGTTTTTTATTAAATTACTGTAAACTTATCTAAACTATATTTAGTTGGATTAAGCTAAATTAAATTGCGCTTATTATAATAAGGTTAAGTAAGTTTTCTAAGATCCTTCTCGTGCAAAATTATTATTTTTTACATTATCATAAATGGAAAAAAATATATCTTTGAACGTATAAGAGAATATTTTAGAAAGAACTTAATTTTAAATGAGTTCCTGCTAATTGACCAGTTTTTAAATATTCATCACGACAGTAATATGGTGAATATGGTAGTGTTTAAGTGGTCATGGCTGTGTCGTGGTAACTATTGTGAGTCAAAGAAATCATCACAGTCACCATACTGGTTCACTTGACTCTTTTCATGCAAAATATTAAAACTTGATTTAAAACAAAAAAATAAACTTGATATTCTATAATATTTTCAATTTTTGGAGGATTTTTTAGCATGAATAAGAAAGCTTAATTATAATACTAAAATTAAGATATTTTTAGTTAAAGAATATTGATTCAAAATAAAAGTGTCAAATCTTAGAAACCTTTTCTTCTTCCTTATTGTTTCTTAACATTTTTTTCTCCTGTAATACTTCCCGTTCAGGTTTATGATTGGTGTTGTGTGTCCGGGTCGCCGGGGTGATCATCCCTGGAGTCATTAAGTCACGGTTTTAATGATGACAGGAAATGCGCCCATTGTATTTCACATTTTTAAAACTTAAGTTGAGTTATGCCTTCACTCTGATATGTTGTTCTGACACTCCAGCAGCACGTCAGATCAACTTCCCCGTCCATATAAAACCGTTGCCTTCACTCACTGGATGCTCACGTTCCTACTTCTGAAAACCTTCACATCTTCGCCTTATTGCATGTTGTTTACACGTTCTTTCTTTCACCCAGTATTATACACATTCTTGGTCAACTTGCGTCCCTACCTTTCTACATGGCCAAACCATCCGAAAAATTTCTACTTTCTAACTTATACCTTCCATACCACTACACTATTTACCAACCTTTACCTTACATACCATCACACCATAACTTACATTCCCCCCACACCATCTACTAACTTTTATATTACCTTTATAAAACATTCACTAGCCAAGGAAAATATCTAGAATAATTTCTGCATTCGTAACTGAGTGGTTAGTCCCATGGCTCAACTCCCGTAAGTGGAGAAGTGGAGTAACTCTTGTCCCAAAGATATCTTGTAAACATGTGGTCAGAACTTTATATATATATATATATATTATATATATATATATATATATATATATATATATATATATATATATATATATATGTGTGTGTGTGTGTGGTGTGTGTGTGTGTGTGTGTGTGTGTGTGTGTGTGTGTGTGTGTGTGTGTGTGTAGTGTGGGTGTGTGTGTGTCTGTGGTGTCGTGTCAAATAGGTAAAATTGGTCAATTAGCAAGAACTCATTTAAAATTAAGTTCCTTCTAAAATGTTCTCTTATACATTTAAAGTTTTTTTTTTTCATTTATGTTAATGTAGAAATTAATAATTTTTTACCAAGACAACCTTAGAAATCTTACCCAACAATTTTACAAGAAGCTCAATTTAGTTTAGCCTAATCCAACAAAATATATTTTAGAAAAGTTTACAATAGTATATCTATATATATATATATAATATATATATATATATATATATATATATATATATATATATATAATTAAGAAAATTTGGGAAAAATTTAATAATACATTGGATCAACGTGTAGAGCAAGCTACACGCAAGGTATTGTCCAGTGTGGGTAGATTGCAAAGCACTGCCTACCTTGTCCTAAGGTTCGTAAGGGTCGAGTCTCCTTCAGCCAGAGATCAGTTTTGTGTATATTTCGCCTGCTTGCGAATTCTTGCATATTATATATATAATATATATATATATATATATATAATATATATATATATAATATATATATATATATATATAATACTATTTTAATCTAGCTTCAGAGAAGTGATTATTATGGGTTAACAGCAATAATAACTGTTGTAATTAACCCTAAAACTAATTATTGGCAATAATAAGCAGGCAGTAAAATTACAAATCATTATGGATAATTATTGCGGATATTTATACGTACATAGATAATTACAAACTATTAATGATAGCTATACATGCTAGGCTGATAATTTTTATCGTTAGTTATAAATGCTAGGATGATCATTTTTAATGATAGTTATGTATGCTAAGATGATAATTCATTACTTTGGTACATTATAATATAAGTGAAGTTACTAAAGTACAAAGTGAAGGCACTAAAATGTGCAAAGTGAAGTCACTAAAATGTGCAAAGTGAAGGCACTAAAGTGTGTAAAGTGAAGGCACTAAAGTGCATAGTGAAGGCACTAAAATTCAAAGTGGTGAGGGTGAGAAGTGTATTCACTTTGCACACTTTAGTGCCTTCACTTTGCACACTTTAGTGCACTAAAATTCAAGGTGGTGAGGGTGAGAAGTGTAGATCATGAGATAATACAAATAGTTATGATGACAGAAACACAGCGTGTTGAAGACAAGTATGATGAGAATGATACAGCGTGTTAAAGACAAGTGTGTGTGTGTGTGTGTGTGTGTGTGTGTGTGTGTGTGTGTGTGTGTGTGTGTGTGTGTGTGTGTGTGTAAGAGAGAGAGAGAGAGAGAGAGAGAGAGAGAGAGGGAGGGAGGGAGGGAGAGAGCATGTGTTCGTCTGACTGTCAAGTGATCTGAGAACTGTGTAGAATATAAGTAACAAAGGAGCTATTAGGTGGAATTCTTCCATTAATGACATAATTCAAATGGCTGAATGGGAGGATGTTTGGTCATGTAGAAAGTATAAAGAGAAATAGGTTGACTGAGATGGTGTTGACATGAGAGATGAGACGTCCCAAAGAGGGATGGAAAAATCGAGTGAGGGTTTCAAATGGAAGAGGCTCGTTGCCTATTCTATTTGAGAGAGAGTGGAGACGAGTTTTGGGGAGATTTTATGTGTTTTCTGAGTGTGAGATGGTAATAATTATGAAGGAATTCAGAGGACACCGGTTAGCCAGACCTGAGGTCTGGAGATAGGCAGAACAATACTTGAATTCTGAAGAAAGGTGGAGGTGGGAAGTATATTGCCTCCACTCTGAAGGACTAAGGTGAGAAGTACCTACACTCTGAAGGATGTGTGGAGATGAGGGAAGTACAATGAGTGCACTCTGAAGGATGTGTGGAGATGAGGGAAGTACAATGAGTGCACTCTGAAGGATGTGTGGAGATGAGGGAAGTACAATGAGTGCACTCTGAAGGATGGATGGAGATGAGGGAAGTACAATGAGTGCACTCTGAAGGATGTGTGGAGATGAGGGAAGTACAATGAGTGCACTCTGAAGGATGGGTGGAGATGAGGGAAGTACAATGAGTGCACTCTGAAGGATGGATGGAGATGAGGGAAGTACAATGAATGCACTCTGAAGGATGTGTGGAGATGAGGGAAGTACAATGAGTGCACTCTGAAGGATGTGTGGAGATGAGGGAAGTACAATGAGTGCACTCTGAAGGATGTGTGGAGATGAGGGAAGTACAATGAGTGCACTCTGAAGGATGGGTGGAGTTGAGGGAAGTACAATGAGTGCACTCTGAAGGATGTGTGGAGATGAGGGAAGTACAATGAGTGCACTCTGAAGGATGGGTGGAGATGAGGGAAGTACAATGAGTGCACTCTGAAGGATGGATGGAGATGAGGGAAGTACAATGAATGCACTCTGAAGGATGTGTGGAGATGAGGGAAGTACAATGAGTGCACTCTGAAGGATGTGTGGAGATGAGGGGAAATACAATGAGTGCACTCTGAAGGATGGGTGGAGATGAGGGAAGTACAATGAGTGCACTCTGAAGGATGGGTGGAGATGAGGGAAGTACAATGAGTGCACTCTGAGGATGGATGGAGATGAGGGAAGTACAATGAGTGCACTCTGAAGGATGGATGGAGATGAGGGAAGTACAATGAGTGCACTCTGAAGGATGGATGGAGATGAGGGAAGTACAATGAGTGCACTCTGAAGGATGTGTGGAGATGAGGGAAGTACAATGAGTGCACTCTGAAGGATGGATGGAGATGAGGGAAGTACAATGAGTGCACTCTGAAGGATGGATGGAGATGAGGGAAGTACAATGAGTGCACTCTGAAGGATGGATGGAGGTGGAAAATACAGTGGGTTGTCTCTGAAGGATAGGTGGAAATAGAAAGTACAATGTTTGTACTTTGCAGGATGGTTGGAGGTGGGAGGTACAGTGACTGTACTCTGAAAGACGGGTGGAGATGTTGTGCTCCGGGAAGGAAGCAAAGAAGAAAAACAAAGAGCTAAAAAGTAAGTGCAAAAGCGAATAAGAAAGCGAAGTAGTAAAATATAAAACAAAAGAAAACGTAAAATAAAACAAGAAAGGAAGCAAAGAAGAAAGTGAAGAAGAAAGCGAATTATACAAAGAGGAAAAAGTTAAAGCTCATTCATTTAAGTCCACAAAAGACACTTCTATTGCTGTAATCTGTTAGCAAATTATGGCCAAAGTTAAGCACTAAATCCTTCCAGCATTCTTATAATACCTGAAGCACTGAGACCGTCCTAACACTCCCACCCACCCACCCACCCACCCACCCACCCATGAACCAACCCACCCACCCATCCACCCACCCCATGAACCCACCCATCCACCCACCCCATGAACCCACCCACCCACCCTCCACACCCATGAACCCACCCACCCCATGAACCCACCCACCCCCCCACCCCATGAACCCACCCACCCTCCACCCCATGAACCCACCCACCCACCCCATGAACCCTCCCACCCCATGAACCCTCCCACCCATGAACCCACCCACCCTCCCACCCATGCAACCCACCCACCCTCCCTCCCACCCAATGAACCCACCACCCACCCACCCCATGAACCCACCCACCCTCCCACCCCATGAACCCCACCCACCCTCCCACCCCATGAACCACCCATCCTCCCACCCATGAACCCACCACCCTCCCACTCCATGAACCCACCCACCCACCCACCCCATGAACCCACCCACCCATGAACCCACCCACCCTCCCACCCCATGAACCCACCCACCCACCCACCCCATGAACCAACCCACCCTCCACCCATGAACCCACCCACCCCATGAACCCACCCACCCCATGAACCCCCCCACCCTCCCACCCCATGAACCCACCCACCTCATGAACCCACCCACCCACCACCCCATGAACCAAACCCCCCCACCCCATGAACCCACCCACCCACCCACCCCATGAACCCACGCACCCCATGAACCCACCCACCCCATGAACCCACCCACCCACCCACCCCATGAACCCACCCACCCCATGAACCCCCCCACCCTCCCACCCCATGAACCCACCCACCCACCCACCCCATGAACCCACCCACCCACCCACCCCATGAACCCACCCACCACCCCATGAACCCACCCACCCCCATGAACCCACCCACCCACCCATGAACCACCCACCCACCCCATCCCACCCCATGAACCCACCCACCCTCCCACCCCATGAACCCACCCACCCACCCACCCCACCCATGAAAACCCACCCACCCTTCCCACCCCATGAACCCACCCACCCTCCCACCCCATGAACCCACCCACCCTCCCACCCTATAAACCCACCCACACCACCCCATGAACCCCCCCACCCCATGAACTCACCCACCTCCCACCCATGAACCCACCACCCTCCCACACCATGAACCCACCCACCCCATGAACCACCCACCTCCATCCCAGAACCCACCCACCCTCCCATCCCATGAAACCCACCCCCCCTCCCACCCCATGAACCCACCCACCCTCCCCACCCATGAACCCACCCACCCACCCCATGAACCCCCCCACCCCATAAACTCACCCACCCTCCCACCCATGAACCCACCCACCCACCCACCCCATGAAACCCACCCACCCACCCACCCCATGAACCCACCCACCCTCCCACCCCATGAACCCACCACCCTCCCACCCCATGAACCACCCACCCTTTCCCCCCCCATTAACCCACCCACCCCCACCACCCCATGAACCCACCCACCCACCCACCCCATGAACCCACCCACCCTCCCACCCCATGAACTCACCCACCCTCCCACCCCATGAACCCCCACCCTCCCACCCCATGAACCCCCCCACCCACCCCATGAACTCACCCACCTCCCACCCCATGAACCCACCCCCCCTCCCCCCCCATGAACCCACCCACCCATGAACCCACCCACCCTCCCATCCCATGAACCCACCCACCCTCCCACCCCATGAACCCACCCACCCTCCCACCCCATGAACCCACCCACCCTCCCACCCCATGAACCCACCCACCCACCCCATGAACCCTCCCACCCATGAACTCACCCACCCTCCCACCCATGAACCCACCCCACCCTCCCACCCCATGAACCCACCCCCCCCATGAACCCACCCACCCCATGAACCCACCCACCCTCCCATCCCATGAACCCACCCACCCTCCCACCCCATGAACCCACGCACCATCCCACCCCATGAACCCACCCACCCCATGAACCCACCCACCCTCTCACCCCATGAACCCACCCACCCTCCCACCCCCTAAACCCACCCCCCACCCACCCCCTGAACCTACCCACCCATCCACCCACCCCATGAACCCACCCACCCACCCACCCATGAACCCACCCACCCCAGGAACCCACCCACCCTCCCACCAACCCTCCCACCCCTTCACCCACCCACCCACCAACCCTCCCACCCCTTCAACCCACCACCAACCCTCCCATCCCATGAACCCACCCACCCTCCCACCCCATGAACCCACCCACCCTCCCACCCCATGAACCCACCCACCCACGAGCCTTCCTACTCCTTCAACCAACCCACCCACCAACCCTCCCACCCCATGAACCCACCCACCTACCAACACTCCCACCCCTTACACCCACCCACCCACCAACCCTCCCACCCTTACACCCACCCACCCACCAAACCCTCCCACCCCCTAACCTCCCACCCACCCAAACCTCCCACCCCATGAACCCACCCACCCCCCAACCCTCCCACCCCATGAACCCACCCACCCACCAACCCTCCCTCCCCATGAACCACCCACCCACCCAAACCCCCCCACCCCATGAACCCACCCATCAACCCTCCCACCCCATGAACCCATCCACCAACCCTCCCACCCCATGAGCCCACCCACCCACCAACCCTCCCACCCCATGAACCCACCCACCCACCAACCCTCCCACCCCATGAACCCACCCACCCACCAACCCTCCCACCCCATGAACCCACCCACCCACCAACCCTCTCACCCCATGAACCCACCCACCCCCCAACCCTCCCACCCCATGAACCCACCCACCCACCAACCCCCACCCCATGAACCCACCCACCCACCAACCCTCCCACCCATGAACCCACCCACCCACCAACCCTCCACCCCATGAACCCACCCACCCACCAACCCTCTCACCCCATGAACCCACCCACCCACCAACCCTCCCACCCCATGAACCCACCCACCCACCAACCCTCCCACCCCATGAACCCACCCACCCACCAACCCTCCCACCCCATGAACCCACCCACCCTCCCTCTAATGAGTGGGGTGTGGGATTCCTAGATATAGTTAGAGTATGTTGTAGGGGGTGCATGATGATTGTGCATGATGGTGTGTGATGTTAGTGTGTGGTGGTGTGTGATGGTGGTGGTGATGGTAGTGTGTGGTGGTGGTGTGTGTGGTGGTGGGTGTGTGTGGTGGTGTGCGTGATGGTGTATGCTGGTGTGTGCTGGTGGTGTGTGTGGTGGGGATTGGTGGTGATGTGTGATGGTGCTGTGTGATGGTGATGTGTGTGATGGTGTGTGTGATGGTGTGTGTGGTAGTGTGTGTGCTGGTGGTGTGTGTACTGGTGGTGTATGATAGTAGTGTGTGTGATGGTGTGTGTAGTGGTGTGTGATAGTGGTGTGTGCGGTTGGTGTTGTGCTGGTATGGGGATGGTGTTGTGTGATGGTAGTGTGTGGTGGTGGTGTGTGGTGTTGTGTGTGATGCTGTGTGGTGGTAGTGTGTTTTGTGTGGTGGTAATGTGTGTAGTGTGTGTGATAGTGTGCGTGGTGGTGTGTGCTGGTTGTATGTGCTGGAGGTGTGTGCTGGTGTGTGATCGGTAGTGTGTGGTGGTGGTGGTGGTGTTTTGTGTTGTGTGTGGTGCTGTGTGGTGATGGTGTTTTGTGATGGTGGTTGTGCGTGATGGTGTGTGCTGTGTGGTGTATGCTGGTGGGTGTGTGTGGTTGGGTTTGGCGATGGTGTGTGATGGTGATGTGTGTGATGGTGTGTGTGGTGGTGTGTTGGTGTGGTGTGTTGTGATGTGTGGTGTGTGGTGGTGGGGTGTCGTGATGTGTGGTGATGTGTGGTGATGGTGTTGGTGGAGTGTGGTGATGGTGTGTGGTGGTGGTGTGTGGTGACGGTGTGTGGTGGTGTGTGGTGATGTGTAGTGGTGGTGTGTGGTGATGGTGTGTAGTGATGGTGTGTGGTGGTGGTGTGTGGTGATATGTGGTAGTGATGGTGTGTGGTGGTAGTGTGTGGTGGTGATGTATGGTTGTGGTGTGTGGTGATTATGTGTGGTGGTGGTTGTGGTGATGTGTGGTAGTGTGTGGTGGTGGTGTGTGGTGGTGTGTGGTGTGTTTTGATGGTATGTGGCGGCGGTGTGTGGTAGTGTGTGGTAATGTGTGGTGATTGTGTGTGGTGATGGTGTCTGGTAGCGGTGTGTCGTGATGTGTGGAGATGTGTGGCGGTAGTGTGTGGTAATTGTGTGTGGTGATGTGTGGTAGTGGTTTGTGGTGATAATGTGTGGTGGTTGTGTGTTGTGATGTATGTTGATGTGTGGTGATGGTGTGTTGTGGTGTGTAATGGTGGTTTGTGGTGGTGGTGTGTGATAGTGGTGTATGGTGATGGTGTGTGGTGATTGTGTTGTAGTGGTGGTATGTGATGTTAGTGTGATGTGTGGTGATGGCGTGTGGCGATGGTGTGTGGTGATGTCTGGTGATGGTGTTTGGTGATGGTGTGTGGAGGTGGTGGTTGTGTATGTTGGTGTGTGTGGTGGTGGTGTGTGATGGTGATGCGTGTTGGTGGTGTGTAGTCCTGGTTATGCTATTCTCACTCTTAAGACACAACATAAGAGTGTAAGTGGCATGAGGTTACCACCTCAGACTCACAGTTAACCTCTTATATAACTAAACAAAAACATTGTACCGTATGATCTTTAACAATCTCGTATTGTATATAAAAAACTCTAGTGATTATTTACCCATTTAAAATTAAGTCATTTATAAAATTATCATTTCACGTTTAAAGACATATTTTTTTCTTTAATATTAATGTAAAAATTAATAATTTTGTACCAAGAGAACCTTAAAAAACTGACCTAATCTTATAATAAGCACAATTTAATTTAGCCTGATCCAACTATGTATATTTTATATAAGTTTACAATAATTTAATAATAATCACACAATGAAATATATTTTTTCGTTAGGTTCAGAATGATTTTTGCGAAATTATTGCATACACAAATTTTCGCTTGCCTTATTTGGCAAGAGGAATCGTAAATCGTAAGTTTTACCTATATCTTATTCCTATGTTCTTAATTCTTATTGGCTTAAGCCAGTAGGAGACTTGGACCTGCCTCGCATAGGCCAGTAGGCCTTCTGCAGTGTTCCTTCTTCTTATTTTCTTAAAAATAGATTAGATAAACACCTGACGGGTGCGAGTTGGACCTGACTAGCATGTGCTAATAGGTCTTGATGCCGTGCTGCTTCATTAAGTGGATGTGAACTGACCTGACTAGGTGGATCATTGGTTTAAACCTGTAGGAGACTCGGACCTGACTCTCATGGGCCAGTAAGCCTGCTGCAGTGTTCCTTCTTTCTTATGTTCTTATATCACAAAAAAACACATATGTACCTGATAAACAGAAAATAACAAATGTGATTCCTATTTATATATTGGAAGATAGGTTCTTACCTATAAATTATAGACCAATCAGCACATCTTCAATCATTGGAAAGTTCATGTAATTAGTAATTGCTCATGCAATTCGAAACTAATTTGAAAGAAATAATTTTATTAATGAATCTCAACACAATTTTACGAATTTAATTACCTTTTTCACTAAAGTATTTGAGGTGATAGACCAAGATGCAAACTGAGATATTTTGTATACCGACTTCAGTAAAGTCTTACAAAAAGTTCGACACAGTTGACTGATTAAGAAAACACCGAAAACACCAACTCAAGAGAAATCATCTCCTGGGTCGAGGCATGGCTGAACAAAAGGAAACAGACCAGTTATGAGTGGTGTGCCACAATGGTCAGTACTGGGCCCCTTGTTCACAGTCTACATTAACGATATTGACTAGACAATAAATAGCGACATCAGTAAGTTTGCCGATGACACTAAAATACTCAAATAATTTTTCATGTGGACACTAGGTACTAGGTACTGAACCTGAACTCCTTGAAAAGGCCTAGTATTAGAGGAGATATGGTTGAAGTGTAAAAACGAAAAAACAGAAATAAAAGGAATATATAGCGTATTGAAAATATCTAGCTAAGACAGGACTCGAAGCAATGGATACAAGTTGGATATAGAGTTGTAGAGGGAAAGAAACTCCCAGGCAGTGTCAGTGTAGAAAGAGCTCTGAATAGTTTTAAATATATGTCGGACGGGTACATGAGTGGGTGTGGAAGGGTGTGAATTGGACCTGCTTAGTATGGGCCAGTAGGCTTACTGTAGTGTTCCTTCTGATGTTTTGCTCTTAAATGGGATTGTTGTGTGCCGCCTCCATCACTTTACTTTTAATTTATTGGAAGCTCCGAAATACGTTTGATTTTCCCCATCCGGTGGTTCTTCAGGCCATTTAGCGATTCCCTTCTCGTGCGTTTGCAGTGAAAAGCTGTACTATACCGCTTCCGAACATCTGCATTAACCGAGCATTACTCTGTTATTATATCTAAAAGGTCTGTGCTTAAGGGAGATGATACTGCATCCGACTCGCATCAAATAAATGGCTTAACCTTATGTGTTGGTTCATCAATCTCATGCACCAGTGCCTGTGCAACACTCACTGACCGCATCACAACTGGAACCAGAAATAACTGTGGTACCGAATGATTTGCCCGTTCTAGAATCTTTTCTTTAACTATTAAATGTTTATCACAGTAACTGGGCGTCATAAACTGGGAAATCATCTCTGAGCCATTTCACATAGGCTGTGAAAACATTTCTCTTAAAAAGTAGGCTGTGTATGGGTACGTTAGACATAACCTACTGTTGGCTTCTGACAGACAAGACATTAACCATACCAAGTGATTTTTTAGTGGCAGGAAACGAAAAAAGAAAATGGAAGGAAATAAAAATAGTCAACTACCTTGGAGCCTTGTTGGACTGGAGACACAGCCAGTCCCCCCCCCCCCCATGGCACTCCAGAACCACAGATACTAATGCCAGTAACAAAATCCCCCCAACAAACACAAAATACAACCTCGTTCATATTTGCTAATATACAGGGCCTTAAGCCATCAACCAACAACAAAATAACTTTTATCAGTGGACTTCTAGAGGAGTCAAATGCAATGTTTGCAGCCTTCACAGAGACCCACACAAACATCACTTTGACACCGAAATATGGATAAATGGGTACAACCTTTTTAGATGTAACAAAGAACAGACAATTATGGGGGAGGGGGTTGGCCTGTATGTCAGATAGTCACTCATCTGCACAGAGATGCTGGACACCACAAATGATGTAGTTGAAGTTCTAACAGTAAAGATCGAGAACCAAAACCTAGTCATCGTGGTTGTACATAAGGCACCAGATGCAACCTCTCAACAGTTCAGGAAAGGCTACTGAAAATTGATACTATCTGGAAAGCCTTGCAGCTCCATCCCCAAACATCTTACTGCTTGGTGATTTCAACCTAAGGCATACAAAATGGAAGAATGCAGTAAATAATGTTATAGAAGAAACAATCCCTGGAGGCAGCACAGATGAAAGGTCACACACTCATGAGCTACTAAATCTCTGCAATAAACACACACTAAGCCAGCAGATAGTGAAGCTAACAAGACTGGAAAACACACTTGACTTCACAAATAATGAGGACCTGGTAAGAGACATAGCAGTATCAAAAACAACTAATTCCGATCACAAACTAATCGAAGTTAAGACTTACATGCACAGGGGTCCTGATCAGCAAAACGTGAAGGTGTCTTCACCAAATACAACTTCAACAACAAGAACATCAACCAGGACCAGGTGAACCATGTCTTAAATGAAGCATGTTGGGAAGATATCTTAAATAACATGGATTCAAACCAGTGCCTTGAAAGGAGCAACTTCCTGGCAGCTGAAGTGTGTTCAAGGCATATTCCCCTAAGAAAGAAGAGAAGAAGCAAATTGGAGAAAGATGCTCACTCTACAAAACACGAAGAAGAAACACTGAGCTTCTCAAAAACGCTAGATTATCTGATACACGGAAGCAAGCGCTGACCAGGGAAGTGGAAAGTATCAAACTTAAGGGAAAAAACTCATACATGACCCAGGAGAGACAAGAGAAGCTAAAAGCGATTAGTGAAATTGAAAGAAATTCGAAATATTTCTTTTCATATGCCAAAAACAAGGCAAATACCACATCTAGTATCGGGTCCTTGCTCAGACAAGATGAGACTTAAACAGATTTCAACAAAGAAATGAGTGAGATACTGAAATCCCAGTATGATTCTATGTTTAGCGAGCCACTAATCAGTCTAAATATCGACAATCCAAATGATTTTCTCATGAATAAACCTCAAAACTCCATCGATGTATGCCAGATTTCCGATATTACCCTAACTCCAATAGACTTTGAGAAAGTCATTGACAACATGCCCTGTGGCATGCAAAGAGTATGTAACCTTTATTCGGCGTATGTACACACCCTTACTGAAAGGCTATCTCCCTCAACTAGCGAACCAGGTGCTAAGGGTTGATGATGGGGCCCCGTCGTTCAATCAGTACCCATGTTCCAGCCAATGAGAAGATGGCTTTGGCAATCGCAGAGGTGTTGTGGGTACCACACACTTGTCTGCCCTTGTCATTCCCATTCTAGAGCTGGTTGAAGCACGGTCTGCTCTCTAGTGCTTCTATTCTGCCTTGCTTACCTTGGAGTGCACTAATACCTATTGTTGTACATAGTGTATATAGTGTACATACTTCTGTTCTAAATTGGTGAAGGATAATAAAAGTCAAAAGTTTTTCTGCTGTGTTTATTGTGCTCCCTTTACAACCAGGATAACAGGCCTTTGGATTCCTGGGTTGTAATAATGCCCATGCACTCAGCCCCAGGCCCAGACTCGTGGAACTCTGTGTTCATTAAGAACTGCAAGAAACCCCTTTCGCGTGCCCTAGGTATACTATGGAGAAGGAGCTTAGACATGGGTGAAATTCCACAGTCACTAAAAACAATGGATATAGCCCCACTCCATGAAGGTGGCAGCAAAGCATTAGCTAAGAACTATAAACCAATAGCTCTAACGTCCCACATCATAAAAATCTTTGAAAGAGTGCTTAGAAGCACGATTGCAAACCACTTGGATTCCCAAAAATTACTCAATCCAGGGCAACATGGGTTTCGACCAGGTCGCTCCTGCCTCTCGCAACTACTGGATCACTATGCTATGGTCTTGGATGCACTGGAAGAAAAACAGAATGCAAATGTAATATACACAGACTTTGCAAAAGTTTTTGACAAGTGCGATCATGGCTTAATAGCACACAAAATGCATGCTAAAGAAATAACTGGCAAAGTGGGGAGATAGCTCTTTAACTTTCTAACCAATCAAACACAAAGAGTAGTGGTCAACAGAGTTAAATCGGAAGCTGCCATAGTGAAAAGCTCTGTTACACAAACCACAGTACTCGCCCCCATCCTGTTCCTCATCCTTATATCAGACATAGACAGAGATGTAATCCACAGCACCGTATCATTCTTTGCAGACGATACTAGGCTCTGCATGAGATTGTCACCTGTTGAGAACGTGGTTAACCTCCAAGAAGATATAAACCAAGTTTTCCAATGGGCAACGGAAAACAATATAATGTTCAATGAAGACAAATTTCAACTACTCCGTTATGGAAAACTGGAGGAGATAATAACTAGAAGTGATTATAGTACAAACTCTGATCATACAATCGAGCAGAAAAATAATGTAAGGGACCTGGGAGCAGTATTGTCTGAGGATCTCACTTTCAAGGATCAGAATAGTGCCACGATCACAATTGCGAAGAAAATGATAGGATGGATAATGAGAACATTCTAAACGAGAGATGCCTTTTCAAATCACTTGTCCTCTTTAGGCTGGAATATTGCTGTACATTAACATCTCCGTTCAAAACAGGTGAAATTGCAGATCTAGAGAGTGTACAGAGAACCTTTACTGCGCATGTAATTTCTATCAAGCACCTCAACTACTGGAACGCTTGGAAGCACTTGACTTGTACTCATTGGAACGCAGACGAGAGAGATGTATCATAATCTACACTTGAAAATTTCTAGAAAGAATGGTCCCGAATCTGCACACAGAAATCACTCCCTACAAAAGTAAAAGATTGGGCAGGCGGTGCAAAATACCCCCAGTGAAAAGTCGGTGCCGGATCAACCGGGCTACGGTTCATACGTTAGACTTCGTGCGGCCAGCAGTAACAGCCTGGTTGATCAGTCCCTGATCCATCGGGAGGCCTGGTCGTGGACCGGGCCGCGGGGGCGTTGATCCCCGGAATACCCTCCAGGTAGACTACAGGTACATAAGTGGAAGATGGAACACTTGCTATGGTAGACCACAATAAGAAGTAATACACTCCAGAGTCATGGAAAGGAACAGCCTCACTTGATAACTGAATGTTTTACAGCAACCCAGGAGGTGCTGTTAAATGTTTTACAGCAACCTAGGAGGTGCTGTTAAATGTTTTACAGCAACCTAGGAGGTGCTGTTAAATGTTTTACAGCAACCCAGGAGGTGCTGTTAAATGTTTTACAGCAACCCAGGAGGTGCTGTTAAATGTTTTACAGCAACCTAGGAGGTGCTGTTAAATGTTTTACAGCAACCTAGGAGGTGCTGTTAAATGTTTTACAGCAACCCAGGAGGTGCTGTTAAATGTTTTACAGCAACCTAGGAGGTGCTGTTAAATGTTTTACAGCAACCCAAAATATGCTATGAAATAGGTGCATCGTAGCTTTATTCACTTCACTGGTCGAGTATGAATGCCCAGACTGTCAATACCAGTCGTTGCGATACGTGTTATTTCCCCATTTACTACACTGTAGACCTTCTCACTGTAGACCTCTGAGAATGATTATTGCCCCAGCTAGGTCGTGTATGTGCATAACATAGTTGAATATGTGGTAGGCGTTCAAGGTTATAATGTACCTCGTATGTATCCACCACTTCGCTTACCTCCTCGTCTGAGGAGTATTTCTTATCCATAAGATAAGCCTGAACGTCACCAGCAGCATTAGCAACAAAAGTATATAGTAGGTCTTAACTTTCCACTTGTCGAAGTCACAGCCGACCTCTTGCTCGCAGCAAAACTGTGATTACTCTCACCATTTTTTTCGACGGAGGTCACTTTAATTTTGTTAGTATTTGGTGGGCACCATCGTATATGACTAAAGGACAACACCAGCCTTTACAAAGTCGAAGTCTCTATAATTTTGAGAAGACATCGAAAATATTCTATTATGTCCATTTCCACACAGCTGGACGCAAACCTGCGCTGCCCAGTACCACTGAGACCAGTTTACTGTAGCTGACTGGTTCTTGAAATGTTTTCGAGTCCACCGTGTGGGAAAGTCAGTACAATCTGCAATATATATATATATATATATATATATATATATATATATATATATATATATATATTAATCAATAACAACACTGCACTAGCCAAGGACTCGAACCCATGCTGCTTTGGCCTGCCTCATGGTGGGCGAAAACACATGACGCCCTTATCCACTGAACCATACGATCCTTACGAGTAGCGCATCCAGCGGAACTGGATGTTGTACTCCCTACCCAAGGACACACGATGGTGTGGATGACTCTTGGCTAATTTCATTCTAGTCCCTGTTTGGTGTACTAGTTCAACGAGCAGTATTTTATATTATTGTGACCACGAACGAGTGGTATTGATCAATAACAACACAGCACTAACCAAGGATCCACACTATCGTGTGGAATGAATGGATTTGATAGTTAAAAATAGGAGAGGAGAGTTATTAAATGGAGAGTTAGAGGTACCGGGAAGTTGGAGAGAATATTTTGAGGAATTGTTAAATGTTGATGAAGATAGGGAAGCTATGATTTCGTGTATAGGGCACGGATGAATAACATCTTGTAGGAGTGAGGAAGAGCCAGTTGTGAGTGTGGGGGAAGTTCGTGAGGCAGTAGGTAAAATGAAAAGGGGTAAGGCAGCCGGGATTGATTGGATAAAGATAGAAATGTTAAAAGCAGGTGGGGATATAGTTTTGGAGTGGTTGGTACAATTATTTAATAAATGTATGGAAGAGGGTAAGGTACCTAGGTATTGGCAGAGAGCATGCATAGTTCCTTTGTATAAAGACAAAGGGACAAAAGAGAGTGCAAAAAAATATAGGGAAATAAGTCTGTTGAGTATACCTGGTAAAGTGTATGGTAGAGTTATTAACAGAATTAAAAGAAAGAGTAGGATAACAGGTGAACAAGGAGGTTTTAGGAAAGGTAGGGGGAGTGTAGACCAAGTGTTTACAGTGAAACATATAGGTGAACAGTATTTACATAACAGTAAAGAGGTTTTTGTGGCATTTATGGATTTGGAAAAGGCGTATGACATGGTGGATAGGGAGGCAATGTACCAGATGTTGCAGTTGTATGGAATAGGAGGTAGGTTACTGAAAGCAGTGAAAAGTTTTTATGAGGATAGTGAGGCTCAGGTTAGAGTATGTAGGAGAGAGGGAAATTATTTCCCAGTAAAACTAGGCCTTAGACAAGGATGTGTGATGTCATCATGGTTGTTCAAAATATTTATAGATGGGATTGAAGGAGAAGTGAATGCACGGGTGTTGGCAGGAGATGTGGGGTTAAAAGATAAAGAATCTCACACAAACGATTCCTCAATAAAGATACCAAAGTGTTGCATATGTGTCTAATTTATCAACTTGTCGGTTCTCTGAACCATTCATCTACACCAACAATCCTACCATAATGTAAAACAATTACAAGTTTCCGTTTCACACCACCTCCCTGGGTGGTTGCTGTCTACCAACTACTACTACTACTACTACTACACACACACACACGCACACACACGCACACACGCACACACACACACACACACACACACACACACACACACACACACACACACACACACACACACACACACACACACACACACAGGCCTAGTGCCTAATCGACATGTGCCTAGGACAAAATGGTAGCTAACTAACACACACACACACATATGGAAAGCCAAGATGATGGATGTGGTATTGGAAAAACTTCATGCATCAACATGTTAGGGACACTACCAGAGAGAGAGAGAGGGGAGGATGAACCAGCAAGGCTGGACCTCGTGTTCACCCTGAGTAGCTCGGACACTGAGGACATCACATATGAAAGGCCCCTTGGAGCTAGTGATCACGTGGTTCTTAGCTTTGAATACATAGAGTTGCAAGTGGAGAGGGTAACAGGTGGAGGATGGGAAAAGTCAAAATACAAAAGAGGGACTACACAGGCATGAGGAACTTCCTGCAGGAGGTTCAGTGGGAAGAGAATTGGTAGGAAAATCAGTAAACGAAATGATGGACTACGTAACAACAAAATGCAAGGAGGCAGAGGAAGGGTTTGTTCCCAAGGGCAACATAAATAATGATAAGACCAGAACGAGCCCTTGGTTTATCCAAAGGTGTAGGGAGGCAGAAACTAAGTGCACTAGAGAATGGAAAAAGTACAGAAGACAAAGGACCCAGGAAAATAAAGAGATTAGTCGAAGAGCCAAAAACGAGTATACACAGATAAGAAGGGAGGCCCAGCGACAGTACAAAAACGACATTGCATCAAAAGTTGTTGTATAGCCACATAAGGAGGAAGACAACAGCCAAGGACCATGTAATCAGAATGAGGAAAGAAGGTGCAAAGCTCACAAGAAATGACCAAGATGTATGTGAGGAGCTCAGCATGAGATTTAAGGAAGTATTTACAGTGGAGAAAGAAAGGACTCTGGGAAGTCAGAACAGAGGGGTACACCAACAAGGGATATACCAGCAAATGTTGGATGAAATACACACAACCGAGGAGGAGATGAAGCTGCTAAGTGAACTTGATACCTCAAAGGCGGTAGGACCTGACATCTCTCTGTGGGTCCTTAGAGAGGAAGCAGAGATGCTGTGTGTGCCACTAACAACAATTTTCAACACATCTATTGAAACTAGGCAACTACCTGAGGTATGAAAGACGGCATATGTAGTCTCCATTTTTACGAAAGGAGACATACACGAGGCACTAAACTATAAACCAGTGTCACTGACGTGTACAGTATACAGAGTCATGGAGAAGGTTATCAGGAGGAAAGTGGTGGAGCACCTAGAATGGAACAAGCTTATAAACGACAACCAGCAAGGATTCATGAAGGCAAATCCTGTGTCACATACCTACTGGAATTTAATGACAAGGTAACGGAAGTAAGATACGAGAGAGAGGGGTGGGTAGACTGCATTTTAGTGGACTGCAAGAAGGCCGTCAACACAGTTCCTCACAAGAGATTAGTGCAAAAGCTAGAGGATCAGGCATGTATAACAGGAAGGGCACTGCAATGGATCAGAGAATAACTTACAGGGAGGCAACAACGAGTCATGGTACGTGACGAGGTATCAGAGTGGGCGACTGTGACAAGCAGGGTTCTACAGGGGTCAGTCCTAGGACTAGTGCTGCTTTTGATATATGTGAACGACTTAACGGAAGGGATAAACTCAGAAGTGTCCTTGTTTGCAGATGATGTGAAGTTAATGAGGAGAATTAAATCGGATGAGGATCAGGCAGGACTACAAAGAGACCTGGACAGGCTGGAAGCTTGGTCCAGCAACTGGCTCCTCGAATTTAACCCCGACAAATGCAAAGTCATGAAGATCGGGGATAGGTAAAGAAGACCGCAGACAGACTATAGGCTAGATGGCCAAAGTCTGCGAACCTCACTCAAGGAAAGCAATCTTGGGGTGAATATAAATACCGAGCACATCTCCTGAGGCGCACATTAACCAGATAACTGCTGCAGCATATGGGCGCCTGTCAAACCTAAAAATAGCGTTCCGATACCTCTGTAAGGAATCGTTCAAGACTCTTTACACCGTGTACATGAGGCTCATGCTGAATTATGCAGCACCAGTTTGGAATCCACACCTGGTCAAGCATGTCATGAAATTAGAGAAAGTGCAATGGTTTGCAACAAGGCTAGATCCAGAGCTAAGGGGAATGTTCTATAAATAAAGGATAATGGAAATTAACCTGACGACAATGGAAGACAGGAGGGTTAGGGGAGACATGATAATGACATACAAAATACTGCGAGGAATTGACAAAGTGGACAGAGACATGATGTTCCAGAGATGGGACACAGAAAGAGATGTTAGAAAGTTTTTCTTCAGTCATATAGTTGTCAGGAAGTGGAATAGTCTGGCAAGTGACGTAGTGGAGGCAGGAACCATACATAGTTTTAAGACGAGGTATGATAAGGCTCATGGAGCAGAGAAAGAGAGGACCAAGTAGCGATCAATGAAGAGGCGGGGCCAGGAGCTATGTCTCGACCCCTGCAACCACAAATAGATGAGTACACACACACACACACACCACACACACACACACACACACACACACACACACACACACACACACACACACACACAAGACTTAAGTAAACACCTCCCCTCAGCCCAGGAGCTTAACCAGTGAATCTATTCTTACCTCCCTCGAAGCCATATAGTTTCTAAACTCAGATTAAGTCGTAATAAACGACTCTCTCTCTCTCTCTCTCTCTCTCTCTCTCTCTCTCTCTCTCTCTCTCTCTCCTATTATTTACATAATGTTTCTATAAATAATTCCAAGCTCCAAAATTAATTCGAAAATAAAAAAGAAATAAAAACTGGTACAAGAGAAACTCAATTTTGAGACTATTGCAACTCTTAGTCTTGAAGACTATTACAACTCTTAGTCTTGAAGACTATTACAACTCTTAGTCTTGAAGACTATTACAACTCTTAGTCTTGAAGACTATTACAACTCTTAGTCTTGAAGACTTTTACAACTCTTAGTCTTGAAGACTATTACAACTCTTAGTCTTGAAGACTATTACAACTCTTAGTCTTGAAGACTATTACAACTCTTAGTCTTGAAGACTATTACAACTCTTAGTCTTGAAGACTATTACAACTCTTAGTCTTGAAGACTATTACAACTCTTAATCTTGAAGACTATTACAACTCTTAGTCTTGAAGACTATTACAACTCTTAGTCTTGAAGACTATTATAACTCTTAGTCTTGAAGACTATTACAACTCTTAGTCTTGAAGACTATTACAACTCTTAGTCTTGAAGACTATTACAACTGTTAGTCTTGAAGACTATTGCAACTCTTAGTCTTGAAGACTATTACAACTCTTAGTCTTGAAGACTATTACAACTCTTAGTCTTGAAGACTATTTCAACTCTTGGTCTTGAAGACTATTACAACTCTCAGTCTTGAAGACTATTACAACTCTCAGTCTTGAAGACTATTACAACTCTTAGTCTTGAAGACTATTTCAACTCTTAGTCTTGAAGACTATTACAACTCTTAGTCTTGAAGACTATTACAACTCTTAGTCTTGAAGACTATTACAACTCTTAGTCTTGAAGACTATTACAACTCTTAGTCTTGAAGACTATTACAACTCTTAGTCTTGAAGACTATTACAACTCTTAGTCTTGAAGACTATTACAACTCTTAGTCTTGAAGACTATTACAACTCTTAGTCTTGAAGACTATTACAACTCTTAGTCTTGAAGACTATTACAACTCTTAATCTTGAAGACTATTACAACTCTTAGTCTTGAAGACTATTACAACTCTTAGTCTTGAAGACTATTATAACTCTTAGTCTTGAAGACTATTACAACTCTTAGTCTTGAAGACTATTACAACTCTTAGTCTTGAAGACTATTACAACTGTTAGTCTTGAAGACTATTGCAACTCTTAGTCTTGAAGACTATTACAACTCTTAGTCTTGAAGACTATTTCAACTCTTAGTCTTGAAGACTATTACAACTCTCAGTCTTGAAGACTATTACAACTCTCAGTCTTGAAGACTATTACAACTCTTAGTCTTGAAGACTATTTCAACTCTTAGTCTTGAAGACTATTACAACTCTCAGTCTTGAAGACTATTGCAACTCTCAGTCTTGAAGATTATTGCAACTCTCAGTCTTGAAGACTATTGCAACTCATAGTCTTCAAGACTATTCCAAATCTCACTCTTAAAGACTACTCCAAGTATTCAAAGACTGTTCACTGACTAAGTCTTAAACAATATTCAAATTCAAAGTCTTGGATGTAATTATGCTGGAGTTTAGATGCACAACTTTGATTAAACAATTACGTTTCTCTCTCTAAGTCTGCGAGAAAACTCATTCTCCTTTCTCTCCTTTCACTTAGTTTTATCCATTATTACATTTATTGCCCTTTCTTTAATTCTGTAGGATGACAGGTGTTTCTGTGGTAGGATGGCATGTGTTTCCCACAACCTTGGTAGGATGGCAGGTGTTTCTGTGGTAGGATGGCAGGTGTTTCCCTCAACCTTGGTAGGATGGCAGGTGTTTCCCACAACCTTGGTAGGATGGCAGGTACTTCCGTCAACTGTGGTATAATGGCATGTATTTCAAACAACTGCGGTAGGATAGCAGGTGTTTCAAATAACTGTGCTAGGATGGCAGGTGTTTCAAACAACTGTGCTAGGATGGCAGGTATTTCCTTCAACTTGGTAGGATGTTGGGTGATAACCACAACTGTGGTAGGATGGCAGGTATTTCCGTCAACTGTAGTAGGATGGCAGGTGCTTCCTACAACTGTGGTAGGATGGAAGGTATTTCCTACATTTGTGGTAGGATGGCAGGTATTTCTTTCAACTGTGGTAGGATATTGGGTGATAACCACAACTGTGGTAGGATGGCAGGTGTTTCCTCCAACTGTTGTAAGATGGCAGGTATTTCCGTCAACTGTGGTAGGATGCAGGTGTTTCCTACAACTGTGGTAAGATGGCAGGTGTTTCCTACAACGGTGTTACGGTAGCTGGTGCTTCCCACAACTGTGGTAGGATGACAGGTGTTTCCCACAACTGTGGTAGGATGGCAGGTGTTTCCCACAACTGTGGTAGGATGGCAGGTGTTTCCCACAACTGTGGTAGGATGGCAGGTGTTTTCCCACAACTGTGGTAGGATGGCAGGTGTTTCCCACAACTGTGGTAGGATGGCAGGTGTTTCCCACAACTGTGGTAGGATGGCAGGTGTTTCCCACAACTGTGGTAGGATGGCAGGTGTTTCCCACAACTGTGGTAGGATGGCAGGTGTTTCCCACAACTGTGGTAGGATGGCAGGTGTTTCCCACAACTGTGGTAGGATGGCAGGTGTTTCCCACAACTGTGGTAGGATGGCAGGTGTTTCCCACAGCTGTGGTAGGATGGCAGGTGTTTCCCACAGCTGTGGTAGGATGGCAGGTGTTTCCTACAAGTGTGGTAAGATGGCAGGTGTTTCCCACAGCTGTGGTAGGATGGCAGGTGTTTCCCACAACTGTGGTAAGATGGCAGGTGTTTCCCACAACTGTGGTAGGATGGCAGGTGTTTCCCACAACTGTGGTAAGATGGCAGGTGTTTCCCACAGCTGTGGTAGGATGGCAGGTGTTTCCTACAAGTGTGGTAAGATGGCAGGTGTTTCCCACAGCTGTGGTAGGATGGCAGGTGTTTCCCACAACTGTGGTAGGATGGCAGGTGTTTCCCACAGCTGTGGTAGGATGGCAGGTGTTTCCTACAAGTGTGGTAAGATGGCAGGTGTTTCCCACAGCTGTGGTAGGATGGCAGGTGTTTCCCACGGCTGTGGTAGGATGGCAGGTACTGCACTCATCAGTTATAGGAGAGCACTCGGTGAAGAGTGGAGCTCTGTGTAGAGCTTTATCAAGTCATGACTTAATAAAGCTTTGCAACAAGCGAAGCTTTGTGCTAAAGCTGTTCTCCGGGTCAAGTAGCTTTATTAAATTCCCTTATTCAATTTTCATACTGTTTCGAACGATATTTTTATAGTGTTTCGGACTCTTTTGTATTGCTGTAAGTTATGGACTTTGTATTGGTTTGAGTTGTGGTCTTTGTATGGGTGTGAGTTATGGTCTTTGTATGGGTGTGAGTTATGGTCTTTGTATGGGTGTGAGTTATGGCCTTTGTATGGGTGTGAGTTATGGCCTTTGTATGGGTGCGAGTTATGGCCTTTGTATGGGTGAGTTATGGTCTTTGTATGGGTGTGAGTTATGGCCTTTTTATGGGTGTGAGTTATGGCCTTTGTATGGGTGTGAGTTATGGCCTTTTTATGGGTGGGAATCATGGTCTTTATATGGGTGTTAGTTGTGGTCTTTGTATGTTGCAGCGAGTATTTTTTCGACTTTGCCACCGAAGTGGCTAGTTTATTGTGCACCCAATATCCTTCCCGTGACCCGTAGCGCAAGAACATTTAAGATACACAAAATGCCTAGAAACTAGGCTCCAAAAGGGTTTACATGAGTACATCTGGATTTATATCTACAGTTCACTTATCTGTTGCATGCAAAATTAGGAAACATGCTTAATAAATCTGGGATCTTGTTTTCATTAATAAGATATCCTGACATATCAAATAGGTTTTTATACTGTCTATTTTTACATTCCTCTCTAAGTGGATAATAAAACACAGTGTTCAAAATAGTGACCATAGGGCTGACCACATTTTTCATTTGGTTTGATCATCATCTGTACAGTGAGGAGGAAGAGGCGGTGGTGATTCATGTTTCAGGTCAATGCCTGGTGCAAAATGCATGAAGAAAATAACCTGTGTAGATATAAATGGAGTTTTGAAATGTTATGGTCATGTGGAAAGAATGTTGGAAAATTGGATGATGCAGAGGATGTTTCAATCTGGGTAGGATGGAAGGTGTAGCCAGTGTTCCAGGAATGACTGGAATGAATCTGTGAAGGAAATTTGGAGAGGTGGAAATTTAAGGTTGCGAGTGCTTTTCTTTTTAATTTGAAATGTCATTGGAATGTAAGCAAGGTAATATCTTTGAAGAGACTAAGTGAAACTGACTAAATTAACTTGAGTTCTGGAGGTGGACAGTACAGTGCCCTCAGTCTGAAAGATGGGCGATGCTGTTACAGTGATGGAGGTAGGAAGTACAGTGCTTGCAGTCTAAAAGATGGGTGATGAGGTTACAGTGATGGAGGTCGGAAGTACAGTGCCTGCACTCTAAAGGATGGGTGATGATGTTACAGTGATGGAGGTAGGAAGTACAGTGCCTGCACTCTGAAGGATGGGTGATGTTACAGTGATGGAGGTAGAAAGTACAGTGCCTGCACTCTGAAGGATGGGTGATGATGTTACAGTGCTGGAGGTAGGAAGTACAGTGCCTGCACTCTGAAGGATGGGTGATGTTTACAGTGATGGAGGTAGAAAGTACAGTGCCTGCACTCTGAAGGATGGGTGATGATGTTACAGTGCTGGTGGTAGGAAGTACAGTGCCTGCACTCTGAAGGATGGGTGATGTTACAGTGATGGAGGTAGAAAGTACAGTGCCTGCACTCTGAAGGATGGGTGATGATGTTACAGTGCTGGAGGTAGGAAAATACAGTGCCTGCACTCTGAAGGATGGGTGATGTTACAGTGATGGAGGTAGAAAGTACAGTGCCTGCACTCTGAAGGATGGGTGATGATGTTACAGTGCTGGTGGTAGGAAGTACAGTGCCTGCACTCTGAAGGATGGGTGATGTTACAGTGATGGAGGTAAAAGTACAGTGCCTGCACTCTGAAGGATGGGTGATGATGTTACAGTGCTGGAGGTAGGAAGTACAGTGCCTGCACTCTGAAGGATGGGTGATGTTACAGTGATGGAGGTAGAAAGTACAGTGCCTGCACTCTGAAGGATGGGTGATGTTACAGTGTTGGAGGTAGAAAGTACAGTGCCTGCACTCTGAAGGATGGGTGATGATGTTACAGTGCTGGAGGTAGGAAGTACAGTGCCTGCACTCTGAAGGATGGGTGATGTTACAGTGATGGAGGTAGAAAGTACAGTGCCTGCACTCTGAAGGATGGGTGATGTTACAGTGTTGGAGGTAGAAAGTACAGTGCCTGCACTCTGAAGGATGGGTGATGATGTTACAGTGCTGGAGGTAGGAAGTACAGTGCCTGCACTCTGAAGGATGGGTGATGTTACAGTGATGGAGGTAGAAAGTACAGTGCCTGCACTCTGAAGGATGGGTGATTGATGTTACAGTGCTGGAGGTAGGAAGTACAGTGCCTGCACTCTGAAGGATGGGTGATGTTACAGTGATGGAGGTAGAAAGTACAGTGCCTGCACTCTGAAGGATGGGTGATGATGTTACAGTGCTGGTGGTAGGAAGTACAGTGCCTGCACTCTGAAGGATGGGTGATGTTACAGTGATGGAGGTAGAAAGTACAGTGCCTGCACTCTGAAGGATGGGTGATGATGTTACAGTGCTGGAGGTAGGAAGTACAGTGCCTGCACTCTGAAGGATGGGTGATGTTACAGTGATGGAGGTAGAAAGTACAGTGCCTGCACTCTGAAGGATGGGTGATGATGTTACAGTGCTGGAGGTAGGAAGTACAGTGCCTGCACTCTGAAGGATGGGTGATGTTACAGTGATGGAGGTAGAAAGTACAGTGCCTGCACTCTGAAGGATGGGTGATGTTACAGTGTTGGAGGTAGAAAGTACAGTGCCTGCACTCTGAAGGATGGGTGATGATGTTACAGTGCTGGAGGTAGGAAGTACAGTGCCTGCACTCTGAAGGATGGGTGATGATGTTACAGTGCTGGAGGTAGGAAGTACAGTGCCTGCACTCTGAAGGATGGGTGATGTTACAGTGCTGGAGGTAGGAAGTACAGTGCCTGCAATTTGTACAGTGGGTATAGATGCTACAGGTACTGGGTTTACCACAGAACATGTACTCTGAAAGCCGGTGATAAACCAGATGACAAGAGATTCAGTTTAGAGTGTTAGGATCAGAGCGTATATTGATAGCACATGGGTCATTAAGGCCGTAAGTTACCGCTTCTCTAATCTCATCAACACTATTGCTAAAATAGAGATTAAAGTAAAGTTTCGATGAATATACTACATTGACACATGTACGGCTTTCCATTAGTGTCCCTCTGTTATATATATATATATATATATATATATATATATATATATATATTATAATATATATATATATATATATATATATATATATATATATATATATATATATATATGTCGTGCCGAATAGGCAGAACTTGCGATCTTGGTTTAAATAGCAACGCTCATCTTGCCATTTTAGGACAAGTGAAAATTTGTGTATGCAACAATTTCGCCAAAATCATTCTGAGCCTAACGAAAAAAGTATATTTCACTGTGTTTGTTTAGTATTAAATTATTGTAAAACAAATATAAAATATATTTAGTTGGGTTAGGCTGAAATAAATTGCGCTTGTTATAAAAAGGTTAGGTAAGTTTTCTAAGTTCCTTTTGGAGCAAAATTATAAAATATATCTTTAAACATATAAGAGAAAATTTTAGAATGGACTTAATTTTAAATAAGTTCTTGCTATTTGACCAGTTTTACATATTCGGCACGACATAAAATTATATAATAATATATAATATATATAATAATATATAAAATTATATATTTATTATTATTAAATAAACACTGATCTCGGGCTGAAGGGAGACTCGAACCTACGAACCTTGGAAAAAGGTACGCAGTCTATACCATTCCACACACTGCTTTGCAAATTTCCCTTTTGCATTGTTAAAATCTAGTAAGGCTGATGCATGCAGGGGAAGAGAAAACTGTAAGTTTTCCCCCTGAAACTGGCTCCCTTGGGAAAAAAAGACAGCGCAAGTGGACCCCAAAGGTATTGGTCCATGGGGAGTTTGGTATAGCACTGCGTCCCTTTTTCCAAGGTTCTGGTTAATCCCTTCACCAGATCTGTTTGTGTATATTAGCCTGCTCTTCCCAAATTTTCCCCGAAATATAATATATTTTTAAAAATATATAAATATATATATAAAATAAATAAATATATATATATTTTATATTATATAAAAAAAATATTATTATATATGTAATAAATATATACTAATATATTAAAATAATATAAATTTTATAAAAAAATATATATATATAATTAATATAAAATATAATTTTTAATATATATATATATATATTGTTATAATTTTTATATTATTAATATATTTTTTAATTTTATATATATAAATTTTTATATAATATAAAAATTATATATATTTTTTTATATATATTAATATAAAAATTATATAAAATTTTTAAGAAATGAAACCACGAAAAAAGGGGTTTTCAAATCATTTACCAAACTGCGGCAGTCCAGGATTCGACCCCACGACACGTTGTCCCGCCTCAAGAGGCCACACAATGTAAATATTACCTTACCATATGAGCCATATCGATCCTGCAAACAACATGAGCCTAGCGAACTAGGCTTGTTTCGTGTTACAAGGACACTCGCGGCAGATGTACCCTCAAGGATTAATTTCAGGGTCCTCCTGTTTGAATACCTGCCTCCACAAGCAGCCTATATAGCAATAAAACCACGAAACAAGTGGACCGCCTCTGGAACTGTGTTGGGGACCCTCATCCTCAGAGAAAAGAATAAACTTACTTCAGGGAAAACTCAAGGTTCTCCCAAGAGCTGTTTGAATATTGTCTTCTCCTACCACCCCTATATTCTATATTCTATGTAGATTTTTTAAAAAGAAAAAATACAACTGACAAAAAGTCATAGGGGTAGAACAATATAGTAACACTCAAAAAGGGCCCATACTCGAATACTTTTGTCCATTTTCCCCGCTGGGGCCATTTCAAGAATGCTGCAGGCATTTTTTTTCCCCTGAAAGCAACAAATGGTCCTGAAAGAGGGAAACTGGCCACTCTGGATCCTTGGTTTTTTAGATGAGTTTTTTTACCCCTCCTTTTAGGAACTTTAGAGCAAAAATTGCCCAATTCCCAAGGGTCTCCACTCCACGGGATGAAGTTATAGAAGGGGAAGCCTTTATATCTGCGGAATTTTGGGTCCCCCTGTGGCTATGGCTCCACCCCCCCAACTTAGGTATGGCCCAAATAGGTGTCGCGAATATGGCGGAAAAGGTTAGCCCCAGGGAAATCTCTTTCCATCCTTCCAGGGGGCATAGTGACTCCTCCGACGCTTTGGCTTCCGTCAGACCTCTGTGCCTGGGGTTCCCGTTGAGCTGGAAAAAGGACTGTGTGAAGCTTCTCTTAATGATGTCGTTGCCTCCCAGTCAAAACTTTCCTTTTGATGTGTGATACCAAGTCCCCGAAATCCGAATTGTCACCATCGCCTTCTGCAAAAAACACCCATGTTCGGTGATTGGGGGCGCTGGCGAAGAGAATTCCAATCCCAATGCCCTGTGGGTTGAGTCGATCCAGAGGAATAATTGGGAACATAAAATGAAATCCTTGAATGTGGGGCCTTAACCCCTAGGGGACGAGCTTTGTCCTTTCCTAAAGTATATATAATATATAAAATTTATATATATAATATATAATTTTAAATATATTTTAAAATATAATATATGCAAAAAATCACGTAAACAGGTGATTTCAAAAATGCAAAACAACCCCCCTGAAAAAATAAGAAATTCCAAGCGTTTCGTGACTACTCCATTACAAAGGGAATATGAAATAAAGCAACCAGGAAGCTTTTTTAAGGGGGGCAGAAAACCCACAAAAGGGTTAAACACCTACGCGCGCCGACCCAAATTGGATGGTCCTTTCACAACCACCCACAACTATTTTACCCAAAAAATTTAAAAATTTTTATTTGTCCGTGTAATTAATAATTCCCCAAATTCTTTAAATTTTAAAAGGATCTATTTTATAAAACCAAAGGAAAAATTCATATTTTTGCAAAACCTTTTTTATGAAACAAGATCAATTATATTCCGTCGACCATGGACTTCCTTTTTACACTTTCCCCAATTTTTTTAAAATCAATTGGATGGGTTTAAAAACTCTTACTGAATAAATAGAGCTTGGAATTTCCCGTTCTAATGCAAAATTTATGTTGTTTTTAAACTTGTTCGAGATTTTTAAAACCAGTTTGACTGTAATAAACTTTATCGCAAATTTTACAAGGAATCTTATAGACACATCCATCAGCATTTTGTTAGGTAAGACACATATGCAACAGTTAGGTATCTTTATTTCGAAACGTTTCGCCTACACAGTAGGCTTCTTCAGTCGAGTACAAAAAGTTGATAGAAGCAGAAGATACTTGAAGACGATGTAATCAGTCCATCACCCTTAAAGTTTTGAGGTGGTCAGTCCCTCAGTCTGGAGAAGAGCATTGTTCCATAGTATGAAACAATATGGAGATGAAGTGACAGGATGGAGCCTTATATAGCGCCAGGAGGTGAGACGTAGGTCACTAGAAGAGGTAAAACGCAGATGTTGGGAGGTCAGGTCCCTCTCAAATCCAGCCCCTTTTTCATAAAGGGGCATTTGGGCGAAGTTGATTTTAGGTCTGACCAAGATTTCCCCTTTTGGGTTTCGTGTCTGACAGTGTTGACCCGGGGGGTTCAATCCCGGCCGGGGGGATGGTTTGGGTTGCAAAATGTGTTTCCTAAAAAAACCTGTCGGTATTTTTAGCCATTTTGATTTTTCAATCTTTGTCAGACACTGCAAACAAGGGTATTTTTGGTTTCCGACCTTCAATCAAATTTGACCAACCCCCTTACTAGGGAGAACGGCTGGATTTGAGAGGGACCTGACCTCCCAAAATCTGGTTCTTTCCTCTTCTAGTACCTAAGTCCACCTTTCCCGGCGCTTTATAAAGGCTCCCTTTCCCGTACCTTTATCTCCATAATTTTTTTCTTTTATTTGGAAAAAATGCTTTTTTCCAGACTGAGGGGCTACCACCTAAAAAATTTATGGGGGGATGGACTGATTACATCGTCTTCAAGTATTTTTTGCTTTTTATCAACTTTTCTGTACCGACTGAAAGGGAAAACCTACTTGGGGTAAGCGAAACGTTTCGAAATAAAGAACCTTTGTTGCATATGTGTCTTACCTAACAAAACCCCCGTCGGTAATTTTTTGCCATTTTGGGTGTTCAAACACATTTTTGGGGGGAATTCCTTTTTCAAAAAGTTTTTTTTTCTGTTTCAAGATTTTTGAATACCCAAATTTTAAAATTAAAAGCTTAAGAAGAGGGAAAGGGTACAAAAAAATTTTCTGGTTAAAGGGGGAAATCAAAAATATTTTTAGCTGGAAAAGGCTGGTTTCCCTTTTTGGATTGTTTAAAAGTATTTCTAGCAACTTTAAAAATTTATCAATTACCTTTTTTTGGGTTAAATTTTTAAAACATTAAACCCAAATTTTATAAATTTTGGGGTATTTTTTAAACTATGAAATCAGGACTACAAAATTTGAAAAACCTTTTAAAAAAATTGATGGGGAAAACAACAGTTTGACTCTATCTTTATGCGAGAATTAAAATTTGGCATAGGAACAGGGTTTCTTGTTTTGGTTTTTCTGGTTTTAAAATTTTTTAAAATTTTTAATTTAAATTTTTACCCCCCAAATAATTAAAACTTTTTAGAAAAGGCAATGAGTTATTTTCTTTAAACTTAACAGTAAAAATTTATAGGGAAAGGGCTAAACTATTTTTTTTTTCAAAAGGGGGTGGTTTTATAACTACCTTCTTGGGCATTTAAGACAAAAAAATTTCATTTAACTTCGAACCCTTTAGCTCTATTAGGGAGGGTTGTGTTTTAAAAACCCTTTTTTCAAAAAAATTGTATAGGGGTTTCTAAAACAGGTGAAAGGGATTTTTCCCATTGCCCCTAAAACCCAAAAAATTTTGAGGGGTAAAAATTATCATTAAATACAAATTTTGCATCAACAAAGCAAAGTTTAATAAGTTTATGATAGTAGGAAATGGCAATTTTGGTTTAAAACAAGGGTTTAAAAGTTCTTCAGATAAGAAACTTAATAAATCAAACAACAGGGGAAATTTGTAAACAAAGGAAATTTAAAAACAAAATAACCATGTTAAAATCATTTTTTCAGTCAAAAGGGGCTTAATTTATCAACCAAGGGCTAAAGTTGTTTTTAACCCTTAAAATTAAAAAATTTTTTTCCAACAATAGGGCCAAATATCAACAAGGGCCATTTGGATAATTTATATGAAACCCGACCCTATGGAGCTAATAATTGGTCTGGGCGGGTTTTTTTCCCCGGGTTTGTGGGTTTTTATTATTCCCTACATGTAAGGCCCAAAGAGGTTTGTTTTGGGAAAAAATTGTTTGACTAATTCATCTTTGCCTTTCAGTTTTAAAATTTTGTTTTTATTTAAATTGCTGTTAAAGGGGGGTTTTAGGGGGTTTTTCCTAAGTTTAGAATAGGGTTTTAGTATCATCTAATTAAATTTTTCCCTTTTTTTTGGTAATTTATTTTTTTCATAATTACTTTTTCATTTTTTTTGTTGCTTTTGTAAGGGGGCAAATTTTTATTGTTTTTAAGTGTATCATAAGACTTAAAAAATCTTTGGGGCAATTAGGAATTTTGGGGTTTTTTCATAGAGCCTTTTATAACCCTTCCTTTTCTAATATTAAAATTAACAGAGGAAAAAAATAAGGAAAAATTTTTTTTAAATTTTAAAAAAACTTTTGCAATTTCAAAAATTTTAAGTTTTTTGAAGTTTTCAAAACTTAGGCCAAAAAAATAGAAGCCAGTTGTATGTTTTTTTTAAAAATTTTATCTGATTTAAATTAATTTCAAAATTTTTATTAGCATGCTTTGTCCAATCCCCAAATTTTTAAAAATTTAAAAAAACTAATTTTCTTTGTAGGTTTTTCTCTTGATTTCATTACAAAATTTTTCTGAGTTTATTATAAACAATGTCCCAAAAAACTGTGTTTTCCCTTCTGGGGGAAAGGCCCGATTAAAAAAAGTTTTTTTTTTTTTCTCAATATTTTTGAATGCTTCCTTCTCCTTATTTTTGTTATTTCAATAGTTTTGAAAAAACCATTTCCTTGGAAAATTAAAAAGGGTTTGCCCCCTTCTATAAAAATTTAAGGGTTTAGTTTGAAGAAAAATTTAAATCATTGCCTTTTTAGATGTTTTAATTATTAGGGAATAATGAAAATTTAAATTTAAAATTTACAAGGGGGAAAACCTTTCAAATAAAAATTTTTATGTCCACTAATTCCTCCATAAGAAAAGAGTCAAAAATGTCTGTTTTCCCCATCAATTTTTTTTGAGAGCTTTACGAAATTTTTAGTCCCCGAGTTCAAAGAGGAGGAAAAAAACCAAAATTTAGAAAAAGGGAATTTATTTAAAATACCCCAAAAATGTAATTGAAAAAATCTTTTTAAAATTGCTAAAAAAACTTTTTACAATTTCCCCCAAAGGGGCAAAAAAACCTTATTCAGCTAAAAATATGTTTGGGTTTTCCCTTACCATGGAAAAATTGGTTGATATGTCTTTTTTCTTAAAACTTTTAAAAATTAAAGTTTTTTTCAAAAAATCTTGATACAAAAAAAAAAAAAATTTTTATAAAAGAAAACCCCCCAAAAAGGCCCGATGGGGTGTGTCATAAGATTCCCTTGGGAAAATTTGCGTTAAAAATTTTTTACGGGGACCCAAAATTTGGGAAAAATCTCGAACTAAAAATTAAAAAACGTAAATAAAAGCATTAAATGGACAAGGGTTCCAAAGCCTAATTTTTTCATTAAGAGTTTTAAAACCCCAATTGATTTTCAAAAAGTTGAGAAAGTTGTATCAAGCAAGTTTCCCTGGTTTGACAGGAATAATTTTTGATTTTTGTTTTATAAAAAACAGTTTTGGACAATAAAAAGAAAATTTTTCCTTTTTTTATATAAACCTTAAAATCTTTATTTTAAATTTAAAAAGGAAGGGGGTTTAAATAATTTAATTTCTACTGGACAAATAATTAAATTTTTTAAATTTTTTTTGGGTAGGAAAAAAATTTGTGGGTGATTTGGGGCAAAAAGGGCCTACCAATTGGGTCGGCGCGCCCTTTTGGTGTTTAACCGTTTGTGGGATTGATTGTGAGGTGCTTGGGCCCGACCCCTTTTATAGCTTCCTTGGGTGCTTTACTTTCATATTTTCCCTTTAAAAGTGAGTATCACAAAGTGTTTTGGAATTTTTTCTATTCTTTTTGAGTGGTTGTTTTGCATATATATTAAATATTTTATATATAAAATAAAATATATAAATATATTATAAAATAAAATATAAAATATATATATATATAAATATTAAAAATATATATTATAATATATATGTTGATAAAAAAGACACATGTCAATTTTTGGGGATCTTTATTTGGAAAAGGAAAAAGTTTCGCCACACAGTGGTTCATCAGTCCATACAAAGGAGAATCTTGAAAAAACGGAGGAGGGGAAAGAGGAAAAACAGTCCCTCAAAAACCCTTTATTTAAGTGGGCGTCCATCAATCTTGAATTTGAATACGGAAAACGTGCGGGGGAAAAGGGGCTTATAAACCGGCCCCTTTCCCCCCCAAGGGCAGGGGGCCCAAAAAAAAAAAAACTCTCTCATCCTTCATTTTTTTCGGGCTTGCCAGGGCATGGCCCGGCACACAGTTATAAAAACCCGAAAAAATTAACCCCCTCCCCTTTAAGGCCGACAATGAAATTCCCCTCTCCAGGAAACAAGCCGGGGCCCGCCGGGTTTCCCTGAAACCCTTTATTTAAAAAACCTTGCTTAAAACTCCAACAGACATAAAATTCTAAATACCATTTGTCTCCGTTTTTTCCTATCTTACACCCCTCCCAAACATGCTTACTTTGGGGTCTAAGCCCCACGCACACGATATCTTATTATCCCGGAAAAGCTCTTTTTTGGTTTTTCAGGGGGCTTAAATTTCTGCAGCGGTTATTTGGTTAGTGCGCCTCCCGGGTATGCTCGGAAAATGCTACCCCAAGGGTCCAAAACCTTGGGAAATTTTCGCAGCCCCCTTTAACCCCCTTTGGGAATACTCGGGGTCGGCTTCTTTGTTTCCCTTGCTCGGTTCATGACTTTGCACTTGGTTAAAGGGGTTTAAAAATGTTTTGTGTGTGTGGTGGTGTTTGTGTTTTTGTGTG